>VDFB02000363.1:135139936-135371152 GCA_007258455.2 Sequoia sempervirens | reverse complement strand
ATTGCGAGGTTTAATAGGAACAAAACCTTCTTTATCCATGTCCAAACCCTGCTCTGGAACCTTACCCTTTTCCACCCTCGTATTAGGTTGGGTATTTGCATTAATTTTACCTCCTGTGCTAAAAGCCCAAGGACACCTCCGCAATAGGTGTCCATATTCATGACATAGTCGACACCGAAAAGGCAACATTTCATAATCCAATGGCTAGGTCTAGGAATTAGAGCCAACAGTCAAATCAATAGAATTAGGCAGAGGCTGACTTAGATCAATCTCGACACAAACCCTCGCATAAGTAAAGATTCTCTTATCCAAAGTATGTTGAGAAGGACCAATAGGCTTACCCAGTAATAAAGTAATCGATTGTAAAATATCAGTTCTCCAACATTCAAGTGGCAGTCGAGGAAGGCAGACCCAAACCGGGACCCTCGAAGGCAGCTCTTCTGCCGAATTAAAGCCTACATGCCATGGTTTTATGAAAAGACCTACTTGGTTATAAAAATAAGGCCCCCCTTCAAATGCCTTATTTCGATCTGAAATGCACAAGAAGTCTACCAAAAAGAAGTTGTTTGCAGCCAACAAAACATCAAAGTCACCCTCCAGAGACCATGTCTTGCGGATCCAAGTGACCAAGAAAGAGAGAGAAACCCTCAACCCCATAAACTTACAAATCAAAACATGATTACTGTAGTACTCCAAATCCTCAGCTACTGCCTCCGATTGAATCACCAACACAGGACGAACTTGCGCCCTCTCCAAACATCCATTTACCTTATGCATTTTAAAGGTATTCAATTTTGTCCTACCCTCTCCAAAGGAAGCCCCATCACCAGTCTCCATCATAGCATCATCTCCCCTCACCTCACCAGTCGATGCATTCAATGCCATTGAAACCACCCACCAAAGCACTAGACAAAACCCCAAACCAATACCAGCCCACTGCAATTTACATGCAAGAGAAAAAAACCTCAAGGAACACCACCCAGCACAGGGAAGAAAAAAGATCAACACCCAGCCAACAAAGGATATAGAGAACGCAGGCCAAGAACCACCCCCACACCAGAATCATGTGCCCAACAGCCAACACCAAGCAACTCCAAAGGAAACCCGCGCTCAGACAAAAGGAGAGCAGAAAATGGCCACCCCTGGCCTCAACCCACACCACACCAAAACCCGTCCCCATTCTCAATTTTATAGTGTTGGGTGGCTCTACAACTATCATTTATTTATGATAGAAAGAGTGATTAAATATTTCTTAACCATATAATGTAATCATTCAATCATTACACAAACAAGAGAAATTACAAGAGTAGGAATAAGATATAAAGTTCTCTTACTAAATGGGGATAATATGTATATTGTGTGAGGAAACATGAGATATCATATAACCTATTCAAGAATTACAAGGGAGTTAGCATATGACTTTTCATGTTAGTATTCCTAATTTTAAGGATTATTTGTTCTCAAAAGGGTTTTTAAATGTATTTTCATTTTATCAAGAAAATATTGGAAGAAGCTATTAATAGAGTGTTATGATTTTTTTGGGAAACCTTAGATGATATTATTTTTAAGAAAATATATTACATGTAGTTTTATGTTTTATTTCATAGAAACTAACATTTTATTTTAATAAAATTTATATTTCTCTTAATCTAGTTCTATAACTTTTTTAGCGTCTTCATCATATTTGAGTTTAATGGATATATCACTCTTGTGAATGTGAAACATACTCCTTTGCTGAATACCTTATTCCTCATGGATAATTAAGGAAAACCACTTGTCAGCTTTGTGCTACAAAGGTATATAAATCTTTCTACATTTTGCTCCTAAATGCTGCTGGGGGCTTTTCAAGTCACCTAAACTAAAATCATTTATGAATGTGATTCAAAATGTAATCCACTAATTCAATCGGCGTCTAAAATAAAACCACTTCAATGTCACTATTAAATTATTTTAAATAAGTCTACTCTCAGCCACATAAAATAAATAACTACAATTTAATAAGATTCATCCCTGCAAAATTTAAACAAATAGTTCCATATAATCTAAAAATATAATTAAATTAAGTACAAATTGGACTGTTTCATGTGATCAAATGTCCAAAGTACATCTCCACCATTCAAATCCTCAGTCAAGAAACTATAAATTTATCCCATAATCATACATCACACCTCATGCAATCATCAAAGATCGTCATACACAAACTCATCAAGTACACATCAAGCATACACATACAATTACATATTATTAATATCTTGAAGAATCCAATTAGAAATTGCATTGATCATATCTATTAGAAAATATATTAAAAGAAGAGATCTCTTTCTTTGGTAAATGAAGGTAAGATATTTTTTGGATCTCTTCATTCTTAATTTGAAGGTATTTTCCCTAATTTAGAATAAGAGTTTATTATTTCCTTATTCTCTTGCACATTTTTCTAGATCTAGCATCATGCACCTTTATTTAATTTATTGTTATGTTGAAAACCATTCTTTATAGATTCATACTGTATGCAAAAGGAGAGAAATATATCTCTGAGGTAAGTTGCATGGTCGAAAAATCCTCTTCATTATGACAAATTATTTGATTTTATTTTCCTCTTTTATTGGGTTATTTATTTGTTTCCTTTGTAATAATGATATTTTTTAATTGTATAGCACGTAAATATTTTATGTGGGTAAAACAATAGTGTGGAATCATGGGGATGATGCTAAGTAGATATGTTTTCAATATGTGTATTGAGCCTAAATTCAATTAGGCTTGCATGATACATTTTATTATCGTTCTCTAATAAATCTCATTGATGCCAATGACCTTCCTTGTTGAAGAATAACACGCAAAAGACAAGAGAACCACAATACTATTAGATATTGTTTAATACTAAAAGATGAAATAATTTTATTGTATTTGCACATACAACCTAATAATTGCATAGTTGTAAAAGTATTTTCCAATAATTTGAGTAGTATCATATTAATTTTATTCTCAACTTAACATTATTTAAAAATATTCAATGAAAGTATATTTAATTTATGTTCTCAATTTATGATTAAGAATGATTAAAATACTATTGTTATGATACTTATTTTATTTGGATATTTCATGATGTTGTTAGTCACAATACAAACATAGTATACTACATAAAGAGGTTTTGTGCACAAGGTGTTCCATCTCTTTTCACCCTACTTAAACATCACACTCATAAATGATCAAATAGTTTTAAATATAATTTTTATAGTCCATCCCTCCAAAAAAGTGGTAATTATGAAGCCTAGTTCTTTCCTAAATATTGAATGAACTGGTGTTCACTAAAGGACATCAAATTATTGAACAATATAAAGGTGTAGATTTGATCCTAAGATCCTAGAGTGTATGAAATCATCATGCACAAGAGTTTTTGATAAAGGAAAAAATAGGTTTTGCAGGGACCCAAAACCACCAAGTTTACAACAAAAGAAAGAGGACAAAAAAGTTCAACAAAATAAATAGGCTGCAAAAAAGGAAAAAACTAGAAAAAGTAGCAACCAACCACAAAAGACCAGGAAGGTCAATCAAAAAAATAGCAGAAACACAAGCCAAAAAACTAGCAACAACTAACCCAGAGTCTTCAGAATAGACTCAGTCTCTGCCTCCAGGTCATGCATATCCTGAACACCCTTCTTGAATGTTTGAATCATCTGCGGCGTGGGGGGTGCTTTCCTTTTCAGATTAGCCATGGTTTTCTTTGAAATCCCAATGTCCTCTTCATGGTTTTTATCTTTCACCTCTTCCAAGTCAACCACCAAGGACCCCTATTGAGCTTTTTCCAATTGTTTAGTCATAGCGTTGATAATGATGGCATTATGTCTTGCCATCCTATTGTTCTATTCAGAAATTATTTTCATAGTATTTGTCATTCTTTCCAAATCTATTTCAATCCTTCTGTCCTTTCCCACATTGTCCTAGATCTCTTTACTGGCACTGTGATCTTTATGCTCTTCATCCTTCTTGCTTAACACATAAACCTTATCTCTCATTTCTTCCAATTTACTCTAGAGGGCCCAATTTTTTATTTTCAGATCATTGATTTCATGAAAGACCCATTTCAAAATTTTGAAATGGTCCATCGCATTATTCCTAGTTATTCCCAGGAAGTCAGCAAAGGGTTCCCTATCAAGATTGAAGCAACTTTTTGTAGGGTTGGAGGCTCTAAGGGATCTAATTCTGACATCTCTATCTGACGATGGGACAACATAGGATGAATTATTGTTAGCTCCAGAATCCTTAGAATCAGGAGAGTCTTCAGAATAAGAGACAAGGTTTTTGATAGGAAGATTCTTTCCAGCACCTTTGGTTTTAGGAGTAGAGCTTCTAGGCAGGGAAGGATTTAATAGACTGGGGATTAAGGATTTGAGTTTTCTTGCTAGTCTGAATAGAGGGTGGACTCAGGACCATCCTCACTGGGCTCAAATTTGGAAAATTCCCTAAATAGCTAGGTTCAGTATCATCCTCGGACTCCGGGGGAGCATCCAAATTAGCAGGGGCTGACATATTTTGAAAATGTTCAACAATTAACCTAATCAAACTAGTATGCAAAATAGGATATTTTTTTGGGGTTTTCTTATGGTCATCCAGACTCTTTCTTAAGGAACAAATAAGATAGTGGGGAATAAAAACCCTGACCTTATAGTGAAAATGGTTGAGTAAGGAAAAATGGTGGTCGTAGACCCTAGTGAAATGACCATCCAGAGTTATATACTCCATGATGATGCGAAGAAATTTCCTCTAGAGAGCTTTAATGGTGTCGGCCTCAAAGTAACTGCTAGAAATTTTCACCAGTTTCAATCTTTCCTTATCTTTCTTCAGAAATCTGACCACAACTTCATCAGAGAAAACCCTGCCTCGTAAAAATTTGTGTCCTTCAGTGGACATGCCAGTCACTTCAGCTATAATATTTTCATTGAGCTGAACTTTCCTACCAAAAGGGTTAATTCCCCATTTTCCCTGTTCCTCTCAAAATGCTTTGTAGCTTCCTGATTAAACCCATGGATTTTTTCCAAAAAAAGGAGTAAACCCTCGCTTTTGACTTTGTTCCACGCTTTAGTGTTTCTTTTGTGCATCTCAAAGTTGTCTGGTTCAACTCTTTTTCTATCTCCTCCTATTTTAGCAAGCACAATAAAGTAGACAAAGATGAAATCTTGACTTGAAATGGTCCCGCCAAACCAATGAGCCCACAAAGCATGCCAAGCAAACTTACAGGATAAGTAAATTGGCTTGGTCCCATGCAATCTAATGATAGTGATGTATTTTCCCTGTTCTATCATCATTAATGAGATGACACACATCTTGCCCATGTGACGCATCATAGTTCAATAAGGCTTGAACATTAGCACCTAAATCACTAATATTCAGCCAGGTGCACTATCCTTTACTTTTAACCCCTTCATTCATAAAAAAGTCTGCCACAACATTGGCTTCTCTATAAGTCTGTGAAACCTTTATATTATCAAACTTAGCTAAAGTCGAAATAGCATCATCAATCCAAAACTTTATGGTCCACAAGGGGGGGACCTACCTAAAAGACATTCAATAATATTTTTAGAGTCCCCTTCAAGCCAAAGGTTTTTAATATTAAGACTACGAGCCAAATTTATAACATGAAAAGCTCCAACAGCCTCAGCAAGGTGATTGGTTTGAGAACCAAGGGGAGTGGCAATCGCACCAAGGAAATTTCCAAAAGAATCCCTTATGACTCTGTCGCATTGTGCCACCCTAGGATTACCTTTAGCCGCCCCATCAAAGCTAGATTTGATCCAACAATTATGTGGAAAAGTCTAACATACACCCTCCCTATCCTTCTTAGCATGTTTAGGGGCACAATAGATATCAATATTATGGCTACAGTGAGATCATAGAATGAACAAGCCACTTTCTCGATATTACCAACCTTCTGGGGGATAGTATTGAAATTTTCTTTTAATAATTTGATTATTTTATCAAACACAATGGCCACCGAAGATTCTTTATCTCTGTAAATTCTATTATTTCGTTCCTTCCATAGACACCAACCAACATGAGGGAAGGAAAATCCCCACAATTTCCTGAGTGCGGGATTGTGAGTCGGGGCTTTCCATTGTATAAAGAAGTCTTCAATTGACAAAGGGAAAACCCATGATAATTGCTAGTAATAGAGGAATTTTTCCCAAATCAAGGAAACAAAAGGACAATGAAGAAACAAATGACAGACTGACTCTGCTTCCATCTTGCAAAGATAACATCTATTAGGTATTTGAAGGCCACTCTTGCAAAGATTATCAACTTTGAGCACTTTATTTTGAAGAAGGATCCATAAGAAGATATTGAATTTAGGAACCAGGTGTTTGAACCAAGATTTTGACCAAAAGTGAGGAGGAACCTAGACAGAAGACAACCTAGAAAAATATGATGAAACAAAATAATTGCCCGAAGGTTCATCAATCCAAACAAGATGATCTTCTGTCTAATCATGGAAAATTCTAACAGCCAACAAGGATGAGTGAATAGGAGCAAGAGCCTGACTAACAAGACACAGTTCCACCCATTTTCCATTCAACCAATAATCTTTAACATACAAAACAAATAGAGCTTTGCAAATCTCAGCCCACACACGAAAAGGTTCAATTTTGATAAGGGGCTCATTAAACAACCATCTATCCTCCCAGAATCTAGTTTGGTTTCCACTCTTGACTTGACAACCCACTCCTGTTTCAACAAATTTTCTTCGAGTAATCAGATTATTCTAGCATGTTGAGCCTCTAGGTAGAAGATGGGAGTCCATCTTAATTATAAGAGATATGTTATTCTCCAAATATTTGCTTGTCAGGATATCAGTCCATTCCCCTAAGGATGAAAATATCCTCCAAATTTGTTTAGTTAGAAGTATCTTGTTAACCATTATGATTTTTCTAAGACCTAAACCACCAACCTTTTTAGGTCTACACACCAAATCCCACCCTATTAAAGGAAACCTTTTTTTTTCTTCAGCACCCGACCAAAAAAATCTTTATTGAATCTTTTCAATGGCATCCACAAACTTGGCAGGGATTTTAAAGAGGCTTAAAGCATAAATCGACAAATTCTGAAGAGTAGCTTTTAGGAGTTGCAATTTACCTACTTGACTTAGCAAAGCTCCTTTCCATCCAGCAAGCTTCTTACTAAACCTCTCAACCAACAAAATCAAAAAGGACTCCAGCGGTTTAAGGCTTAAAGGTAAACCTAGATAGGTGGTAAGTAAAGACTCCACCCTGCAACCAAGGATTTTGTCAATTTTATTCTGTATGTGTTCAGGAGTATTCAAGAAGAAGAGAGAGATTTTTTGTTTATTAATCAACTGGGCAGACACCCTCCCATATGTATCCAACAGAGATTTCAAAGTCTTTCCCTCTGAAATAGTAGATTTCCTAAGAGCATAGTATCATCGACAAACTGTTGATGAGAACAAATCAAATTATTAGAGGACAGTTTAAGACTAGCAAGGGATCTTTGATCTATCAACCTTTTCAAATTTCTTCCAAGACTTTCAGCCATGATAGTGAATAAAATAGGAGAGGTAGGATCTCCTTGTCTTAGACCTCTGGAGCTTTGGAAGAAAATCGAGGGAGATCCATTAACCATAACATAGATAGAAGCAGTAGACATAAGTTGTTCCACCAATTGAAGAACCCTGTTGTAGAACCCAAACACCTTTAAAATTTTAAACAACAATTTCCAGTCAACTCTATCATAGGCTTTTGAGATATCAAGCTTTAATAGAAAGCCTTTAGTCTTAGATTCAACCAGGGAATGGATATTCTCGTGCACTGTGACTATTGAATCAAGGATCTATCTGCCAAGGACAAATCCATTATGTTGAGGTGAGATCAGAGTTGGCAAAAGAATTAAAAGTATGGAAGTCAAAACCTTCGAGATGATTTTATAGATCGAGTTACAGAGGCTGATGGGTCTGAAAGCATCAAATTTCACCACTCTAGGCTTCTTAGGGATAAGAACCAAGAAAGTAGCATTGAACTCTTTTAGGAGACTTCTGGAACCAAAAAATTCTTTTACAGCATTCACCACATCCTCTCCAACAATCTCCCAAAACCTTTGAAAAAATAACATAGGGAACCCATCAGGACCCGGAGCTTTACTCCCTTCAAAGGAAAAAATATCCTTCCTAACTTCCTCACTAGAGGGAATAGCAGTCAACATAGAGTTATCTTCCTGGTTGATCACATTAGGTATAGCTTCTATCAAATGATCCTGATCATTTTGGTTATTTTCCTCAATCTCAAAAAGAAGATTTTTGAAGAAGATAACAACATGCCTTCTGATATCCTCCTCCTCCTCATACCTATTACCATCAACTTTAATATGAGAGATTTTGTTGAGTGCCCTATGTTTTGAGGCCGGCAAGTGAAAGTACCTAGTGTTTTTGTCACCAGCAGATAACCATAAACCTCTAGATCTTTCTCTCTTGAACTCCTCTTATTTTGCAATGATGTCATGTATCTTAATAAGGAGCTCATTCTCTTTTTCCTTAATCTCATTCAAATATCTTTCCTTCCAGATTTTATATTGGATCTCCCCCAACTCCATCTGAAGATCAAATTTAATCCTAAAAATGTTCCCAAAGGACTTTTCTTCCATTTTTTTAAATTGAATTTAACTTCCCTTAATTTTTTAGCCACTCTAAACATAGTTGTACCAGATATATTAATATTCCACCATTTCCTAATTTCCTCTTTAAAAAGAGGATGGGAAAGCCACCTTTTTTCAACTCTATAGGGGATATTTTTCTTAATCTTTAAAGGATCCACAACAAAACTTATGGGGAAATGGTCATAACCAATCCTAGAAAGGGATTTAAGAGAAAAATAATAGTTTAAGAACCATTGGTCAGAGATTAAAGATCTATCTAATCTAACCTGGATTAGATCCATACCCTTTCTGAGGTTTGACCAGGTGTAAGAGGTGCCCTACAAGTCCAGATCTAATTTAATAAAGTTCTGAAGATCCTCCTTACTTTCAACAGTGCTTTGGGATCCTCCAATTTTTCTTCATTCAGTAAGGGAGTATTAAAGTCTCCCATGACTACCCAAAACTCACTATTAAAAATACTCCGAAAAGCAGCCAGCTCCATCCAGAAAGATTTTCTAAAACCTTTTCCATTGGGAGCATAGATATTTGATTGAATCCAACTGAAATTATCCCTAATGTGGGTGAATCTAGTAGCAATATGGTTCATACCTTCCAAGATCGGATCCCATTTGATTATGTGACTATTCTAGAAAGTAGTAATGCCTCCTGAAGCACCATTTGAGTTATTGTCATGTGTACTACAATACTGAAATAGTTTCAGTTTTCCACTTTTTCCTTTGACATTTCAGTTTCCTAAATAAGGAGAATATCAGGCTTATGATCTCTAACAAAATTGCACAGTAAATCCTACTTATGGGGATTATTAAGTCCCCTGATGTTCCATGACATGATATTCATGATTTACTAAGGGAGTGGAGGCACTCCGGGATGGTTTTCTGAAAACCATCTACAATATCCTGAAAGCTATTATGCTCTCTTGTCCATTTATTAGATTTTTTCCCATGAGAGTTCTTTGTTGCTCCACAATCTGCCTTAGATTTTGACCTGGTAGAAATACAACTTGGAGTCTTCCATTGTTTTTATTTTCTTTTTTTCTTTTTCTTGGATAAGACCTCTTCTTTGTCTGTATCTTCTTGACTCTCCGTCTCTTTAATTGATTCCCATTCCTTATCAATTAGAAGTCTTTGCTCCCAGGGTAAAGTTTTCATGATGCCATTTAGATGAAAGGTTGAATAGTCACTAGAAAGTTCAGTAGTTTGGTCCTGATTATCATAGGAGTCCTTAACTAATTCTGAGGAATTAGGATCCATAAAGGGATCTACACCCGAAGGAAAACAACCTTCAGAGAAAGGCAACAAAAGAGGGATGTTCAACTCTAAGGATAGACCCTGGATAGGTATGTCCTCCAAACTTGAGTTCCCTTCTATATTCTCAACTGGGCTCCTCTCTTTGGATAAAGGGCCAACATCCTGGCTCTGCTTTTCTTTTCCAACCACCTGTTCTGCATTAACTTCTTTTTCCTTAGTTGTCAAGGTGTCCTCAAAGTCCTTACGCTGGAGTTCTTGTGGAACCACACCCTTACTTCCCATATCACAACTAGCCTCATTTGATGTGCCTTGAATATTAGACTCTTCATTCTCTAGGCTTTCTCCTTTTGATTTCTTTCTCCATACAAATTTTGACGTTCCAGCTAGCTTCTCCTTTTCTTTGATGGCATTTAAAGGACATTTCTTAGCCCAATGCCCATATTTTCTACATTTGAAACAAGCAAAAGGGATAGTTTCAAACTCAATATCTTGCGACTAGGAGCCCAACTTTGATAGAATCTCGACTGATGAAGGAAGGTCAACATTCTGAGAGACCCCTACACATATTCTTGCAAAAACCAACCTCTTTCTAGCAACTGTCATAGAATCAATAGAAAGAAGCTCTCCAAAAGAGCTCGCTATTCCATAAAATACATCTTCATTCCAGTATTCCAGGGGAAGACCTGGGAGTCTGACCCAAACTGGGACATTCTCAAAATAAGAGTCTGAAAGGTCCAGATTTGAATATTATTTTTTAAGAGCCAGGGAGGATTTCCCTATAACCCATGGACCGCCACTTCTTACTGCAAAGATATCCTCCCTGCAGGTGAATTCAAATGCAAAAAATCCCTTTGGGAGCGTCGCTACTGAAAAATTTCCATAAGTTCTCCATTTGTTTTTGACAAATTCCCTGGCCATTTCAATAGTTGGTCTGAGACCCATAAATCTCCCCACTAGGGTTCTTTCCATTAAAGCAATGTTATGATCAATTAACAGATTTGGCACAAAAATTACAAACTTACCTTTCTTAGGGATAGATATATTTTGCACTGGAGAGAAAGATGACTTTCCATTCAATTTTATCCCAAACAAAGAGGCCCAAGGTTTCTGATTGCCTCCATTTTTGCCAGTGGTCCCCACCACGCCTTTTAGTTTTTCACCTTTTTGACCAATAGGGGAACCCACAAAATTGGTAGCTGGAATATCCTTTCCTCTTAGGTCCACCAGAATTTTTCTTCTGGAGTCCACTTCTTCCGAATCAACTTCACCTTGCTTCTTACTCGATACCAGTTCTGATCCCGCCTGCGATTTCTTAGATCCTACTCTGCCTCCATTTCCAACGCTCGATTTTTCAAAGTCCTTTTCCCTCTCATGCATGTGCCATATTTAAATATATTTTAGTTTTAATTTTTTTTCTAATGCTTGTAATAAGGATTATTTGTTTCTACAAGGAGTTATAGGTACACTAATGAGAATATTTGATAGGCTAAAATTCAAACTTATGACCTACTTATGACTGGTAAGAAATTCCACCAATAAAAGAACTTGCCCTTTATGATGGAAAATTTCAAATTCTATAAAGTAGTGTATTTTAGTTCCAATACGCCTTCTAAACAAATTTCAAGGTATTGAAGTTCCAAGGTCTCAAATATTTTAAAGTGTGGGGTTTCTTGTTGTTTAAAAATTCATGTGTATGTGTAGTGTTAAAGTTTCAAACATTGGTAGTTTACTTTCCCCAAGTACCATTTACATATAACCTTAGAATCCTAAATCCTTCACTATTTTACTTAAGATCCTTCTTGCTTCAAAATTTTAGAACTTCCCTTAATAGAGTACCATCCCCCTCATCCTCTAAAACTCCAATCATCAACTCATTTCACGAAGTATCTTATCATGATTTTAAGTTCATCTATCTCTTTCCCAAAGTATTTGGTCCTAGGTATCTTTAATTGTTGATCCTCAAAACCTCCAAGTCCACCTTTTCCCCATACTCTTGTCATGATTTCAAAGTTATCCTTCTTGACATTTGTTTCACCTATTCCTTGATCATTTTTCTTACCTTTGAAATTTTTTTAGACCTTTC
The DNA here is from genome assembly GCA_007258455.2 of Sequoia sempervirens. Taxonomy (NCBI): domain Eukaryota; kingdom Viridiplantae; phylum Streptophyta; class Pinopsida; order Cupressales; family Cupressaceae; genus Sequoia; species Sequoia sempervirens. The sequence continues at coordinate 135,359,167 of VDFB02000363.1, read as the reverse complement.
ACTATTTGAGTACCCTTTCCATGATAGACCCATTTCCATAAAAAATCTTATTCCTTGGACATTTTTATTAACTTATCTTTATTAGAATTAAAATTTTTTCCTTTTTATTAGCTGGGTACATTTTGTGAGGTGCCCCCAAAACTTGATTCTCAAAACCATTTCATTGTGACATCCCTTTAGGATTGTGTGTTTTGAAATGGTCCTATTTGTATACCTAGTATGCCACATGCCTAATCCTCAACCTGCAACAAGTGGTAAGAGTAATTATTCATCCTAAAGCACTAACCCTTAACACTTTAGACCTATCTTATCTCAACAAGATCCTTTGTTCAAATTTCCCCCATTCATGCACCTTAATGGTCTAATTTCCTTGTCATTCATGACCCTCAAACCTTGGAACTCCCATGTTTTTCACTATTAAGTACCACCTACCTCCCTACACATTATAGGTCATCATTATTGAATTATTAATGAAAAAAATATTCAATGAATATTTTCCTACTAATAAAATATTATTCATAATAAAAATACAAAGTCACATGGAAATTAAGTGATAAAAAAGAGGAGCATGATCATGATGTAGATAAAATGGTTGATGTTGGCGCACCAACTCAACAAGTTATGTAATCTTTTTATAGGCTTGTATATCAAACCCAATTGTTTCATTTATTAGGAATCCATGTATGTATTAGAGAACAAGATTCCTCCATGCCTTGTGGTTTCATTCAAGTGCATTTGACTATACTTTCATACAAGTTTCATGGAGAAATGAACCATGATAGGTATGGGAACTCTTTCCTGCATACTAGAGGACATGATTTATTTTGAATAAATATTTCATGTATCCTCCTATTGGTCACAATTTTTGAAAGTAAATTTTATCCCAAAATCCATTATTTAGAAGAATGAATAACGAGGAAAAAATGGGCGCATTATAGAGAGAAAAACATGCTTAATAAAACTTTGGGGTTTTCAATTTTTTAGACCAAGGTGAAAATTTTGATATTATAATGATATCATCTTCTCCCAAAATTTTGATAAATACTTGTAACCTTTGAAGAGATAATGATTTTAGTTAGAATCAACCTTGAATGATTGTTTCCCTATTATAGTGTATATTTATGAATGTGTTTCTAATGGGTTGGTTAGGTAGATGATTATGAAATCCATGCAAAAAATTTACAAGGTATATTTTCAAAATAACAAAGGAAATGTGTGGGTATGCTATGGATTATTGGTTAGACTCATTTAATATTATATAAATATTAAATATTTTACATAGTGTATGTGTAGAACCTAAATTTACTGCACATTTGGAAAGACTTAGGCTTTTGAGATATCTTCACTAAGGTAGCACCATTAGTTTTAGCTATTACATATTTCCTACAAACTCAATGAATCTATTGAACAACTAGATAAATGCACCAATATATTACTAACTCTATATTATCATCATTTTAATAAACTAGAAAAAGCATAATATAAACATTGTTTAAGCTTAATCTTATTTAGTGTGTTCCAACAGTCATGTCTAAATGTACATAGAAAAAAGTAAGGGATTACCATATTACACATTCATAAAAATTTATGTGGTAGATTATATACTTTAATAAGGTACTTGAAAATTTAAATATTATAAACAAGCATAAATACACAAACTAGCAATTGAAATTAGGGTGTATTATGCAATGAGTATAGTTTAGATTAGGATAAGTATTTATTTTTTATTGTATTATCTATTGTAACAGGTCTTAGGGAAGGGAGTTAGGTGAAGAAAGTGAGCCTTTTGAGATCAACACCATGTGCTTGGAAGCATTGGAATATTCACAACAAGGAAAACCATCTCCATTGCCACAGACAATTGCCAGATGAAGGAGTGCAATGTAGGAGTTTTGTTGTCGAGAATGACATTACATACCTATAATGGTTGGCTACATATTTTTTATATTAAATTAAGAGTAGAAAAACTATGTTTGAATGAAATGGAAAAGGTATCTAACTAGATAGAATAATCAAATTTCTCATAAAGGCATATAATCTCATTTTATACATCTACAAAAATATGAGGAGAAAAAACCATAGATCAAAACAATCTAATATGGGACAAAAGAATATTCATACCTTGAAAATCAATAGGAGGATACACGTTAGATAAAAGAATTAAAATTATTGAATTAAAACAATAATTCTCCATAGATAAATCATAATTTCTTCCAATCCAAGAAGATGAAGTTAAGTAGTAAGAATCCCATAAAAATCCAACACTCTAAACCTTACAATAGTAATGCACTAAATATGAATTCCTTTCCAAAGTATTAAGGATAAAGAACTCATATTATTCACTAAAATTTTAGTTTTGCAAAGAAAAATAACATCATGTTTATGTTAATAGTTGAGCTCCTCTCTTCCATTCCTTGATTTTGAATTGACTGTGTGCATGGTCAACGGTGCATTGAGGGTACCCCTTGTTCCCCCACCCCTGTCCCCTTCTACCTAGATTCTCCCTTCAACACATGTGGCACTGTCTTTTGGGCCCTCCCATGTGTTGTCTTCTTCTGGGGATCTCGCGATTCCTATCCTGCCTGATATTGAGATGTGAGTTCTCCCTGCTTCCCTATTATCTAAGGGTTGGAAAGATGTGTTGACTAACAAATTTCCATCCCCTATGGGTTCTCCCCATTTTCCTAGTGCAAATATTTTTGTCTTAGGTAACGAGTTCTCCATTCCTGAGGCTATTAGCTACAAGATAGCTTCATCCATGGAGTTGGAAATGGTGGGTAATTTTCTCTCCTTCTAGCCCTCTGTGGATATGGTTCAGAGGCGGGATTTTGCAAAGTGGCGCTTGAAGGGTAGTGTTGGTGTTTGTGCTATGGTGGGTGGCCTTTTTCTCTTCAAGTTTATGGCTAAGGATGATCTCGTCTCTATGCTATTGTTGGGCCCTTGGGTCTATGGGAAACATGTGTTGTCCTTATGTCATTGGAAGCTTGGTTTCAATCTTGATGTCGATCTCTACAAGTCAGCTCCTATTTGGATTCTCTAGGTCAGTTCATCACCATGAACTCTATCACTAAATCCATGTCCAAGTTAGTCTTTTCTCAATTTTGTGTTAACATTGATGTCAACAAGACCCTACCCAATTATGTGAAGCTTTGTTCTATATTTGGTTCTTAGGTTCAACCTATGTGTTATGAGAATTCTATGATATCTATCATAAACATGCTAAAATAGGCTACCTTATCACAAATTGTAAATCCTCAATTAGGCATGACCCCTATCCCAACACTCCTACAACAGAGATCCCCTCAAATGGATTCCCTTTGAATTAGACTTGCTTAAGATTATTAAGTCCCCAACTAAGCTTATGTTTGATGACCCTATGATCCTAGTGATGTCTTCGAATTTGATTCCCTCTGGTTCTAATTTGGGACCCAATGAGTCTGGTCCCAATTGTGCTTAGGACTCTAGTGTTTCTTCAGAGTTACCTCTCTCCCCAAATGGTGTGGAGGATGGTGAAATCGAGGATGAAGTTGAGAAGATTGTTTCACCCTATCATGGAAAGGAAATGGATATAGTTCCACCTTAGACACAAAATGTGGAAGAAGAGTTTTGGTCACCTCCTAAGAAGAAAGGTAAAGAAAAGAAAGTGGATGTGGGTGGTGACTCCAAGATGGGTAGACCTAACTAGTGGATGACTAGGCTCAAAGAGACATCAAAAGAAATTGTGATAGGTAAACAGAGGACATTGGAAGTGTCCTCAAAGAAATATTTTAAATGAAAGTTCTATCTTGGAATGTGAGAGGGTTAAATAGCCCACACAAGTAGCTAGCCATAAAGAATTATGTTTTGGAAAATAAAGTAAATATATTACACAGGTTCAAGAAACTAAGATGAAGAAAACAAATTTTGATCCCATTGCCAAGTTTATTTGGCCAAATGCTCTCTTTTCTTGTAGTGATGTTGATGGGGCATCTGGTGGTCTGGTAGTGCTATGGAATCCCATTCAATTTTTTGGATATGAACTATTCCAATGCAAGAATTGAATAGGAATAAAGTTCTCCAATGTTGGGGGTTCTTGGTTCTTGATAAATGTCTATGATCCCAATATTAGAAATGCAAGGAAATCTATTTGGCTGGAGATTTCTAACTGGATTTTGACTTTAACAAGGATAGTCGTTAGATGGTGTCAATGGATTTTAACTCTCCCTTTTACCCATCAGAGAAGAGTGGGGGTCTGACTGATTATTCTAATAGTATGTTTGATTTGCCCGACTTTCTGAATTGTACTAGTTTGGTTGATATTGGTTTGCAGGGTTAGTCATTTACCTAGTCTAACTTCACCATATAAAAATGGACCCTTGTCATTTTCATGCTCTTTTAGGACTTGTTTCATGATGTTTGGTATATTTTGCTATGATTTTATGTCGTAATATGGCTCGAACATGCATATTTAGGTACTAAATTCAAATAATGACATTTTGTGAAGGTGTTGTAAAACATTTCTACACTTTTCTAGACTATTCATTACAATTCACCTAAAAATCACCTTTTCATCACTAACCAAGTCCTATTTTTAAGTGTTGTAAAGTCTTGTAGCAAGATTTCATGCTTTTCTAGGTATGATTTCACTATTTACACCTTTCTCATGCTTTATTTGACCCCTTTATGCCCTTATAAGCCTTAATTAAGTGCATTTTTGAATGTAAACCTGACAAACAATATTAAAAATGACTTAATTCTCGACACCCATTTTCAGGTCCTAGGTGGGACCCATTCACCATGGGTGACAAATGAGTCCCCCTTGGCTCTAAATTCAAAAATTTTAAAATTTCCTTTCAGGTTTTCATTCAAAATCACTTGATGTTGGCCTATGATGAGGTATTAATGGGTTACTAAGGCACAAGAATGTACAAATAAGTATTTTTACATCCATTTCAATTCCCATTCATTCAAGCATTCAAATTCACATCACATTCAAGTGTTGAAGCATCTTACAACATAAAATCAAGCATTATTCAAGAATTTTGGAGCATCCATTGATACAACTTCATATTTTCATCAACAAGGGCTTGGTAAGTTGATAGAATTGGCATGTTATTTGTTTATCATTCTCTTTCATTTCATTATTTCTTTAAGGGCTTGATTACCAAAGTGGAGTTTGACCAAGGCAAACCCCTATTTGCTAACACTCAACGATTTTTCCCCTCTTGCATGTGTGTTTGCAGACTTTTGTGTGCAAATTAAATAAGAATTTAGTTGTTGAAAATTTTTCAACAAGTCAACTAGGTGCTTCAAGTCAAATCAACCATATTTCAAACTTGGAGAAGGTATTCTGTCTATTTCCTGGAGAATCGAGTTCAGTAACCCAACAAGCAGAAATTTCTAGATCTAGTGTTGCAGATTTGTCTCCTAATTTCTTTGAATTTTGGGAGAGGACCAATTCACCACCAGTGGAAAATGAGTCCCACCTTTAGATTGAAAATTTAGGTTTTGTCAGATTCCAAATCCCGACAGTCAAAAATTGTTTCCCAACAGTTTTCACTAGAAGCATGACTAATTCACCACCCTGGGTGAATGAGTCCCACTATTAATTTTCTAAGATTCCAGAGATCATTTCAAAGATTATAGATTCCTCAAATCTTTCCTAGGTGCACACTAATTTAACCCATTTCTTTTTGTTCTGCATTTATTCATTCTTATTTGATTGTTTTGAATATCACATCATGTTTTCAAACATAGCATAAATCTTTAGTTTTGCATTAAAATTCAGTCATATAGATCACTTAATTGCATTTAGTTCACAACATTTAGCTTAAATAACATCACAAATAGCATAATTTTAATGAAACCTTTAGCATTTTTGGCCCTACTATCTCCTTTTAGGTGAAAACCCCTAGAAGAGCTACAAAGGTGCATGGTGCCAAAAATCAATGGTTCATTTTGGTGAACCTTTATTTTGAACACTTTTCATTTGCATATTGCATCATAGATCACACTTGCATCATCATTCAATTAGGGTATTGTTTTGTTCTTGCATTCTAGGACTTCTCATATTGCATTTGTAAAATCATTGTTTAGATATCGTTTTTGCATTGCATATCATTGAAAAAACTAAAAAACTTCATTTGACATCCTTAATTGCATTCTGAAAACCATTAGAATCACATTAAAATTTATGAAAAACACAAAAAAAATCTCATAGTTGGACTCATTTGCTACCCTGGGTGAATCAGTTCACCTGCATTGTTCATATTGCATTTTAAGACATTTCCTAGTATTTTCCTACATTTCTATTTTCTGTAATTACTTATCTGTTACAGTTAGCAGAATTTTTGTTATTTGCATTTAGAATTTCTAGATTACCTTGCATTTACATTCACCCCATCTTTTGTGGTACTTGTATGAGTGTTTGGTGCCCCATTGATAATACTTTAGTGAGACGAAGTTCCAAACTCATGGCTTCCCATGATAGCACTTTCATTGTGGACCTTGGGATCTCAAGAGCTCATACACCTAGTATGGACACTGGTGCATTAGATATTGACAATACCACTTCTATGCCTTCACCTTTCCATCCAATGAATGTTGACACACAAAAAAAATCCATCCCACAAGAAAAGGTAATTAATATCCATGAGGATTTTTCACACTTACAACAAGACTTGTCACTTGAAAATATTTCCACCACTACCATACCGACGATAGAAAACTTTCATCGTTTGATTGAAAGTGATGATGGCTTAAAAGTTATGAAGAAAATTACTGAGATTTACAATAAACATGCATCCTCCACTTCCCCATCCACAAAAATTGCTATAAGCCAAGGAGGACCTCATGTTCCTCCCCCTTCAACCATAGCATCCATACCAACTTATACCACTTCTCATGTTACAAAAACTATGCAACAAGTTAGTCATATGGCTCCTTTCACAATCCCAACTAGCATTCCTAGTTCTCTTGTGACATTGCAAGTCCCCTCCACCACCTTCACATTCCTTAGTATTCCTTTCACTTCCCCTAACATCACCTACACTCCATCACCATTTTCCCTTCCACCTCAAACCACTTTCCCCGACCCTATTCTTACACAACTCCTTAACACCATTTCATCCATGCAACAACAACTTTCCACCATTAGCCAAGGTCAAAATGCTCTACCCACATATCATGTCCGTAGCAACCCCTTATCCTTAGAAATCTTATGAACCCCAATGCCACAAGGGATAGAAATTCCTTAGTTTGAGAAATATGGAGGTAAAGGAGACCCTATCAACCATGTTAATGCTTATAAAACCTTATGCAGTGATTTTGTCCTTGACAGTAAACTCTTACCCAAACTTTTTCCAAGGACTTTGAAAGATACTATATTAGAGTGGTTTTCCAACTTGCCCAATCATTCCATCTGATCATTCAATGAATTGGTGAATGCTTTCATAAGTCACTTTCAAGTTCACATGACTTCTAAAAAGATAATGGTTGACCTCATGAATGTAGAAAAAACACAGATGAAAAGTAACTAATTTTATCTCATGATACTAGTCCTTGTATGTTCAAATTGATGTCAAGATTCCTAATGCACATCTATAGAAGATTTTTCTCAAAAAATTGCACACAAACCTTTAGGATAAATTAACTATGATGAAATTTCCTTCATTTATGCATTTATGTACAACCTTACATGACTATCATAACTCAATTTCTAGTTGAGACTCAAAGTCCACTTCTAATCGAGCTGACAAATCTGAACCACAAAACCAAAACAATACACAAAACTTTTGCAAACCAAATAGAGGCTTTTTATAGTTAAATCCGTCTCCTCAACTGCAACTACTGACCCAACCAATTCCAAATCAAGTGGAAGTTGTTAAAGCAGTGGTGCCTTATACCTATAGGGAACTGAAGAGACAATTTTCCCCCTTACCCAATATCCTCCATAACACAATGAACCAATTGCTTCCACAACAAATGATCACTTTTCCAACTGTTAAACCACTTGATCCCACCCAACCCTTACCACCTACCTTTAAACCATTTGAATGCTTATTCTCATTTTCATCACCAAAATGGACATGACACCGAACATTGTAAGCATCTAAAACATTTAGTTCAAGACCTCATTGATTCAAGCCATTTATCCATTGTGGGTGTTAATGATCAAGGAAATAAGTCCGTTGCACTCCCTAAACAAAATTTACAAATTTCCACCAACCCCATGCCTAAACACAATATTTCATTTGTCAAGGCTAGTGAACCTTCAAACACTGATGTAATGAATGTTGATACAAATAGTGAACAACATGATATAACTTGAATAGTTACCCAAGTTAATCCTATGTATAAACTTGTGGGTGCGATAGACGTTATCCCTCATACGGACGAAACCAATAAATCTCTTGATATCACTTTTTTTGCTAAAGATATACTTCAAAAACTTCCTGATGGTCCTCTTTACATAGCTGGAAGAATCAATGATAAGGACACCAATGGGATATTAATAGATCCCACCTGTGGTGAGAATGTGATCATAGAAAAGTTTTTAGTATTACATGATCTCTATTGAAAGATGATTCTAATAAACCAACTACATGGATTAAGACACATACTAGTTTTGTATGCCCTACGATCAGATTGATCATACTCCCATTACAAATAGGACCCAAAACTTTGGATGTAAAATTTTCTATTATTCCATAATCAGATCAATTTCATTTGCGGCTAGGCCACTATTGGCTTCGCTCAATGAAAGTGGTCCCATAAGTGATTCACAAATTTTTGAAGTTTCCACATGGAAATGCAATATTTACCATACACCTTAGTGGCTTTAATCCATTATCCTCTAAAGGTATTTTTTCCTTATAAGCCTTTTGGCTTGAACCTATGGAACCCATCACCCCTTAAAAGGACTTCTTTTTCATAGCCTATTAAAAGTTCAAAGCCAAATGAATAGTCAAATTATCTCTTCATAACATGTCCCCATCCACTTCCACACCTCCTATCATAGATGAAACAATGGTTTAGCCTGAGTCCAACATTGAGCAAACCATACAACCACCCTTACACACTTCCCCTCCATTGTTTAAAAGACCAAGAGAAAATGAAACCAATCTTGTCAAGCCTCCTTGCATTAAACAAGTGTATAAAGCCAAAGAGAAAGTGATTGATCCATCCTCTTTAGTCTGTTATGTTCTTCCACCTTCAGAAGAAGAAGAACGTATGATGACTCAATCACTCTTACACCTCAAAAAATTCAAAAAATAATTAAAAGAAATCACGGTGCTAGCGAATGTAGGCATCGTCATCGTCTCCTCGCTCGTCAGTCTCACATGGAAGAAAGTAAATAAAATAAACCTCTTCCTTTGATAGAAACTATAGATGATCACCCTCCTCCTGACCCACCAGAAGATATTCCATCCCAACCTTCACAACAAACTAAACCAATCCAATAGCCACAACTTTTGATACATCCTTCCTTGGAAATCACCCTTCGTCCTCCCATCGTCATCAATCTTGATGATGATGATGATGTGGTGACAGCAAAATTATATGGAGAATTGCACAATGATATAAAATCTTTATTTTCATCTACCATGAGCTTAAATGATAAATCCTATCAACCAAGTGAAGAACCTAGTACAAATCCTAGTTCAACGCTTGCAATTCTTCCTTTGGACAGTCAACTGCCCTCACATTATACTGAACATGATTGGGAGGTGGATGACTTGTTAGATGCTTGACTCACATTCGCCTAGCTATAATTTTTGCATTTCTATTTTTATTTGTCCTTTTGCACTTTCATGTGTGTATCGTGTTCCCCATAACATGTGTTTGATGTTCCCTCTCTTTGTACACTTCTTCTATTTGCACCTCTATTCTTCTATATGTCATGTATTGTCTTTTTCGATTTTGTTTTGTGTTTTCCTTTTGGGGATGATGCAAAGCGTAGAGACGCCTTATGTTTCTTCCTTGTTAACCCAAAAGGTCCTTATCTTTTTCTCTTTCACTTGTGTTTTCCCATTTGGGGATGATGCAAGGCATTGAGACTGAAATGTCACCTTCATGTTGACCCAAAAGCTTCTTCTATTCTTTTAAATTTTCATTTTCATTTTGCTTGTGTTTTCCTTTTGGGGATGACGCAAGGCATTGAGACTAAAATGTCTCCTTCATGTTGACCGAAAAGCTTTTTCTTTTCTTTTACCTTTTCATTTTCCTTTTGCTTGTGTTTTCCTTTTGGGGACGATGCAAAGCGTTGAGACCACAATGTCTCTTCCATGTTGACCCAAAATGGATTTTCTTTTTCTTTTGTTTTCACTCTCTTTGTGTCATTCTTCTAGTTCTATGTACTTTGGGGGATGATGACAGTTCCAAGCTCTTTAATCAAAACATTGCAGCAATGAACATACTGACACCAAATCCATAGATCCCTTCTATGTTTGGAGTGCTCTTTTCTAGGGGGAAACTCCCTTTCATTTTTTTTCCTTTTCATTGACATGATATAGCCTTACTTGGAAATATATGACTTGGCATAGGGATTTCCAAGTTGGCTCTCATGTCTTGTTTTATTTTTGCATTTTTTTTTCCTTTACTACTTTAAAGTAATTGCTCACAAAATGATGTGTAGCAATTCCTTTAAAGTGGGGATCATACATTACAATTAATTCATTTGCATTCTTGGTTCCTAGTGTAGCCTTATTGTTTATATGATGAATTCGTCACTTTTTGGATCACATTGGGTGTGATGTCCCTCATAGCTATGATCTATCTTAGCATATTACATTCCTCTTGGTGGCCTGATGCGACACACTACATCCCATAAGTTGTGAATATACTATTCTTTGATTGGTCCTCTCTTGGAGACATTAGACACAATGTTCCCTAATTGATTGACCTTGCATAAACTTAACAAGACTCCTTTGAACATCTTTTGCATTTTACACTTTTGAATTTTTACATTTTGCATTTTTTGCCACCTTGCATAACGTAACTTGCATTCCTGTGGTACCTTCCCTTTTGCTCATGATTTCTAAGCATATAGAGGTTTTCTTGTCTCATGAATCACGAACTGACATTTTTTCTTGTGGTGCCTTGTTAAAGTTATCAAGAAGTATAACTTTGATATGGTTGAGTGGGAAACCCATCTAGTAGCATAACTTTCCCCATAGCCACCTTTGTGTTTGTGAGTGCATACCAACTACCGTATGTATCTCCCCTTTTGGGATTTCTCACCTCGCAGACAACCAAAAGTTTCATGGACCTAGAGTGAGTATACTTGGGCCTTCTCACCTGATGGACCACCATGAGTTCTGTCACTCCAAAGTGAGTATGCATTATCTTTTTCAAACAATCAGCCTAGATCTAATCCACAACTAGCTGAATAGACGATTGAAGCTTCATCTGATTCTCTCTTTTCAACACTTGTGTGTTCCTTTGTTTATATCCTTAGTTTTCCATGGGATCTTCATCTTGGGGGCTTGATCATCCCTCTTGATCATTGTATTCCATCTTGCTAATGTAGGTACATTTGAACCCTCCTCCTGATGATTGTGGCAACTTTAGTGTGAGTTTGAAGCAAGTTCATCCCCTGACTAAAGTGGGGGCTAAATTCACTATAGAAAAATGGACCCTTGTCATTTTTATGGTCTTTTAGGCTTTGTTTCATGATGTTTGGTCTATTTTTCTCTAATTTAATGTTGTAATATGGCTTGAACATGCATATTTAAGTACTAAAATTCAAATAATGACATCTTGTGCATGTGTTGTGAAGTGTTATAAAACATTTCTACACTCTTCTAGAATTTATTCTTTACAATTCACCTAAAAATCACCTTTTCATCACTAACCAAGTCCTATTTTGAAGTGTTGTAAAGTCTTGTAACAAGTTTTCATGGTTTTCTAGGCATAATTTCACTATTTACACCTTTCTCATGCTTTATTTGACCCCTTTATTCCCTTATAAGCCTTAATTAAGTGCATTTTTGAATTTAAACCCAACAAAAAACATTAAACATGACTTAATTCCTGACACCCATTCGCCAGGGGTGGCGAATGAGTCCCCCTTGGCTCTAAATTCAATTTTTTTTTAAATTTCCTTTCTGGGTTTTATTCAAAATCACCTGATGTCGCCCTATGATGAGGTATTAATGGGTGGGTATGTGCAGGGTCATCATGGAAAAAATAGGCCGTTAAGTGGCAAAAAATTTAGAAAAATCAGAGTTAGGAAACTTGACGTAAAAAAATGAATAAGTTATCTATATTATTTCAATAATATGTAAGAATAAAATTTGTACCAAATTGAATGTAATTTCTAAACTACTAGGTTTTCTTTTTTTTTTAAAATCTATTTGGTGAATATTTGAAATTTCAATGCAATAGTACTTAAATTTCAAGGAAAAAATAAGTAGGTCTTTGTCTGACCACCCTAACCACAATAAAATGATAATATTTTTTTATAATATTTTAGATATAAGTAGAGGACTCATGTCCCGATGTGATGCATATTTTTTTGTAATTTTTTCCAAGTAAATAATTAATTATGAATTTTTTATTACAACTTTTAAAAATATAAAAACTCGTATGTTTGACCACCTCAATTTGGTAAAAAATTCATGAAATTCAATATATATTCTTTTAATCCTAGATATTATGTGAAGCATAGAATGTGACAAATGTTTCAGATTCAAAAAATGTGATATCATTTGAAAGCTATAGATTTTTTTCAATCATCCTATCAATCAGGACTTTAGTTGTAATTCAAATAGAAAATGAATAATAATTATCTATTAAATTCAAATTAAAGCATAATTTACATTGGTGGAAAGTTGAGAATCTCTTTTAAAAACCTTTTTCGTTTCAACAATTTTGGGTAAAAAGAAAGCTGTCAGCCATATACCCTACACATACCCATCATATCGCCACTTTTTGGCCCATCATGATCCTGCACATACCCAGGTTACTAATGCACAAGAATGTTTAAATAAGTGTTTTTACATCCATTTCAACCCCCATTCATTCAAGCATTCAAATTCACATCACATTCAAGCAGTCAAGCATCTTACAACATCAAATCAAGCAGTATTCAAGCATTTTGGAGCATCCATTGATACAACTTCAGATTTTCATCAACAAGGGTTTGGTAAGTTGATAGAATTTTCATGTTATTTGTTTATCATTCTCTTGCATTTCATTATTTCTTTAAGGGTTTGATTACCAAAGTGGGGTTTGACCAAGGCAAACCCCTATTTGCTAACCCTCAACAATTTTTCCCCTCTTACATGTGTGTTTGCATCCTTTTGTGTGTAGATTAAACAAGCATTTAGGTGTTGAAAAGTGGTCAACAAGTCAACTAGGTGCTTCAAGTCAAATAAACCATTTTTCAAGCTTGGAGAAGGTATTCTATCTATTTCCTACAGAATTGACTTCGATAACCAGACAAGTAAACATTTCCAGATCTGGTGTTGCAGAGTTCTCTCCTGATTTCTCAAAATTTTGGGAGAGGACTAATTCACCACTAGTGGTGAATGAGTCCCACCTTAAGACTAAAAATCTAGGTTTTATCAGATTTTGGATCCCGACAGTCAGAAACTAGTTCCCAACATGTTTCACCAGAAGCAAAACTAATTTGCCACCCTGGGTGAATGAGTCCCACGTTGATTTTTTGAGATTCCAGACAACATTTCAAAGATTTTAGATTCCTCAAATATTTCCCAGGTGCACACTGATTTAATCCATTTCTTTCTGTTCTACATTTAGTCATTGTTATTTCATTGTTTTGCATATCACATTGTGTTTTCAAACATAGCGTAAATCTTTAGTTTTGCATTCAAATTCAGTCATCTATATCACTTAATTGCATTTATTTCACTATATTTATCTTAAATAACATCACACATAACATAATTTGAATGAACCCTTTAGCATTTTTGGCCCTGCTCTCTCCTTTTAGGTGAAAAACCCTAGAAGAGATATAAAGGTGCATGGTGCCAAAAATCTTTGGTTCACTAACTGACAACTTGGGGATGATCTGATCTAGGTCCACCTTGATAGATTCCTTTTTTCCCCCAATTGGATTGCTCTTCTTAATGTTAATTTGTTGGCTATCCCTATAATAGTTTCAGACCACAATCCTCTACTGTTACTCCCAACTGATCATTGTGTTGTTGGTTCATTCCCTTTCTGATTCAAAATCCTTTGTAATTCCCATCCATACTTTGAGAACAAGGTTACTTCTTGGTGGAGAATTCTAGTGCATGGCTCCCCTATGTTCAGACTCTCTCAAAAACATATATAACATATGGTTAAAGGGTGGAATAAGCATGTGTTTGGTAATGGGTTGTGGTAGAAAAGCTTGGTGAGTTACAAAAAAAATGGAAGATGGTGATAACATCATTTTGACGAGCCAACAGGAGAAGGAGGAGGATTTGGAATGGGAGAAAATTTTAAAGAAAGAAGAGGCTTTCTGGAAGAAGAAGTCTAGAATATAGTGGCTTGCTGAGGGGGATTGGAACACATCTTTCTTTCATGTTTCAACTCTTAAACATAGAAAAAGGAATCAAATAAAAAAAATGAAAAATGAGGCTGGGGATGAAGTTACTAATCCCATCTAGGTTGGTATTTTAGTTGTTAATCACTTTCAACAGGCTTACTCTCTTCCTTTAAAGTCTCTGGACCTTGGATTGGTGGATCTACTTTTGGATCCACTCCCTACTCCTATTGGCCATGAGGATCTAATGTTTCACTTTTTTCAGTGGTTTATTTTGAGGAGGTTCGATCTGTTGTGTTTAGTATGGGGGCCTTTAAATCTCTCAGGCCTAATGGTTTCCCCCCAACTTTTTTCCAAACCTTTTGGGAGATTGTAGGGGAGGACCTTTCCCTTGACCAAACCTTCTTTGCTTTGGTCCACAAATCTGAGGACCCTTTGACCATGTCTTATTTTTCGTCCTATTAGTCTTTGCAATACTGTTTATAAGGTCTTCTCCAAAATTTTAGTGAACTGGCTGAAACCCCTCTGAGAGAAAATGATTAGTCCCAGTCAAAAAGCTTTTGTACCTGGATGATATATTTTGGATGTTGCTTTATCCACCTAGGAAACCCTACATTCTATGGATAGGTGTAACAACCCTAGCATTGATTTCAAGCTAGATATTTCCAAAGCTTATGATAAGGTCTTTTGGAATTTCCTCCCCAAAGTCCTTGTTAAGTTTGGCTTCAATCAAAAAGTTATCAATATCATTATGGAATGTGTCTCCATAGTGAAGTACTCTGTTTTGGGCAATGGAGTGTCCCAAGGGTTCTTTAAGGTTGGAAGGGGAATTAGACAAGGTGACCCCTTTTCCCCTTATTTATTCATTATGGTGGCTGAAGTGTTGAGCATGAATGTGGCTAGTATGCTATTAGAGGGCTCCATCAAGGGTGTCAAATCAACCTCCACCCATGATCCTATTACTATTCAACAATTTTTGGGTCACACTATGCTTTTTAGAAAAGTTTCAGTGGTTGAAGCTAGGAAATGGAAAGGTTTCCTTAATCTTTATGTAACCTATTCTGGTCAATGCATCAATTATAATTAAAGTATGATCTATTTCTTTCACTTCTCTCTTGGTCTGTATGATCGTGTGACATTTGTGTTAGGTTGTGTGAGTGCCACTCTTCCTTCAGTCTATCCTGTCCTTCCCCTTAGGGTGGGTGCAAAAACATGGGTAGCCAATTTGTGGCCAAATTTTAAAAAAAGTTTTGAAAGCTCATAACACAAGTGCATTATAACATGCTCACGTTATGGCTTGGTGTACTGAGTCTGAGGCTTGGCCACAATGAGTCCATAACATGAGCACATTATAACACAAGTGCATTATAATGTGCTCATGTTATGACCTATTAAAAGCAAAAAAAAGAAATAGAATTCATTTTAACTTGTCACTATGTTTTTTTCTTGCCCACAGCCAAAACCCCAATTTTTTTGTGCTCACATTCTAGGAGGAGCTATTTTGCAAAATTCTTCATTAATGGTTTTTTTTTCATTGCCAGGATGTTGCCACATCGATGAGGAGGTCTGAGAGGTAAGTATTGTTTGTTTTTTGTTTTGAATTTGTTTGTTTTAGGTTATTTTTTATATTTATTTTTTGAATTTGTAGATGTTAATCAACTTGTAATCCATCCTCAAAATCCTCAACAAGCACAACAACAATAAGAGGAAAAAATCCTCAACAAGCGCATCAATAACAACAACAACAAAATCCTCAAGTTAATCAACCACAACAACAATCTCCTCCACCAATCCCTCAACATCCTCCTGGCACTCAGCAAAACTTATGAGTGAAATTGAGAAAAATAAAAAATAAATTGAGGATTTAATCAGGAGGTTGAATGATTCAAAAATTTCAACCATGGAAAGAATGAACCTAACAACTTCACTCGAAGAAATGTTAAAACATGTAGATTCAATCAGAAAACAATTAACTAGTTGGCAATATAGGAGGTAGGCAGCTAGGGCTTATTACCAGGATAAATTATCATATAAAGATGTAAAAGATTTAAAAATTAAAAAAGGTGATTTGTACTCATTATTCACTAACCTATGGTCAAATGAAAATCTTACCCTCAATGCAAAGAGGTTTCCTATTCATTGGTGCCACCACCAACAGATTAGGAACTTTTTTTGGGATAGGTGGTACATGGTTTTTGATTACCCACCATGCAACAATTGTGAAGTCCTGCTGTATTTCCTTAGGAAACTATACTATGAGTTAATATTGAACAAAATCCCAAATTATTTTGATATGAGGTACTTCCATGGGAGAGGTGAGAGGTTGGCTCAACATACACTCAGTGCACAACAGGATCCTACGTGGCAAGGGAGATGACCTCTTGCTAGGCCACCTCATTAGCACATCGTTATCCATTTCATCATGAAGGAGAGTGTTGACGTAGAGACTTTGCAAGCCATCAGCTCTTTGACCCAAAGTTTCATCCAACAGACTAACCCTATTCTATAGTGCCATCCAGGGGAGTCTTCAAGTGGTGGGCTTTGATCCCATTTGTGTCAATATTGCGGGGCAACTTGTTCATATGACCCCACCAACACTCAGGAGGCTACTATGTAAGATCCATCTATAGCTATGGAGATGGTAAGGGCAACTAAAATTTTGCATGAGGGTAAAAGCACAAACCTGTGTCACACTTTATAAAGGAATCGACCAACAGCAAAAACAATTCTGAACTTCAACCACATAAAAGTGGTCTTTATGTTTTGAATTTCAAAATGGTGTAAACTAATGAAATGTAGAACTTTTGATGAAGTTTATTCTTGTAATTTTTAAAATTTAAAAAAAAAATATTTTCATTATGTTTTTATCAATTTAAGGACAAATTTTGGAATGCTGAAAATTTCAGAAAAAAGTGACTTCATGGGCTGTCAAGAAACAACTTGAAAAATACTTCATTTCTCCCTAATTTTTTTTTCTCTAAATAGGTAACTTCAATATCTTGTGCATGGAAAAAGAAAAATCAATTTTTGATGTATATTTTTCTTGTAATAACGTTTTAAAGTCAAACATGTCAGAATTTGACAGTTTTCATGGGATGTCAACTATTTTCAAATTTTTAAATCATTTTCAAAAAAAAAATTATACCCTTTTGAAGAAGGCTCTCTCCTCTTGTGCCCCATATAAGATTTAAATTTTTTTAATAAGTTTTACTATCAATTTTTTAATTTGTAATCAACTTCTTTTTTCATTTTGAAAACCTGCTTGCATTATTTTAAAAATAAAATATATTAAAACTAATAAAAATATTAAAAAAGTTATATATTTGGATTCTCCACTCCGAGCTCTACAAAAGGGTATTTTTGTTTTTTGCAAAAAAATCATTCCGACTAAAGAAATACCTCGCTAAAGTTGAAAGTTTTAGAAAATTCTAAAAAAAACTGAGTTGGCTGCCAACTAGGATGCCACATAGACAGTTTCGGTAGAAACATTTTCTATAGAAAGAGTTTCCGCCGAGACCCTTTCTATAGAAACTGTTTCTACCGAAACCCTTTCTATAGAAACCCCGCACATTAAAAAATCCAATTTCAAAGGTAGTTTTAAAGCGGGAAAAGGAAATTTTTGAATTTTTTTGGATTCGACCGAAACTTATTCGACTGAAACCTATGTGCCACGTAATACGCCACATGGTTTCGGTTGAAACCTAGTCGAGCGAAACCTTTCTGGCCGAAAGTGTGACACAACTTTGTGCTTTTACCCATGAGGCCTATGGCATTGATACTTAGGTAAAAGTTAGCATGTTGATTGAATTTAATTTATTAAATTTCAATTTTGAAATGCAAGATTAACTAATTTAGTTTTATGATTTTAATAAAATCACAGGGCCATAGTGTTGATATTAAATACACCAGCCCTACAACTGCTTAATTCTCCACTACACCTACCGTTGAGGTATGTAACTAGTAAACAATTATAAATTTATTACATGTTAATAACATTGTTTTATGAATGGTATTTTAATATGTGATTTTGGATGTTGAAAAAGATAATATTGGAGGTTTTGAGGGAACACCTCCCATTTCTAGTGGATTTAGTCAAACCTACATGTAGCTAATAGAATAAAGAGTTTAAATAATGAATTGTACTTAATAGATTTGTGTAGTTTGCATTCATACCGTTGATTACGTTGCATTGCACATCTTTCAAACTCAAAGCATTACTTCACATTCTATAACTAATAACTAGATGTTGATAGATGACAAAATTTCAACTACAATATAGTTGTTTAGAAAGTTTACATAAGAAGTGGTGCAATTACTTCACATAGCATAAGTAATAAGTAGGAGCAACTTCCAATTGCATTTTCTTGTCATGGTATTCCATGAGACCACTTTTTACTAAGGCATATTTTGAAACAGTTGACTGCCTTGTCTATGCTATGGATGCTTGGAAGGAATATATGAAAGAATAATAGTAAGCAATAGCATAGAAAAGGCAATGAGTTGTTTGAAAAAATTCCTCAAATAAATGCGGTCTCATGGTGATGTCCATCACCATGACACCCAATTTCTTTGAGGCACTTTTTCAAACAACTCACTGCCTTTTCTATGCTACCACATTTTCCATACATGTCTACCAAAGCATTTTATCAAATAGTTCATTTCCTCACTACCATGGCTAAAATATTAAAAAAGATGTTTTCCAAAAAATTATGGATGCTTGGGAAAAATTTATCAAAGCATAATAGTAAGCAATAACATAGACAAGGTAGTTAGTAGTTTGAAAAAATGCCACAAAGAAATGTGGTCTCATGGTGATGGAATGCCATTCCATCACCATGAGACCACATTTCTTCAAGGTATTTCTTCAAATAGCTCACCACCTTTTCTATGATACCACATTTTCCGTACATGTGTACCAAAGCATTTTATCAAACTACTCACTTCCTTGCTGCTATGGCTAAAAGCCTAAAATAGGTGCTTTCTAACAAACTATGGATGCTTGGAAAAATTTCTATGAAAGCATAATAGTAAGCAATAATACCATAGAGAAGGCAATGAACTATTTGAAAAATTCCCAAAAGAAATGCGGTCTTATGGTGATGGAATTCCATGACGTGTATTTGTTTGTAATGGTATTCCATAACCATGAGACCCCATTTCTTTGAGGCATTTTTTCAAATAGTTCAATGCATTCTCTATGCCACCACAATTATCGTACATGTCTACAAAATCATTTTATCAAATAGTTCATCGACTTGATTCTATGGGTAAAAGCCTAAAAACATGTGCTTTCGAACAAGATATGGATAGGGAAAATAGTAAGGATGATAGTCAGAAATATATAATTTAATAAGTACTCAAATTTTTTTTCATTATCTCATACATTATAATTCATGACATGGATTGCTATTGTAGTTTTCATGATTGAATAATTTGTTATTTTATTTTCAAATGTTACAAGTGGAAACACCTTTGAATTTTTAGATGGAAATGGACATGGGTCTTTCATTTGTTATAGAATCCTTGATGGCTTTAACAAGGGAGGTATGAGGCAAATTACTAAATTTCAATTTACATTCATTGTTATAGATGTTAGTTAGTGAAAACTCAAACCATTATTTATTCATAGTTTAATTTCTATTTGGATGGTTTATACATGGCTTTAGCATGCCTCAACATGGGAATTTGAATATTTCCCTCGTGGAGAGTGATCATCAGATGGTGGTAAGTGATTATTTTGTTAAACATATTATTTTTTTAATGTAATTTCTATATATTAATGTCTTTACTTCTTATTGTAATAGATAAGACTTGACCAAGAACTAGACCCTAGGAGGAGAACCATGAGCACTCCTCGACTACAGCATAAATGAGTGATAGATGTATTTCCATTTGATTGGCAAGCAAAGGGAAAGAGTTTATTTTGAAAGCATGGAGAGCAATGGCTTTTGATTCTAGAGCCTTTTGTTGTATGCCTATATGGCATTCTTACATACATATTTTGTATTGGATATATTTGACATTGTATTCCTATATGAATTCTCGTAAGCCTATATGGCTATTTTGTACCTATATTTTATACTTATATCAACATATATTGATGTATTCCTACATGGATATTTGGTTAATAAAAATATTTTTTATCGATGGTGTCCATATTTGCATTATAAATCCATGGTTCAATAGATATGAGTTACATGTATTCAAGTGTATACTTTACAACTTATGTGTATACTTTGTGACTTACGTATATTCTAATGTATACTTTGTGACTTACATTTTTTTAGGCGTATACCTTGTATTCATGCATATACTCTAATTAATTTGTGTATGCTATGTATTCGTGTGTATACTTCAAGGCTTACTTGTTTTTGAGTACTTGTGCTTCCCTTATTTACATGTGCGTGCTTGACTTATTCACATGTATACTTATTAATTGGTTAGCCCTAGCATTGATCATTGTTTTCCTTCATGGTTTGTATTGAATATTAATTGATTGATGCTAAACAACTTTACTAGTCGATGTTAAACAACTTCAATATTTCTAGGAATACTATTAGAGTTACAAATTCAAAAAATGTAAAAATTGAAAATAAAAGAAAAAATATAAATAAATGTACTTATTAATAACTTGATAATTGATTAATAATGAGTATAAAATATATCAAGAGATGAGTCTTCTAGAATGACAATTGCCAACTAGAAAATAGGCAAAGCATTCAAAATACTTTGAAAGTAATAATCCACCCAAAATTGCAACAGGAGAGAACTGATGCAAAGCAGGGAGCCCTTTAATTACCAATCATAAATTCAACTAATTTCAACAAGCCTTCAATCTCCAAAACCCTAACTATGGTGATTCCCTTAACAACTTCACTATTTTCCTTCTAGGTCTGAAAACCTAGTTTCTTGGACCTATCTCACAACTCCACTCTCAAACCCCTTAACTAATTATATTTTTAGACACCCTTTAAGGCATACCAAAACATACCTCAAAATATCATATAATTCTTTTAGAACAAATCCCTCAAATTGATGCTTCTTCAATGTCCCATTAAGCCAAATAGGCCTAGTTTACAAAACAACTCTCCTCTAAACAATCTGCCAACCCCAAATATCTATGGATAGTCATTTACCAGTCTATAAAACCACCAAATTTAAAAAATTTAGCCAGTGAACCACTCACTAAGTTCTCTTTATACAAAACCCTCATTTTTAGCAAGTTACAAAGGGGTTTACTAAAAATCCCACTTCCCAACTTCTTTACACTTCACCAATGCATCAAACATACTTCAAATGGCCTAAACATGCTTAATATATCACCAAGTTTTTTTTCCCCAAGATTTTTCCTCGCCTACCCACCTTTAACCATCAAATTTCACTTAAAACATTCAAATTTGACAACTAGGGCATCATGCCTAAACCCACAAATGACCTCTCCTACTCCAAAAACCATTCAATCAACTAAATCATACCATATTGGGTACATTCCACTCAGCTACAAGAGTTACAGCCAGTGGAATGGGCCATAATCACATTTTTATGTCTTCAAAACCTTAAAATTAGAGTTTCAGACCCGCCTACAGGGAAAACTCAATAAGATTCTACAACCCCAATGGGAACACCTCAAACTCAGTCAATATGATATATAGGAAAGTAAAGAAACAATTCAAATCAATTTGGAGTCACCATTAGACCATATAGGTTGTTCAACTACTCTGCAACAACAATATTCAATAGAAAAGATACATAATTTCAATGAAAACGAGAGCTTTATTATTCAATCTTTCAGAAAACCTCCAACTACCTTCATCCATCGAGTTTATAACATATTTTAAACCTTAAATCACCTATTACAACTTTTCTAACTTCCCTTTGAATTCCCATGACCATTGGGCTTCCTCAATTTTACATTTTTTTTGCACTTTTACAACTTTTCAATATTACACTTTTGACAATTTTGCAAAAATGTGACAATATAAACTCAATGACTCCTAATTACCTATTAGATGGTCTATTAGGACCTTATTGAATTGAAAAAAACTCAAACACACCTAAAACTATCAAAATACCTCATTTTACTACATTAACACAAAATGCATTTGGTTCCCCTACGCCAAGAAGGCTTATTTAAGATCCTTGAGCAATGTATTTCCTAATGCTCCCTTGTTCTTACATATCTCAATTTATTTTAATCCAAATATTTCTATGAAATGCTTTATCTATAAGAAAAAAAACATGTTTTCAATTGGTATTCCATGAAATGATTCATAAAAAGATTCCAATATATTTAGTCCGTTGATTGGAACAACTCAATTAAGCAAAGGATACATAATCTTCACAACACTTGCAAAACATAATATTTATAGTAGATGAAGTAGTGTTTCAATGTGGAAGAGGACCATTCCTAGCATAGACGTACCTATTAGGATGTGTTGGAGCAGTTTGTTTGGTCACACAAATTGCAAAACGAAAGTTGCACCACTTTGCAATTTTACACTGCTTGCATTTGACACTTTTTCCATCAAGTGAAAATTGGACACCATGGGAAAATGACTCTGAGATAACAAAAATCAAGAGAGGTTATTGTAGAGGGGCCTAACACAATCCCATAGGCTTAGAAAAAGATTACATAAGTGTCACATTTTTTGAGTAATATCCTATTAAATATTGCTTCCCTTTTGCACTTTGGACCCTTAAGGGATCAAGCCGGTTGAATGTAGCCCAGAGTGATTATGCATGTTTGGGTACGAAAGAAGACCATTCCTAGCATAAACGTACCCATCTAGATGCATTGGAATAGTCCGTTTGGTCACATGAGTTGCAGAACGAAAGTTGCACCACTTTGCAAATTTCAACTACTTGCATTTGACAACTTTTTCCCCAAGTGAGAATTCACCACCATAGGAAAATTCCTTCAAGATAGTGAAAACTGAGAGAGGCTATTGTAGAGGGGCACAACTTGATCCCATAGGATCAAATAAGAAGTCTCTAAGTGTCATGGTATCTGAGTAACAACATGTTGAAGTTTGTATCCATTTTGCACTTTGGACTCTTGAGGGATCAATTCAGTTGAACGTATCTCAATGTGATTTAGTGTTTTTGGGTGTGAAAGAGGACCATTCCTAGTGTAAACATACCTATTCAAACATGTTGGAACAGTCCGTTTGGTCACATGAGTTACAGAATGAAAGTTGCACCACTTTGCAACTTTAAACTACTTGTATTTAACAACTTTTTCTCCAAGTTAAAATTCGCCACCACAGGATAATGTAAACAAATGTTTTGGCACCCAAGGGCTTTCTAACAGTTCTAGGGTTTTTCACCTAAAGGGAGAAAAATGAGCTGAAATGCAATGTTCACATTCAAAGATTAATGTGATATGGATGCAATATGTCTAAATAAATCTATTTAAATGTATAAAACTAATGAAAGGTATTGGTTATTAATGTAAAACTATTGAAATGAATGTTGTTTGAATACACATTGTGATATGCAAAAATACCTAGAAATGGATGCAAATTGCAATAGAAATAGATGAAAATAAAAGTGTGCACCTAAGATCTTGATGAAGACTAGAAATGAAATTTGGAATGCTGTTGATCCCGATTTTTAGGTCTGGTGGGACTCATTCGCCATTTTGGGTGAATTAGTCCCAGATCTAGGAAACTATTCTAGAGCCCATTTCAGACAAATGGGTATCCAAAACAGTAGAAAACTAAAATTAGTCCTGGAAGTGGGACTCATTTTCCACCCATGGTGAATAGTTACACTTTTTAATTTTTGAATATTCAAAGGTGGAAATTGAAGTCTCTGGTTTACTCTTCGGCTCCTGACAGGTGTACGCCTTTGAAAGTCTGATTTTTGAACCTGAAAGTGACTTTTTATTGATAATTTTCCTTAGACAATGAAGAGAAGACTTAAAAAAATTTGCAACTTGATTCTTAATTATTTCCAAGCTTCCAAGATGCCTAAATCTTCAAACACGCAAGAAGAGAAAGAGAAATGTTGGATGTTAGCGCATGGGGGTTTTCCTTAGTCAAACCCCTTTTAGGTAATTAAACCAAATGGAGAGATAATATGAAGAATGAACATGAAATGAAGGGATTAATACCTTTCCATGATGATTGACCTTGAAGTTTTGTAGCATAGCAAAACATGAAGAATCTTCCCTTGAATGTCCTTGGAAGCTATCTTGATGGCTTAGCATGTAAAAACCCTAACTTTGATAGAGAAGATAGATGATGAATGAATGATAAGAGATGTGTGAATGAGTTAAGAGATCTAAATTAGGGTTTAGAGACTTTATTTTATAGGAAATTCATCTTATTCACCCATAAATTGGATCCCTAAGGCCAACATGAAGAAAAACTAAACTTAAATTCCAAAATATCTCACTTAAAAGTCAAAATGGCCCAAATGGGACTCATTCGCCACCTTGGATGAATCTATCCCACCTAGTAGGGACTCATTCACCACAAATGGAAAATTAGTCCTAGAGGGGCCCATTTCCTAGCTAGGTTGTTGTGAGGTGAGAAAATCGGGTTTATTTAGTGACTTTCTTGGTTATTTCATCAAATATTGCCTCAGGATGCACAATATGTGATAATAGGGGCCTATTTATGATGATGTAAAGGTCAATTAGGGCTTGGGACATAGAATTCAATGTGAAAGTGTGATTAAATACACTTTACAACACTAAAATGAGGTCCTCTTAGCCTAGAAAGTCACAAGAACCAATGTGAATGCATAAAGCACATTACAGCACTAGGTTAAAGTTAATTTTAGTTTATAAGCCTTCTAAATTGATGTGATAATGCATTTAAATACATTTTACAGTGTTGAATTAGGGGAAAATGACTTCATTAAGTCTAGAGAGGTGTGAAAGTCTTTTACAACACTTTACAACACCTTCACAAGACATCTTTAGATGCATTTGCAAGGGTCCAAGACCTAGTGTGGACATGTAAAACACCTCACAACACCAAATCAAGGCCTCATTAAGTCTAATTTGTCATCAATTAATCCCAAATCAAGCAAGCAAAAAGGGATACTTTTTCTGTGTCCATAGTTAGCCCCCACTTTAGTGAGAGGATGAACCTGCTTCAAACTACACTAAAGTAGACATTCAAGAGGAGTCCAATCATAGCAATGAGGATGGTCTAGGTTGAAAAATATTGAGGAAATAGTCCAACCCTCAAGATTTAAGATCCTAAGTCAAACCAACATAAGCGTGAAAGGAAACACACAAGGTGAATTATTTGTAGTGAAAAATGATCATACAATGACAAGAATTAAAAGGAAAATATGGATCAAGCTTCAACCATTTTCCAACATGTGGATCAAGTCTAGGTTGTTTGTTAGAATGCATACTCACTCTGAGGTGACAAAACTCTTGGCTATTCACTAGGTGAGAAGTCCAAAGTATACTCACTCTAGGGCCATAGAACTTCTGGTTGTTTGTGGGGTAAGAAACCCACAAGGTGGCTATGGGGAAAGTCATGCCTTGAAATGGGCTTTCCCGTTCAACCATACTAAAGTTATACCTCTTAATAACTTTAATAAGGCACCATAAAAGACAATGTTGGTTTGTGCTCCATGAGACAAGAAAAAAATTGTATGCTTGGAACTCATGAACAAATGTGATGGCACCATAGGCATGCAAGTTGTATTATACAAGGTGGCCATGAAAAATGTAACATGCAAAATAATTTTCAAATGGATTTTGCTTAGTTTGTGAAAGGTCTCATCTTAGGGAACATCTTGCTTAATGTTTCCAAGAGAGGATAGTTGCAAATGGTTTCATCTTGTTTCCAAGAGAGGACAAATGCAATGTCTCATCCTGGGAAACATTATACCTAATGTTTCCAAGAGAGGAAATCACAAGAAAAAATAAAATTGCACAATGAAATGTGAGTGGTGATGTATTCCCCCACTTTAAAGTGGTTGTGAACACCAATACTGCGAGAAATTTCTTTAAAGTAGTAGAAAAATAAGAAGACATGAGAGCTTACGCGAAGAGCCCTATATCAAGCCATATGTTTCTAATCAGCTATGTCATGAAAAAGGTAGTATGTCACATGTGAGCCAAGTTAAGGAATTCCATCCACATCCCAAGTGTGCTCATATATGCTCATGAAAAGTTAACTAGCCAAAAGAGGTAACAACAAGTGACATATGAGGACAAGGCTACATAACCACTTTCCCCCACTTAGTGTATGACAAGGATGAGCTGAAATGATTGAGGAAATTAGAATCAATTAGAGGAAATAGTTGCCCCCTCATAAGGGAGAACACTGAACTCCTTAAAATGTTGGATTTTATGACTCAAAGGCTTACATTCATTAGTGGAATGACCATGAACTCTATGATAGGTGAAAAATAAAGTCTTGTAAGAGCATTTCTTCTAAATTCACGGAGGAAGGTATATCAAGTGATCTTAGAGGAGTCTCAACAATATACCCTCTTGATCAATGGGAGAAGGTGGTCCTATAGTTTGTGACAAAGATGTTTCTTTCTTAGTACAAGATTTCATACCTATGCAAGACTTTGTAGATTGTGATATTTTATTCTCTCCTTTGTGGGAGGGTGTAAAATTTGACGAAATCAAATTATTAGTGTTTTGTGAGATGACATTGACATTAAGGGAGGATTGTTGATTTTGAGTGAAGGCTTGGCCACTTCTATCAAAGGAAAATAACCAATACCATGAGTTGTTTGTTTTGTGATAGGATCTATAGGGTTGTGGATACCTTGTTCATGAGAACCACATACTTTTCCACTATATCCAAGTTGTTTCATGAGTTTATAACCTTTTCCATAAAGCTTTTTCATTACTTTTGGATCAAGTAGTTGTTCATTGTTGTGTTCATCAAAGGTTGTTGTGTAATTGGTTATTTTTTGGTCTAAAGTGGTTGAAGTGGATGCCTTCAAAGGATCATTTGCTTTGTCATTTCCCTTATTTTAATTTTTTTTTATGATCTTGTACTCTCCCATGAATGTTGGTGTGAAGTCTAAGGAACCCCAATTATCATCTAATAGTGTTGTGACTTGTTCAATACGGTGTTTGTGTGTTGGTGGATGGGTTCCACTTTTGTAGTTGGCATTAATGTATTTAAATAATGCACGTAGTTTTTCTCAAGGTGAAAATGACTATTTGGATCAAGGTCGACTACAAGTGTGTACACTTTGTTTTTGTGAATGTATTTCATTGTGCGATGAAGAGTGGAAGGCACTTCATTCATTTCATGAATCCATGGTCTACCTCGAAGGAGATTATATGAAAGTTCATAAGGCATAACATGAATTTTTGTATGAAATGTGGCCACTCCAACTATAATAGGAAAAGTAATCACACCAAGCAGTTGTTTTGGTACATTTTCAAAGCCTTTAATAGATAGAGAATTGGGGTGAATTTTTTATTTATCCTCATGAAGCCTATCCAAGAGTTTTAAACTACACACATTGAGAGTGGAGCCATTGTCAACAAAGGTTCACTTTACCTTGTCATTTTGTATTGAGATATTATTTTGAATGCTTCATTTTGTTTTTTCATGTCTAAAGGGGGAGTTCACTTTGGTGGAAAACAATGTCAGCATTCAATCCTCGAATTATGGCTGCTATTCCATTTGGTTGTGCATTAGAAGGGATAGGAACTTGTTGTAAGGCTGTTTGAAGCATAGTGTGATAGGTAGGGGAAGTCTAAATAAGATCCCAAAGGGAGATCTTTGCAGGAGTGCTCTTAAGTTGTTCAACAAGATCATACTCTCATAATCAAGTGGCGCTAGGTAGTATAGAATTGGGAAATGGTAAGGAGGTTGGGGTTGGTTGATGTGGTTGTGGATTTTTTTTAGTGTTGTATGTATGAGAAATGGTATGAGGACTCAGTTGCTATGACACATTATTCTAAGGTTGGTAAAGGGTAAATTTAGGTGTAGGTGGAGGTGGAGGTGGAGGTGGAGGTGGAGGTTTATGTGATGGTGGGTAAAGAATGAGTTCAAGTTGGTTTTTAGTTTTTTTTTGTGTAAAGGGGGATAAAGGATGAGTTGAGGTTGACCAATATTAACATCACTTGGTGAATGAGAACCTAACATGAGCTCTTCATCTTCTTTCGAGGGCATAATATCATTATTGTCAATGTTATCCTTGTCTTGTATCATGATATTCTCCCTAGAAGGAGAGTTTTTAGGAGAAGAAAAATCACATGTTCTTGACAAGTAGGGCTTGGTTCTTTCAAAATAACTTCATCGCAAATAAGGGAGTTATTAATGGTTGAATTTGTTTGATTGTTGATAGTGGGGAGATTAGAAGAAGACTCTATTTGATTGTCATGTTTCTCTAAGGTCTCCTTCACTTGTTCCATATTATCTACCATAATAGGAAAGTTTGTAATATGTTCACCAATAGCTTCATCACAAGTAGGGGAGACATCAAGAGAAGGAGCACTATGTTTGTCAAATAGATTGTCCCAAATGGTAGGAGAATGAGGGAAGGGAGGGTTAAGATTCTCATGACTCTTAATAAGTATATCTACTAACATCAACCTATCCTCTTTGCATCGAGAAGGGATATTAGGAGATAGAAAATTTTTATTGTCAAGGCTATGGAGACTAGGTAAGGTGATGTTTAGAAATGTTTCTATGATTTCAACCTCTTGTTCTCTAACATCTTCCAAAAGGGAATGAGGAGATGGACAATCAAGACCCTCAATGCTTGTATCTTCCTTCACCAAGATACCTTCATCACTAACAGGAGAGGTATTTGGAGAAGAACAAGGATGATTGTTATGATTGTCTACACTACCATTCTCACCAATGGGAAATGTAAGATTAAGGATTGTACCAATGGTTTGATCATGTTTCTTAAAGACCTCATTGTTGTAATCAAAATTGAACTCATAAGAGGGAATGTAGTATTTATGCAATCCATTTTTTACCAAATCAAAGCCACATCATCTGAAAGAAAACATGCTATGATGAAAAAGAAAAGAAAGTGTAATGCAATGATTTAAATGTAATTTCTAGATGTAAAACAAGTAATTTTCTGGTTACATTATTCAACAACCTTAAAGATGAAATGTTGGAAATGAAAATATGAAATTAAACAATACATGGAATGAGCTAATATAAGCTAGATCTAATGAAATGTATGTTACAAAAACTTAGCCAATTGATACATGTAGGTAATAGCAACAAACAGAAGTGCAGAAACAATGTTTTCAACTCTATAAAAGGCAAATTCAGGGGTGAAAACAGACTAATTCGCCCAAGGTGGTGAATGAATCCTAGTGGGGATCTCTTTTAGATGTTTTAGAAATTTCTGAGGTATCTTGATGCTTTCTATGTTGTATTATGTAGACCTAAGATGAAAATGCAAAATTTTAGAAAATTTTAATGATTTTAGATGCCAAAAATGCAACCTAAATGGACTTTTCATGAATGCAAAATTTGAAACCTAGCATGCAAATTAATACATGAAAACCCTAATGCAAGTTCAATGTGAGGATAGATCTATGATGAAGGACTCCAAATCAGGAAAGAAAAGTATTCTAAAGTCAGGTTCACCAAAATGTAAACAAAGATTTTGGCACCCAAGGGCTTTCTAACACTTCTAGGGTTTTTCACCTAAAGGGAGAAAGATGGGCCAAAATTCAATGTTCACATTCAAAGATTAATATGATATGGATGCAATTAAATGAAAAAAACTAATGAAAGGTATTGATTATTAATGTAAAACTATTGAAATGCATGTTGTTTGAAAACACATTATGATATGCATAAATACTAAGAAATGAATGAAAATTGCAACATAAATAGATGAAACTGAAAGTGTGCACCTGAGATCTTGATGGAGACTGGAAATGAAACTTGGAATGTTGTTGATCCTAATTTTTAGGCCTAGTAGGAATCATTCGTCATTCTGGGCGAATTTGTCCCAGATCTGGGAAACTGTTTTGGAGCCCATTATAGACAAATCGGTATCCAAAACTGTAGAAAACCAAAATTAGGCCTAGTAGTGGGACTCATTTTCCACCCATAGTGAATGAGTCCAATTTTGAATTTTTGAAGATTCAAAGGTGGAAACTAAAGTCTTCGGTCTGCTCTTCGGCTCGTGATAGGTGTCTACCTCTAAAAGTCTGATTTTTGACATTGAAAGTGACTTTTTATTGATATTTTTCCTTAGAAAATGAAGTGAATACTTAAAAAAAAATTCCACTTTATTCTTAATGATTTCCAAGCTTCCAAGATGCCTAAATTTGTAAACACACAAGAAGAGAAAGAGAAATGTTGGATGTTAGGGCATGGGGGTTTGCCTTGGTCAAACCCCTTTTAGGTAATTAAACCAAATGAAGAGATAATGTGAAGAATTAACATGAAATAAAGAGATTAATACCTTTCCATGATGATTGACCTTGAATTTCTATAGAAAAACACGAAGAATTTTCCCTTAACTGTCCTTGGAAGCTATCTTGATGGCTTAGAATGTAAAAACCCTAACTTGCTTGACTTGATAGAGAAGATAGATGATAAAGGAATGATAAGAGATGTGTGAATGAGTTAAGAGATGTAAATTAGGGTTTAGAGACTTGATTTTATAGTAAATTCACCTTATTCACCCATACTTTGGATCCCTAAGGACGACATGAAGAAAAATTAAACATAAATTCTAAAATTTCTCACTCAAAAGTCAAAAATGGCCCAAATGGGACTTATTCACAACCTTGCGTGAATTAGTCCCACCTAGCAAGGAATCATTCACCACAAATGGCGAATTAGTCCCAAAGGTTCCCATTTGCTAGCTAGGTTGTTGGGAGGTGAGAAAGTCAGGTTTACATAGTCACTATGTTGGTTTTTTCATCAAATATTGCCATGAGATGCCCAATATGGGATAATAGGGGCATATTTATGATGATGTAAAGTTCAATTAGGGCTTCGGGCACATAATTCAATGTGAAAATGTGATTTAATACACTTTACAACACTCAAATGAGATCCTCTTAGCCTAGAAAGTCACAAGAACCAATGTGAATGCGTAAAACATACTACAACACTAGGTTAAAGTTAAATTTAGCTTACACGCCTTCTAAATTGATGTGATATTACATTTAAATACATTTTACAATGTTGAATTAAGGGAAAATAGGTTCATTAAATATAGAGAGGTGTGAAAGTCTTTTACAACACTTTACGACACCTTCACAAGACATCATTAGATGCATTTGCAAGGGTCCAAGACCTAGTGTAGATGTGTAAAACACCTCACAACACAAAATCAAGGCCTCATTAAGTCCAATTTGTCATCAATTAATCCCAAATGAAGCAAGAAAAATGGGATACTTTGTCCATGTCCATAGAAAATGCCTCTGAGATAGCGAGAATTGAGAGAGATTATTGTAAAGTGGCCCAACGTGATCCCATAGGCTTAGATGAGAAGTTTCTAACCATCGTGATATCCAAGTAACAACATGCTAAAGTTTGTAGCCATTTTGACTTTGGACTCTTAAGGGATTGATCAGGTCGAACGTATCTTAGAGAGATTCTGCATGTTTGGGTGTGAAAAAGGACCATTCCTAGCATAAAAATACCTATTCAGACATGTTGGAACAATTCGGTTGGTCACATGAGTTGTTGAACGAAAGTTACACCACTTTGCAACTTTGCACTACTTGCATTTGACACTTTTTCCATCAAGTGAAAACTGGACACCACGAGAGAACCACTCTAAGATAGTGAAAACTAAGAGGTTATTGTAGAGGGGCCCAATGTGATCCCATAGGCTCATATGAAAATTTTATAAGAATCAGGTTATTTGATTAATAACATGCTGAAGTTTGTAGCCATTTTGCACTTTGGACTCTTGAGGGATCAGTCTAGTTGAACATAGCTTGGAGGAATTCCATATATTTGGGTGCAAAAGAGGACCATGCCTAGCATAAAAATACCTATTTGGGCGTGTTGGAAGAGTTTATTTGGTTTCATGAGTTGCAGAACAAAATTTGCACCACTTTGCAACTTTGCATTGCTTGCATTTGACTCTTTTTCCATTAAGTGAAAATTGGACACCATGAGAAAACCACTATGAGATAAAAGAAACTGAGGTGTTATTGTAGAGGGGGCCAACATGATCTCACAGGCTCAGACAAATATTTTGTAAGCACCACGGTTTTCAAGTAATAGCCCGTTAAAGATTGCTGCCCTTTTGCACTTTCGACTCTTAAGGGATTGATCATGTTGAACGTAGCTCCGAGTGATTTCACATGTTTGGGTGTGAAAGAGAACTATTCCTAGTGTAAACATACCCATTCAGACATGTTGGAATAGTCTATTTGGTTGCACATTAGAGAACAAAAGTTCCACCACTTTGAAACTTTATGTTGCTTGCAATTGACACTTTTTCCATCAAGTCAAATTTCCAGGATACCATAGAAAAATGACTCTAAGATAAAAACCCTGAAAGAGGTTATTTTAGAGGTTCTCTACGTGATCATGATGCCTCAAATGAAATTCCAGTAACCAACATGGTATCTAGATAACAGGTCATCAAAGATTGTTGCCCTTTTACAATTTGGACTGTTAAGGGATTATGTTCCTTCAATTACAAATGTTTGAGGGCAGCTATAAATTTTGATGTAGAGTAGGAATACAATCAACCTAAAATCACAATTCAATCCTTTAGAAACAACTTTGCAACCCTTTTAAACCTATCTCTCCAACTCTTCACAAATTCACTCAAATTCCCTTATAGGTTTGCATACCTAGTTTCTAGACCAAAACTCTCAGATTTTATCTCAAACCCATTGACCAATTGTGTTTTCAAACACCCTTTAACATCTTACAAATCATATCTCAAAACCAACATTGGTCACTTTGGACCAACTTCTCCAAAATCATGCAACTACGTTGTCCTAGACCTCAATTAGTTCACTTTAACAAAGCATCACCCACTCAGGTGCCTTTAAAACCATAAATCTTCATGGATAGTCACTTACCAGTCTACAAAACCTCCAAATCCACAACTTTTGTTCAAATAATCACTTCCTATGACACCAAAACATGAAACCCTCACTTTATGCCATTCCAAAGGGGTTTATTGAAAAACACTATTCTAGGCTTCTACACAGCCAACCAAGGCCTCAAAAAACTTTATTTATGTCTACACATGCTTGAAGGTTCATCAAAATATATTTTGCCTAAGAGTTTCTACAACTTCCCTTCTCTAACCATCAAATTTCACTCAAAACACACAATATGACAATTAGGGCATCATGCCCAGGCACTCAACTCGTCTTCCCTACCATTCCAAAGATTCAAACAATTCAATATATTCCTCCTCATGCCAAATCAATAATCTCTCAATCTTTCCTAAGACAATTTCACCAAAACCCAACATCTAAACTCTATTTTTAAGCCAAAATTTACCCAATTTCCTTTAGGACAACAACCAAAAACACTCATAAACATTTTCTCTAATCCTAAATATTATTCCTACATATAATCATACCATTTTAAACTCATTCCATTGATCCAAAGAGAGAAACAATGGGTGGAATGAGTCATTTATTCATTTTTAGTCCTCAAACCCTTATGGTTGGTTGTACAGACTCACAGCCAGTAATTTGACAATAAAATTCTTAAAACTCAATGAATTTCCTTCACTCAAAATCCAAAACGTAGCTAACACCTATCTCTACCCTTTGGAAAATATTTTAGGACATAATAATTCTGTACGACCAAGTATAATAGTCTGCAATAGAAAAATTCAATGAAACACAGAATTACAAGAGAAATCAAGGGATTTTTATTGTTTTTCCTTCACAAAAACCTTCAAAAACCTCTTCCTTTGAGTTCCCAACATATTTAAACCTTAACCAACCTATGAAAATGACTTTAACTTCCCTTTTAATGCCCATGACTATTGGGATTCTTCAAGTTTACAGTTTTTTACACTTTTTTCACATTGACAACTTTTCAATTTTTCCAATTTTACATCATTTTGACAAATATGCAACATGAACTCCAAAATGACCCCAAAATGAACTAACATGATTTATTACATTATAAATTGGTCTAATATGACCTTATTCAATTGAAAAACTCAAAACACAAAACTAACTTAAGACTTCCATGAACCAAATTTTCTCAATAACCTTGGTGCCCCTACACCAAATTTCAATATTTGAGTAAATCTCATTACAAGTGTTTATTTCAATAGAATATATGCTATATTTATATTGATATATAATCATTAGGTTGATTTTTTTTAATTAATGAATTTTTAATAATAAGTTAGATTGTATGCTAGTTATATTGATGCAGAGTAGGCTATCAAAACACTATAACTTGCTCAAATCCTGATGAAATCAAATGAGACAAGATGCAAATGAAAGGTAGTTCACTCCTCCATCAATTACAATGCACAAATGAGTACTTCTAGGTCATACCAAAATTTACATGTTTTTGTAGTAGCAAAATTCAATGTACGAAAACACATAAAACAATGAATCTTTGTTATTCAATCCTCCAAATGTACAATTTTTGCAACCTTTCCAAATTGACTCAAAATGACTCCTCCTAACCAAAAATGACCCAAAACATTGCAACATGGTATTAAAGACCTTATTTCAAAACATAAACATGAACTTAAACATAAAGACACTATATACTAAAGCCCTTTTAAAAAATGAAGGCCTAGGTTCCCTGCACCATAGGCACAATGCCTTAGGTACTTCATTCTCATAGATCTTTTACAATGTCACTCATAAATTTTAGATTCTCTTATAATGTCTATATCATAGGTGCTCATGATGGGATAACTTCAAATGAGTAACTTGAGATTCCCTCGCTAAGCCTCACATGCTCTTTTATAATGGCTTCAAATCAGAATTGAGATTTGTAAAGATCATCAAAATAAGGATGTTGCATTGCTTTTTTGGCTGAGATTCTCTTCGATGGCTCATAAATCAAAATTTTATGCAAGGAGAGACCAATCAATTTTTAGTAGTCTACTTACAAATATGCAAAGTAAAAGAAGAAAAATAAAGAGTATCCAGAATGGAAATGGAATGGAAATAGATGGAAGGAAATTATAGACAACAAATCCACACCATTTCGTTCCAACTCGGGAACAACAAGGCATAAATCTTGATGCTTCCATTGAGGATAGGCATGCAAGTCTCTCAACTTAGTCACTCCTGGTCATACATATTCACTGGGAGTTCCAAGATACCTATTGTACACAACACCTCTCATGAATAGAATAACTTGAAATTTGAGATGCTCTTATAGTGTCTACATCATAGGTGATCATGATAAGGTTAACTTCAAATGAATAACTTGAAATTACCTCACCAATATTTGCACACACTTTTTTAATGGCTTAAAATCATAATTGAGATTTCTCAAGATCATCAAAATAAGGATGTTGCATTGCTTTTTTGGCTGATATTTTCTTGGATGGCTCATAAATTTGCATGGGGATACCAATCAATTTTTAGCAGGTTATTTACAAATAGGAAAAGTAAAAGAAGATGATAGCATTGACATCAAACAAATTAATGTGCATACAAGTATAAATTAATTAGAATCAATGTACATACTTACAAATTAATCCAATGAACCATCTGGGTCTTCTCTACTCTTTATTGTGTCAAGTATTACCTCATGGTCAGACTCATGGGCCTTCCACAAGGTCTTGTTCAAAGGTCTACCCCCATATTTGGTCAAATGAACATTGGATGTCATGACAAGGTTCAAGTAATGAAGAATCTTACGATGCATGTCAAAGTCCTGAAACATCCAATGTTCAACACTCTTATGTGGGTACCTTCTAAACCATGTTCCAGTAACAACTAAGCCTATAGGGTATTTGATGTTTTCTCCATCTATAACTGGGGCCTCCAATTTCTTTTTCACCTCAACACAACAACACAAGTAATAGTTCATTCCCTCTTTGTTGTCTTCATCTACAATAACTACATAAATATGCCCTGCATTGATATGTGCAACAAATCTCTTGAAATTAGTTAACATTACAAATACACTACAAAGTAAGATAACATTAGGAATTTTAAAATCTAAGCAAGTAGATATATTACTTGGTTGAACTAGATCTGATACATGGTCAAAGTCAACCAATGATTCCATCTATGTTAGTTTCAATGTTGTCGAAGGATGATACGTGTGAAGTGGGCTAAGATAACTTGTCAATAATTTTTCAACCCACTCCCCTAACTCACAATCATTCCAGGCTTGCATTGTACATGAAGAAAAAAAGCATGCCATCTTTCATGTGTTGATACTCCAGGAACCTGCATCTAAGCTAAGGAAAGAGTGTAGCTCACTCGATCCTATTAGTGTACAACAATCCTCATATGGTGCAATGGTATCATCCATCAACCAAAAAAATCTATGAATTGAAGATGTGCCATCATTAGCTGGACCCATCAAAGCAATACACCACTTGATGATTGATCTTGCATCTATCAACTTTGCACTATCTTTATAGTTTAAATCTTCTCATGCTAACGCTCTTTTCACACATGCTCCTGCACCATCATGCTCCCCCTTTCCATTCCCAACCTCAAAAAAGTTCCACATATGCTCAACACCTGTAATGACATGTATCTAGC
Organism: Sequoia sempervirens; assembly: GCA_007258455.2. Taxonomy (NCBI): domain Eukaryota; kingdom Viridiplantae; phylum Streptophyta; class Pinopsida; order Cupressales; family Cupressaceae; genus Sequoia; species Sequoia sempervirens. The sequence continues at coordinate 135,322,067 of VDFB02000363.1, read as the reverse complement.
TCAACCGGTAGAACATGTGTGAGTTCTTGAACTATGTTGCATAGTTATTTGACCATATTATATGTTGACCGTATGTTATGCCCCTCTGAGCCAAATCACTGTAGAACATATGGAAGCAACCTTGCACAAACTTTGGAAAATATGTGTGATCATCATTAATATAAAAGTAATACTCCCTCAATACATTCCTTTGGTCCTCTATACTATCAGTTGCATGAATGAATTCCATATGCACAAATATTGAAACTTGTGTGGAGTTGTAATACTATGACTGCACCTCATGCTGTGGCTGTAGAGTGTAGTTCTCTGAAAATTTAACCACTGATACTATGCTGCCAACTAGAAAGGTGTCCTTGCATATCTTGAATTGTGTGTCCAACCATCGTGCTCTATGGGTATGCATTGCATACTCATACACTATATTGTCATGAAACATGGACATAAACTAATACACTGGAATATTCTGAATAACCAAATTACACCTTTTTGCTTGAGACCCATCTTTTGTAACATATGCCACTATTTTATACTTCCTAAACTCTAGAAGTTTCTATCCCACCTCATCTATGCTTTCCATATGTGGACATACTGGCATATGCTACAAGCCACCACAACACTCGCATGAACCATCCAAGCATGTTTTCTTGTAGAATATTTGGCTGTTCTCTATTTCACATAAAATTTTGTATAAGAGCTCTCTTGAAGATGTTGGTGGGGATTCTATGCCACAATCCTACAAAACATCATTATTATGCAAATATAAACATATAGAATGATAAATATCATAATGGTTAGAGAATTCAATATGCTGTCTACAACAAGAAGTATTGTATGTGTGATTTATCTTGACATAAAAAAGCTTAAGAGTTTTAAAATATCTTCAAATGAAAAATACTAATTTTAGGATAATCCTATTGAAATTTATGAAAAAAATTGAGTTTGAGTTGTATCCAAAAAATGCTTTGGATGTGACTCACAGTTTTGACTATTGATTCTCCTTCTTACCCCATCCCTTTGATTCAAAGATGGCCTTTTGTTATTATTCCAATACTCTTTAAGTAGTGTTCTTAATGCTTCAACAATTTTTTTATCTTTTTGTGGTAGTCTCCCTGAGAATGCCCATAATTAATTTGAATCAGTGCCCTCCATTCTTTGTCACCTTTGAATGGCTCTTGATAAAGTTTTTCTACTAATTATCATTTATTCACTCATCTTTCTTAGACAATCTCTCTTTGTTTAACTACTTAGAAAATTAGATTTAATGACACGTCGGGTGACATTACTATCCTTTGAGCATGAGGTCTTACCCACACTCTCATAAGCATCCATTAGATTCTTCACAATAGTGTTTTCACTCGATGCATTCGATGTTCTCAACCCAAGAGTCTTCATGATGTTTCTATACTTTATACCCACATCATTTCAACAAATAGTTAACATCTTGTGATATCCTTTAGCCTTTTAAAGATTGATTTCCAAATGTTATCAACATATCTTCTACAAGTGCATGCTAGAATCTTACCTTCCATGTGCTGCAAAATATCCTCATTAATATTAATCAAATAATTTGGCTTTCTATGCAAAATTCTAGGTGGTGTTCTCCTAGGTACATACATCTCAACATTAGGAATTTCATCAATATTTAATTGAGGTGGACTAGATTATGTACCTTCGTTCAAAGGTGGAGTAGAAGACATACCTTGAGGTTCACGTGGGGATGTTGGCATACCTTCTTCATCAAATCTGAGTGATGATGTACTCTCAACTTGAGGTGCGCTAGATGGTGTCCAACCATATTCACTTGTGAAAGATGGTGTCCCCCCATATTCAATTGTGGGAGATGGTGTCCAACCATATTCACTTGTGAAAGATGGTGTCCCTCCATATTCAATTGTGGGAGATGGTGTCCCTCCATATTCACTTGTATTTAATGGTGTCCCTTTGTATTCACTTGCCATAGAGGGTGTGTCTCCAACTATGGTATCTGAATCTATCTTACCATGTTGCTTTCACATTTGTGCCCTTTGTGCTGCCACTACCTATTCTCTTTTGGACGATTGAGGTTCCTCTTTAGTTGGCTTGTTTTTTTCAATCATATCCAATTTCTTCTTTTCATGATATGCTTCCACCCATTCTCTCTCGTTTTCTTTTTTGGTTTCATACTCTTCATCTATTAGTTTATTCCTTTTTTGTTTCTTCGGTAGGGTGGATAATTTTACATGTAGCATGGTAATGAGAAAAATATTAGTTCCTAAAAACTATAACCATTCAAATAAATGAAATATATGTCATTCAAGGCTTCATAAAAAATACTTACAATCATCCTATAGAAAAGTATTTCTAGCATAGACAAAGGTGACATGATTTTTTTTTACAGAATGCCTTAAAGAAATGTGGTAAAGTGGCATGCCATGATTGCAAGATAGGCTGAAAATGAAAGCATGGACAAGCCATGTGGTGTAGGGGCACCTAGCTAAGTTGAAATTTTGGTTTTGTGATAGGTCATTAGGTGTTTTATATCTTTGTTATCATGAATAAGGTCTGAAACCCTATTTTGAAGGGTTGTGGTTGCTTAAAATGAGAAATTGACTCATTCCACCTATTGTAAATCTTGTGACTTAGTGGAATGAGTCCAAAATTGTTGGAATGGATGTTTGAATGAGATTTACGAGCAGGGGAGGCCTTGAAAGTGGTTTTGTGTGATGCCCTAGATGACATTCCTTTATTTTTTGATCAAATTTTGTGGTTAGAGGGTGGTGATAGGTGAAACTCTTGGGGGAAAAGACTTTTGATTTTAAAGTTTCACAACCTGGTACATGAATTTCTAGAATAATTTTTCATGGGAAGTAACTTTAAAGGGGTGTTCCTTTGTAAAAGTGACCTAATTGAAGGTTTAGGATAACATAGAAGCACCTATTTGAGAGTTTTGTTCCAAAAGAGTTGTATGATTTTTTGTGATATGTTGTGTAAGGACATAAAGGGTGTCTGAAAATGTATTTTTTCAGTGGGCTCTAGTTTGGATTTGTGAGATAGGACCTAGAAACCAAGTTGGTAGACCTACAAGAAAAACAAAGAGATTGTGTGAGAAATCCAAGAGCTAGGGTTCTAAGAGCTACAAAGTTTTTTCAAAGGACTTGAATTGTGGTTGATGTATAATTTCCTCCCTTCTCTACATCAGCATGTGAATTCTATGAGACACACTTCCCCTACCTTCTCAACCCTACCAAATTGACAGGCTAGTGAGTAAGCTCACTATCCCCCCAATGCGATAGGGTTGAGAAGGAATGGGCAACACTCGCTAGCTCGCCAATGCAGTAGGGTTGAGAAGGTAGGGGAAGTGTATTCCTCATAGAAATGGGGTCTCTCAGTGATCATGAGACCCTCTTTCTATGAGGAATGCATTGGCAAGCTAGTGAGTGAGCTAGCTTTCCAATGCTCCACTAGCTTGCCAATGCAGTAGGGTTGAGAAGGTAGGGGCAGCATATGCCTCATGGAAATGGGGATTCACGGTGATTACCCCATTTCTATGAGGCATACGCTGCCCCTACCTTCTAATCACTCTGAGACCCCATTTCTATGAGGCATACACTACCCCTACCTTGTCGACCCTATTGCATTGGCAAGCTAGTGAGTGAGCTAGCTTGCCAATGTGATAGGGTTGAGAGGGTAGGGGCAGCGTATGCCTCATAGAAATGGGGTCTCATGGTGATGTATTTGTGATACATCATTTCTATGAGTCATATGTTGTCCCTACCTTCTCAACCCTACCACATTGGTAGGCTAGTGAGTGAGCTAGCTTGCCAATGCAGTAGGGTTGGGAAGGTAGGGGTAGCGTATGCCTCATAGAAATGGGGTCTCATGGTGATACTCACTCACTAGCTTTCCAATGCAATAGGGTTGGGAAGGTAGGGGCAGTGTATGCCTCATAGAAATGGGGTCTCATGGTGATATATAATATATATCACCATGAGACCCCATAATATATATCACCATGAGACCCCATTTCTATGAGGCATACGCTGCCCTTACCTTCCCAACCCTATTGCTTTGGCAAGCTAGTGAGTGAGCTATCTTGCCAATGTGGTAGGGTTGAGAAGGTAGGGGCAACGTATGCCTCATAGAAATGGGGTCTCACGGTGATTTACCTATGAGACACCATTTCTATGAGGCATATGCTTCCCCTACCTTCTCAACCCTACCACATTGGTAGGCTAGTGAGTGAGCTAGCTTGCCAATGCAGTAGGGTTGGGAAGGTAGGGGCAATGTATGCCTCATAGAAATGGGGTCTCATAGTGATATAAAATATATATCACCATGAGACCCCATTTCTATGAGACATACGTTTCCCCTACCTTCTCATAAAAAATATATCACCATGAGACCCCATTTCTATCAGGCATACATTGCCCCTACCTTCTCAACCCTACCACATTGGCTTTTTAGCTCACTCACTAGCCTACCAATGCAGTAGGGTTGAGAAGGTACATATTCATATGACCCCATTTCTATGAGGCATATGTTTCCCCTACCTTCTCAACCCTACCGCATTGGCATGCTAGTGAGTGAGCTCACTATCTTTCCAAGTTCACTAGCTTGTCAATGCTACCACATTTTGCATAAATTTATATGAAAAAATTCTTGTCAAACAATTCAAATGTTTTTTCCATGCTTCCATTTTGAGCCATGATTTCAAGATAGGTTGCACCTTTCCCCATGTTGCTAACTTAGCCTTGAATAAAGAGTCTTGAAATAGTGGAGAGAAGGGTTAGAATCCCTTGTAGGTAGACTAATCAAGGAAACATTTAAAATATATCACAACATACGCGACATGAGGTAGATTTAGTGATGATGTAAATTTAGAAATAGAGATGAAAACCAAAATAGTTTCAAAGATCTATCAATGTGGGAGGAGTATATTCCAATTTTTTAGAGACATGTATGGAAAATTTGGTAGCATAGACAAGGAAATCAGTTGCTTGGTATAACTGTTTGACAAAATACCTTAATGAAAGATTTGGAAAGTGGTATGCACATCCATAATAAAGGATTGACAAATGGTGTTTTTTCTACTTCCTTAAAACTTATTTCATATATATGTGTATACAAAATGTGGAAGCATAAACAAGGTAATTCAATTGTTAAATAACAAAATTCCTCAAAGAGATGTGGTTTAAAAATGTAATTAGAAAGTGTTTAGAATTGTGTTATTTAAAATGTGCATTGACAACCTAAGGTTCTAATGACAAACAAACAATGATCAACATGGAATATACAAAATAACAAAAGTGAAAGGTAGTCATAATAGAATGAAAGAAAATGTGTAAATAGTTCACATACCTAATAAACTAGAGTTTCAAATGGAGGAGTTCTACCTAATTATGTAGCTTTTGCTTCTTCTTTCTTTAAACTCCTCAACAATTTGACTTTTTGAAAAGCTTGTTCCCCTCCAAACTTCAATTGTATATAAATTTTAATGACATTCAGACTTGAATTGATATTATATTCCTTTCAATGTGAAAAATCTGCTATTTCATGCAAAGGTGGTGGAATGTGTGAACTGTAGATTTTTGGCACCCTAGTCCCTTCTAGAACTTCTAGGGTTTTTCACCTAAAAGGAGAAAGTAGGGCCAAAACTCTAGCTAGGTTCACTCAAATTATGTAATGTATGATGTTACTTGAACTAAATGGAATGATCTAAGTGTAGTTAAATGAACTAATTGACTAATTATGTATGCAAAACCTATGATTTATGCAATGTTGAAAACACAATGGTGTTTGCAAACAATGAACTATGAATGGACAAGTGAAAAAAAAGAAGAAAGAGACTAAATCAAAGTGCACCTAGGTAGAGATTGCAGAATATGGAATCTTTTGAATGTTGTTTGAAATCATAGATAATCACCAATGGGGCTCATTTGTCACTTATGGCAAATCAAACCTGCTTCTAATGAAAATTGTCAGGAACAGGTTTTTGAGTGTCGGGATCCAGAATCTGATAAAACCTAGATTTCCAACCTTAAGGTGAGACTCATTCACCACTGACGGTGAATCAGTCCTCTCCCAAATTATGAGAAATTAGGGGACAATTCTGTAGCACTAGATCTGAGGTTATCTGCTTGTCAAGTTGCCAAAGTCAAATCTGTAGAAAATAGATAGAATGCCTTCTCCAAGCTTGAAATAAGATGTTTTTGACTTGAAACACTTTGTTTACTTCTTGTCCACTTTTCAACACTTAAATTCTTGTCAAATTTGCATACACAAGTCTGCAAACACACATGGAAAAGGGGAAGAATGGTTAAGGGTTAGGATATAGGGATTTTCCTTGGTCAAATCTCACTTTTGTAATCAAACCCTTAATAAAATAATTAAATGAAGGAGAATGATAAACAAATTACATGTAAATTCTATCAAATTACCAAACCCTTGTTGAAGAAAATTTAAAGATATGTCAATGGAAGCTCTTAAATGCTTGATTAATGATTGATTATAGGATGTAAAGTGCTCAAATGCTAGTTGAATGCGTGAATGAGTTAGAAGACTGTATGAGATGTAAAATGAGGAGAAAAAAACTTGTTTATACACACTTGTGCCTTAGTAGCCCGATGATACCTCATCATAGACTGACATCAAGTAATTTTTAATAAAAACTGAAAGGAAATTTGAAATATTTTGAATTTAGAGCCAAGAGGGACTCATTCACCATCCATGGCAAGTGGATCCGACCTTAGGCTTGAAAGTGGCTGTCGGGAATTAAGTCACATTTAATGTTATTTATTAGGTTTACATTAAGAAATACACTTAATTAAGCCTTATAAGGCCATAAAGTGGTCAAATAAAGCATAAGAAAGGTGTAAATAGTGAAACTATACCTAGAAAAGCATGAAATTTTGTTACAAGACTTTACAACACTTCAAAATAGGTCTTGATAAGTGATGAGAAGGTGATATTTAGGTTAATTATAATGAATAGGGTCTAGAAAAGTGTAGAAATGTTTTACAACACTTCACAACAAGGTATGTGTAGGATCAGGATGGGCCAAAAAGTGGCAATATGATGGGTATGTGTAGGGTATGTGGTTGATGACTTTTTTAACCCAAAATTGATGAAATGAAAGGGGTTTTTAAATGATATTCTTAGCTTTCCACCAATATAAATTATGCCTTACTTTGAATTTAATAAATAATTATTATTCATTTTCTATTTGAATTATGACTAAAGTCTTGATTGATAGGCTAATTGAAAAACATCTATAGCTTTCAAACAGTATCACATTTTTTGAATACAAAATATGTGTCACATTTTATGCTTTCCATACTATAGGATTGAAAGAAAAGAGATAATTTCATGAAGTTTTGACCAAGTTATGGTTGTCAGAAATGTGAGTTTTTATATTTTTTAAAAGTTATAATAAAAAAATCATAATTAATTATTTACTTGGAAAAAAATTACAAAAAAATATGCATCACATCGGGACATGGGTCCTCTACTTATATCTAGAATATTATAAAAAAATATTATCATTTTATTGTGGTTAGGGTGGTTAGACAAACACTTCTTATTTTCTCTCTAAATTTTAAGTACTACTACATTGAAATTTCAAATTTTCACCAAACATATTTAAAAAATAAAAAATAAACCCAGTAGTTTAGAAACTACATTCAATTTTCTATTGATTCTATTCTTACATATTTTTGAAATAATATAGATAACTGATTCAAATTTTTACGTCAAGTTACCTAACTCTGATTTATCTAATTTTTTGGCAACTTAAGGGCCTTTTTTTCCATGATGATCTTGCACATACCCAACACTTTCACAAGATGTCATAATTTGAATTTTAAGGACCTAAATCTACATATTCAAGCCACATTACATCAATAAATCAAAGAAAAATGGATTGAGCATCATGAAGAAAGGCCTAAAAGACCATGAAAATGACAAGGGGCTATTTTTCTATGGCACAATGTGAAAAGTATGCATGCACACTTCACAACATCATCAAAAAGATATTTTTTGTCAGAGCATGCACAAAACTAGTAGAATATGCCAAATGTGGGCCTTGAGATCATGGGTATAGTGAGTTTTTAACCATTTTTAGAGGAAGCCAAAATGAGCTCACGTTATAACATGCTCACATTATAACACACTCACGTTATAGCACTTTATAACACGAGCGTGTTATTTCTTGTTAAAAATAGTCATATCTCTACTTCTTCAAAATGTGCTTGTGTTATGAGAAAGTTATTTTAGATTTTTTTTCTCTCTTTGTCTATACCCTCTATACCCTAATTCTATCTCTCTCCCCTCTACCCTTATACCCTAATTCTATCTCTCTCTCGTCTACCCTCTAGCCTTAACCCTTATACCCTAATTCTATCTCTCTCCCCTCTACCCTCTACCCTTACACCTTATACCCTTTATCCTCTACCATTTATCTCTCTCCCACTCCCTCTCTCTCTCTCTCTCAAGTCTCTCCTTCCTACCCCATCTCCCTCTCTCTCTCTCTATCACTCCTATCTATCTCCCTTGTACCCTCTACCCTTAACCCTTATACCCTCAACCCCTATACCCTAATTCTATCTCTCTCCCATCTACCCTCTACCCTTAACACTTATACCCTCTATCCTCTAACCTCAAACCTTAAACCCTAATTCTATCTCTCTCCCCTCTACCTTGTACCCTTAACCCTTATACCCTCTATCCTCTACCCTCTCCCTCTCTCTCTCTCTCATCTCTCCCTCCTACCCCCTCTCCCTCTCTCAAATCTCTCTCTCTCTCTCTCGCTCACTACTATCTCTCTCCTCTCTACCCTCTACCCTTAACCCTTAACCCAATCTCCCTGTCTCAAGTCTCTCTCACTCACTCACTCCTATCCCTCTCAAGTTATATTTCCAATTTCATCAAATTGGGAAGCTAGTGGACCCACTAGGTAGCTAATTTCACCCACTAGCTTGCCAATTCAGTGAAATTGGCAATGTAGTGGTTTGTTTGAAAAAATGGGTCCAAGAAATGGGGTCTCTCGATACATCACTAGGAGACCCCATTTCTTGGACCCATTTGTTCAATTAGGCCACTACATTGCCAATTTCACCAAATTGGCAAGCTAGTGGGTGAAATTGGAAATTGGCAATCGGGTGAAATTGGCAATTGGCAACCTAACTTGGCCTATTTGAAACAATGGGTCCAAGAAATGAGGTCTCCCATTGATGTAAATCATCGGGAGACCCCATTTCTTGTACCAATTTTTTCAAACATGCCACTACATTGCTAATTTCATCAAATTGGCAAGCTAGTGGGTGAAATTGGCATCCTAACTTGGCCTATTTGAAAAAATGGTGTGCCATAGAAAAATGGCCCCTTGTCATTTCCATGGCCTTTTAGGTCTTGTTTCATGATGTTTTGAACATTTTTCTTTTATTTTATATTATAATATGGCTTGAACATGCATATTTATGTACTAAAATTCAAATAATGACGTCTTGTGAAGGTGTTGTGAATTGTAAAAAAATTCTACACTCTTCTAGATTGTATTCATTGAAATTCACCTAAAAATCACCTTTTCATCACTAATCAAGTCCTATTTTGAAGTGTTGTAAAGTCTTGTAACAAGATTTCATGCTTTTCTAGGGACAAGTTCATTATTTACACCTTTCTTATGCTTAATTTGACCCTTTTATTCCCTTATAAGCTTTAATTAAGTTTATTTTTTAATGTAAGCTCAACAAACAACATTAAATACAAGATAATTCCTGACACCCATTTTCAGGTCCTCGATGGGACCCATTCACCATGGGTGGCGAATGAGTCCCCCTTGGCTCCAAATTCAAAATATTTTAAATTTCCTTTTAGGTTTCTATTCAAAATCATTTGATGTCACCCTGTGATGAGGTATTAATGGGTTACTAAGGCACAAGAATGTATAAATAAGTGTTTTTACATCCATTCTAACCCCCATTCATCAAGTTCACTCATTCACCTATTCACTCAAACATTCAAGCATCTTACAACATCAAATCAAGCACTAATCAAGCATTGTGGAGCATCCATTGATACAACTTCAGATTTTCATCAATAAGGGTTTGGTAAGTTGATAGTATTTGCATGTTATTTGTTTATCATTCTCTTGCATTTCATTATTTTATTAAGGGTTTGATTACCAAAGTGGAGTTTGACCATGGCAAACCCCTATTTGCTAACCCTCAACCATTTTTCCCCTCTTGAATGTGTGTTTGCAGACCTAGGTATGCAGATTTAGCAAGAATTTAGGTGATTGATGATTGGTCAACAAGTCAACTAGATGCTTCAAGTCAAATAAATTATATTTCAAGCTTGGAGAAGGTTTTATATTTGTTTCCTACATAATTGACTTCGACAACCTGGCAAGCAGACATTTCCAGATCTGGTGTTATAGATTTATCTCCTAATTTCTTAGAATTTTGGGAGAGTATTGATTCACCACCAGTGGCAAATGAGTCCCACCTTAAGGTTGAAAATCTAGGTTTTTTTAGATTCTAGATTCCGACAGTCAGAAACTTGATTTCGACAGTTTTTCACCAATAGCAGGACTAATTCACCACCCTGGGCGAATGAGTCCCACTGTTAATTTTTAGTAATTTTAGACAGCATTCAGACCATTCCAAATTCCTCAAATCTTCCCTAGGTGCACTCTGATTTAGTCTTTCTCTTTCTGTTTTGTATTTATTCATCTTTTAGTTCATTGTTTGCATATCATCTAGTGTGTTTTCCAACATAGCCTAAATCTTAGTTTTGCATTCATAATCAATCATATAGATCACTTACTTGCATTTAGTTCACTTCATTTATCTTAGATAACATCATACATAACATAATTTGATTGAACCCATTTTTTTCCCTACCTCTCTCCTTTTAGGTGAAAAACCCTAGAAGAGCTAGAGAAGTGCATTGGTGCCAAAAATCTACAGTTCATTTTGGTGGACCTGCATTTTGAACACTTTGTATCTCTGATTTCATTCACATATTGCATCCTAGATTACATTGGAATAAACATTCAATTAGCATATTGTTTTGTTCTTGAATTCTAGGACTTGTCATATTGCATTAGGGAAAGCTTTGTTTAGATTTCATTTTTGCATTCCATATCATTGAAAAAAATAAAAATTTGCATACTACATCCTTAATTACATTATGAAAAGAATTAAAGTCATTTTAATTTTTCTGAAAAACACAAAAAAAATCTCATAACTGGACTCATTTGCCACCCTAGGCGAATCAGTCCACCTGCACATATCAAGCAACATTTTTAGGCATTTTCTGGGTATTTCCTGCATTACAGTTTTCTATAGTTGCTTTTTGTTTTTCTTTCTAGATTCTCTATTTTTAGCTATTTCTTGCATCTTAGTTTACCTGCATCATGGTATTTTCTTTTAATAAGTTTCAGAATTCATTGAAATCCTTGGTAGACATGTCCAATTGTGCCTTTGGTTGTGATCCTAATGACCTTGAGCTTCCTCATGCTCCTCCAACTCCTCATGATGTAGACATCATTGGAGAAGACAATGATAGCATGAACAAGCTCTTAAATGAATTCCTTAACAACCTTGAAGCCAATGCAACCTTCTATCCATCCATGAGGACACAAGATCTCCCTATTATTGCACCTCCTGATCATTTTGCATACTTACATTCTGAAATCAATGAAGGACCTAAGGTTCCTCCCTCAACTAGACCTAGTTCCTCTAAAAAAAACTCACAATCATTCTATGATCACAAAGTCACAAACACTCCCATAAACCTTGAAGAAACATATGCCAAAGGTTTCACAATCCTCAGTAAACAAGGTTGTGACACAACACATGAACATGGCATTCATCAACTTCTTGAACAATAGCCAACCGATGCACACACAATAGGATTAGGATATCAAGATCCTTTTCATCCTAATATACCTCCTTTTCAACCTAGGATATTTTGAGATGTTGGTACAGTGATCTTGGATGCTCCTCTAAACCTGAACATTCTCCTTCCACATGAACAACCATTACCCCCTTCTAATGAAAAGGATACTAGGATTCCCATGGGTCCTCTTCCTCCTTCTACTCATGAACAAGGAGAGTCTAGCAAATTAAAATGACCTTAAAAATAAAAGAAACTCAAGTTTCCTACGCATCTTCCACCTGAATGTGAAAGGAAACTTCAACTGATTTTAAACAAATGCCTTATACCTTTACCACCTATGAATAGGTTGGTTATTCATCCTAAAGATTCTAACATACCATTTTGAAAATATCATTGCATTCTTGGTCATCAAACAAAAGAATGTTAGACATTGAAGGACATATTGGATAAGTATCACTTCATGAATACTGATTATTTCCCCATCATACCTTAAAGCAACCAAATCCCATCATCATGCCATAGTTGTATAATTCTTTATTCTCACTATCACATGATCCTTTTCCATCACTCACCTTGGCTTATTCTTTCCTTTACACTTTGTGGGGGCAAGAAATTGTTAGCCTTGTCCTTGTAATGCATTTTTCTTTGTATCTTAACTATTTTATTCCTTTTCTGCTTAGTTGCTTAAGATTGGGAAAAAAATAACTGAGTTAATGGTTGAATTCCATTTGCATTACTTGCTCCTTTTTCCTTCATGTGTGTATTGTGTTCGCCCGTAACGTGCGTTTGATATTCTCTCTCATCATACAGTTCTTGTATTTGTACCTCTCTTCTTCTATATGTCATGCATTTTCACTTTTTTTTTTCCTTTTGTTTTTTGTTTTCCTTTTGGGTATGACACAAGGCATTGAGACTGCAATATTTCCTTCATGTTGACCTAAAATATTTTTCTTTTTCATTGACCTTTTCATTTTCTTTTCACTTTTTTTTTCCTTTTAGGGATGACACAAAGCATTGAGATGCCCTATGTCTCTTCCATGTTGACTCGAATGGTTCCTTTTCCTTTATAATTTTTCTTTTTCTTGTGATTTTCCTTTTGGGGATGATGCAAGGTGTTGAGACTGCAATGTCTCTTCCATGTTGACCCAAAATGGACTTTCTTTCCTTTCATTTCTGCTCTCTTTGTGTCATTATTCTAGTTCTATGTGCTTTGGGGAATGATGATAGTTCTGAGCTCTTTAATAAAAACATTGCAGAAATGAACATACTAACCCCAAAACCATAGTTCTCTTATGTGTTTGATGTGCTCTTTTCTGGGGGGAAACTCCCTTTCTTTGTTTTTCATTTTCGTTGACATGATGTAGCCTAACTTTGAAACATATGACTTGGAATAGGGCTTTCCAAGTTGGATCTCATGTCTTGTTTTCCTTTTTCATTTTCTTTCCTTTGCTACTTTAAAGTAATTTCTCACAGGATGATGTGTAACAATTCTTTTAAAGTGCGGGGCATACATTAGCATTAATTCATTTTCATTCTTGGTTCCTAGTGTAGCCTTGTTGTTCATATGATGTGTTTGTCACTTTGTGGATGACATTGGGTGTGATTTCCTTCATAAGTGTGATCTATCTTAGCATATTATGTTCCTCTTGGTGGCTTGATGTAATGCACTGCATCCCCTAAGTTGTGAATATACTATTCTTTGATTGGCCCTCTCTTGGAGACATTAGACACAATGTTCCCTAAGTGATTGAACTTGCATGAACTTAACAAGAATCCTTTAAACATCTTTTACATTTTACATTTTCCATTTTTGATACCTTGCATAACACACCTTGCATGCCTGTGGTACCTTCCTTTTTCCTCATGAGTTCTAAGCATATGAAGCTTTTCTTTTCTCATGAAGCACAAACTAAAATTTTCCTTGTGGTTCCTTGTTAAAGTTATCAAGATGTATAACTTTGATATGGTTGAACGGGAAGCCCATCTAGCGGCATGACTTTCCCCATAGCCACCTTTATGTTTGTGAGTGCATACCAACTAGCATATGTATCTCCCCTTTTTCCGCTTTCTCACCTCGTGGAAAACTAGAAGTTCCATAGCCAGAGAGTGAGTATACTCTGACTGACCACCATGACTTCTGTCACCCCAGACTGAGTGTACATTCTCAATCATCCTAGATCTAATCCACAACTAGTTTGACAAATGATGGAAGCTTCATCTGATTCTCAACATCTGTGTGTTCCTTTGTTCTTATTCTTAGTTTTTCATGGGATATTCATCCTGGGGGCTTCATCATCCCTCTTGATCATTGTCATTCCATCTTGCTAACGTAAGTGCATTTGAACCCTCCTCTCGATGATCATGGCTACTTTATTTTTAGTTTGAAGCAAGTCCATCCTCTCACTAAAGTGGCTAAATGTGCCATAGAAAAATGGCCCCTTGTCATTTTCATGGCCTTTTAGGTATTTTTTCATGATGTTTGGTCCATTTTTCTTTGATTTTATATTGTAATGTGGCTTGAACATGTGTATTTAAGTACTAAAATTGAATTAATGACGTCTTCTAAAGGTGTTGTGAAGTGTTGTAAAAAATTTCTACACTCTTCTAGACTCTATTCATTGCAATTCACCTAAAAAGCACCTTTTCATCACCAATCAAGTCCTATTTTGAAGTGTTGTAAAGTCTTGTAACAAGATTTCATGCTTTTCTAGGCACAACTTCACTATTTACACCTTTCTTATGCTTTATTTGACCCTTTTATGCCATTATAATCTTTAATTAAGTACATATTTTTAAATGTAAGCCCGATAAATAACATTATATACAAGATAATTCCCAACACCCATTTTTAGGTCCTAGGTGGGACCCATTCGCCATGGGTGGCAAATGAGTCCCCCTTGGCTCCAAATTCAAAATATTTTAAATTTCCTTTCGGGTTTTTATTCAAAATCACTTGATGTCGGCCTATGATGAGGTATTAATGAGTTACTAAGGCACAAGAGTGTATAAATAAGTTTTTTTACATCCATTCTAACCCCCATTCATCAACTTCACTCATTCGCCTATTCACTCAAGCATTCAAGCATCTTACAATGTCAAATCAAGCACTATTCAAGCATTGTGGAGCATCCATTGATACAACTTTAGATTTTCATCAGCAAGGGTTTGGTAAGTTGATAGCATTTGCATGTTATTTGTTTATCATTCTCTTGCATTTCATTATTTTATTAAGGTTTTGATTAGCAAAGTGGGGTTTGACAAAGGTAAACCCCTATTTGCTAACCCTCAACCATTTTCCCCCTCTTGCATGTGTGTTTGCAGACCTAGGTATGCAGATTTAACAAGCATTTAGGTGATTGAAGATTGGTCAACAAGTCAACTAGGTTCTTCAAGTAAAATCGATCATATTTAAAGCTTGGAGAAGGTTTTATGTCCATTTCCTGCAGAATTGATGTTGACAACCCAACAAGTAGAAATTTCTAGGTCTGGTGTTGCAAAGTTGTCTCCTAATTTCTCAAAAAATTTGGAGAGGACTGATTCACCACTAGTGACAAATGAGTCCCACCTTAAGACTGAAAATCTAGGTTTTGTTAGATTCCAGATCTTGACAGTTAGAAACCTTCTTCTCACAGTTTTTCACTAGTAGTAGGACTAATTTGCCACACTGGGCGAATGAGTCCCACTATTATTTTTAGTAATTTCAGCTAGCATTCAGAACATTCTAGATTGCTTAAATCTTTCTTAGGTGCATTCTGATTCAACCTTTTTCTTTTTGTTTTGCATTTAGTCATCTTTTAGTTCATTGTTTGCATATCATAGTGTGTTTTCCAACATAGCCTAAATCTTAGTTTTGCATTCATAATCAACCATATAGATCACTTACTTGCATTTAGTTCACTTCATTTATCTTAGGGAACATCATACATAACATAATTTGAATGAACCCTTTAGCATTTTTGGCCCCACCTCTCTCCTTTTAGGTGAAAAACCCTAGAAGAGCTAGAGAAGTGTGTTGGTGCCAAAAATCTACGACTCAAATGGGTCGAAGAAATGGGATCTCCCATTGATCTAAATCATTGGGAGACCCCATTTCTTGGACACATTTTTTCAAGCAAGCCACTACATTGCAACTTTCACCGAATTGGCAAGCTAGTGGGTGAAATTGGCAACCTAGTGGGCCCACTAGCTTTCCAATTTGGTGAAATTGGCAACCTATAGGTCCTCAACCAGATACCCTCAATTCTCTCTCACACACACACACTCAATCACTCCTATCTCTCTCCCCTCTACCATTAACCCTCTACCCTCTACCCTTAACACTTAAATCCTCTACCCTCTACCCTTAAACCCTTAAACCCTCTACCCTAAACCCTAAACCCTAAACCCTCTACCCTAAACCCTAAACCCTCAACCCTAAACCCTTAAAGCCTAAACCTTTAAACTCTAAATCCTCTACCTTCAACCCACAACTCTTAATCTTTCTACCCTTAAACCCTCTACCCTCTACCTAATCCTTCAACCATATACCCTCAAACCTAATCCTTAAACCATATACCCTCAAACCTATACCCTAAACCATCTACCCTCAACCCTAGACCCTTTAACCCTAAACCCTTAAACCTTCTACCCTATACCATATACGCTCAACCCTCAACCCTAATCCCTCAACACTTAACCCTTAAACCCTAATACCCTCAACCCTAATCCCTCAAAACTCAACTCTAAATCCACAACCATTAAACCATTAAACACTCAACCCTAAGTTCTAAACCCTAAACCCTCAACCCTTAAACCATCTACCATCTACCATCTACCCTCAACCCAATATTGTCTACCCTCAACCCTAATCCCTCAGCCCTAATCCCTCAACCCTTAAACCCTCAAACCCACTTGTAAACTCTCTACCCTAATCCCTCAACCCTCTTAACCCTTAATTCCTCAACCCTCAACCTTTAATCCCTAATCCCTCAACCCCTATACCCTCTACCCTATACATTGGACCCTCAACCCTAATCCCCCAACCATAAACCCTCAACTTTAAACCTCCAACCCTCAATCGTTAAACCATTCACCCTCTACCCTCAACCCTAATCCCTCAAACCTTAAAACCTTAAACCCACTTAGCAAACTCTCTACCCTAATCCCTCAATCCTCTTGACCCTTAATCCCTCAACCTTCAACCCTCAACCCTTAAACCCTAATTTTTCAACCCCTATACCCTCTACCCTATACTATTGACCCTCAACCCTAATCCCTCAACCTTAACCCTCAACCCTCAACCCTTAAAACCTCTACCCTTAATCCTCTACCCTCTACCCTCAACCCTAATCCCTCAACCCTTAAACCCTTAAACCCACTTAGTAAATTCTCTTCCCTAATCCCTCAACCCTCTTGACCCTTAATCCCTCAATCCTTAAACCCTAATCCCTCAACCCCTATACCCTCTACCCTATGCATTGGATGCTCAACCCTAATCCCCCAACCCTATACCCTAAATCCTCTACCCTCAACCTTAAACCCTCAACCCTTAAACCCTCTACCCTCTACCCTCTACCCTATAAACCATTAAACACTCAACCCTAGACCATAAACCCCAAATCCTCAACCATTAAACCTTGAACCCTTAAACCCTCTACCCTCTACCATCAACCCTAATCCTTCAACCTTTAAACTCTTAAACCAACTTAGTAAACTCTCTAACCTAATCCTTCATTTTTTCTTGACCCTTAATCCCTCAACCCTTAAACCCTAATCCATCAAGCCCTATAACCTCTACCCTATTCATTGGACCCTCAACCCTAATCCCCCAACCCTATACCCTCAATCCTCTACCATCAACCTTAAACCCTCAACCCTCAACCCTTAAACCCTCTGCCCTCTACCCTCTACCCTATACATTAAACCCTCAACCCTCAATTCTCAACCCTCAAACCTCAACCCTCAAACCCTAAACCCTCAACCCCAATACTCTCTACCCTATACATTGGACTCTCAACCCCATTCCTTCAACCATAATCCCTCAATCCTATACCCTCAGCCCAATACCCTAATCCCCCAACCCTACAAGTCGTCAACCCTATACCCTCTATTCTCAACCCTCTACCCTATACATTGGATCCTCAACCCTCATATATCTATGTCACTCCCTCCTCTTGTCTCCTTCTCTCTATATCACTTCTCCCTCCATCTCTCTATGCATCCATCACTCCCTCTCTACCCTAATCCCTCAACCCTAAACCCTCAACCCTTAAACCCTTAAACAATCAACCCTAAACCCTAAACCCTCAACCCTCAACCCTTAAACCCTAAACCCTCTACCCTCTACCCTCTACCCAATACCCTCTACCCTAAACACTAATCTGTCAACCCTTAAATCCAAGAAATCTCTCTACCCTAATCCCTAAACCCTCAATCCTTAATCCATCAACCCTTAAACCCTCAACCCTCTACCCTTAAACCCTAATCCCTCAACCCCTATACCCTCTACCCTATACATTGACCCTCAACCCTAATCCCTTGAACCTATACCCTATTACACATCAACCTTAAACCCTCAACCCTCAAACCTAAAACCCTTAAAACCCAAACCCTAAACCCTCTACCCCTTACCCTCAACCTTAAACCCCTCAACCTTCAACCCTCAACCCTAAACCCTCAACCCTTAAACCCTAAACCCTTAAACCCTCTACCCTCTACCCTATACATTAAAACCTCAACCCTCAATTCTCAACCATCAACCCATAATCCATCAACCCTCAATCCTTAAACCCTAAACCCTCAACCCCTATACCCTCTACCTTTTACATTGGACCCTAAACCTAATCCTTCAACCATATACCCTAAAACCTATACCATAAACCCTCTACCCTCAACCCTAAAACCTTTAACCCTAAACCCTTAAACCATCTACCCTATACCATCAACCCAATACCCTCTACCATCAACCATAATCCATCAACCCTCAACCCTTAAACCCTAATACCCTAGAAACCATGAACCCTATAGGTCCTCCACCCTAATCGTTCAACCCTATACCCTCAACCCCTATCACTTTCTCTCTATCTATACATCTCACTTCTCCCTCCCTCCCTCTCTCCTACCCTCTCTAATTGTATCTATCTACCATCTCCCTCTTTATATATACCTCTCATTAAATAAATCCCTACCACCCTCTCTTGCTCCCTCTATCAATCTCTCTCTATCTCCCTCTTTCTCTCTCCCACTCTCTCTCTCTCCCTCTCTCTTAGGTCTCTCCCTCCCACCCCCTCTCTCTAAGGTATCTCCCTCTGGAAACCTACCTAGGTAACTCTCTCTCACTCACTCTCTCTCTATTCCTTCTCTCTATCTATCCCTCCCGCCCTACCTAGATAAGTCCCTCTCACTCCACCCCCTCTTTCTCTCCCTCTCTCAGGTCTCACTCACACTCCCTCTCTCTCCCACTCCCTCTCTCTCACAGTCCCTCTCACTACCTAACTATAGAGTCTCTCCCTCTCACCTCCCCCTCACACTCTCAAGTCTCTACCTTTGGTACCATACCTACATAACTCTCTCTTTCTCTTAGTCTCTCTCTCTCCCCCTTCTCTTTCTCTCTCCCTCTCTCTTAATTATCTCTCTCCTAGCCCCTACTCTATCTCTCTCTCCATCTCTCTTAAACTCTCACTTCCAACCCTTCTCACTCTCTCCAAACTCTCTCTATCCTTCCCTCCCTCTCCCCCTCCCACTCTACCTAGAAAACTCTAGAACTCTCTCTCTCTTAAAATTTTCCCTTCCTCTAAAGACATACATAAATACATACATACTTACATGCATACAAGCATAATACACAAGTACATACAACCCTACATAAATACAAGCATACATGCACATGTGTACATACAATCTTACATACATCTAGGCATACATACAATATACATGCATTGATACATACACGCATACATACAAATATACATACATACATGCATACATACATACATACATGACATACAAGCATACATGTACATACAAACATACAAATATGTAAACATACATTGAATAAACTAGCATTTAACATAAATCAAGACATAACGTGAGTGCATTAGACCACACCGGCATTATTTCTTCCTAGACATGTTCCCCACAAATGCAAAAAGCCATGTCAAAACTAAGATATAACACACACATGTTATATCTTGATTTGGGAATCCCCAAGCCTTGGGATTGGTATTTTCCTTGGAATACCAACCCAAAGGCTTGGAGGGAATTCCCAACGACCAGAGACATGTTTTTGAAAATTCTATAATATTTCACATAATCAAGTTCATGCTCACCATTAGGAATGCACGTGGTTCAATATCAAACAAATAAAACATCTGGGTAATGGTAGGTTCTCTCTTAGCTATCCAACGATGTAATTTTTTTCACTTTCTGACAATGTTAAGCCTTTCATCCATAATTTCTTTTGTTTGTGTGTATCTTTTTTAGAAAAAAGTAGTTTTTGGTTTTTTTTTGTTATAAATTAACCGTTCATCGAAATTTCAAATAAATTACATTTTTAGAAACTAAAATCCATTCTACAATTTTTTTAAAAAAAATCAATTAGTTTCCAAAATTTATAGGGGTAGCATGACCAAAATTCTATTTTTCAGGAAGTGTCCACTTCAAAAATTAGTAAAAAAAAAAATATTCATTAAAAAATTATCAAAAAAATCATGCATCTACTACATACTATTATCTAACTTTTGACCGTTGCGATTTTAAAAATACTAAAAAATATGTTCACCATGCTAGGGTCGTACAAGAGTTGCTATGTTATTTTTTTCTGACAAAATCAAAACCAATTTGTGTGTGTCCCTCTTTTGAACCCCTTAATCTCAACCATTTTCAAAATAAATTAGTAGTTTAGAAAGTAGACTCAGAGCACTTCAATCCTTGTTTTCATTCCATCTCAAAATTTTGAGTGTAACTATCCTCAATTTCACATCCAACATCAGTATTTCCTGATTTTAGAAAAAAAAGTGGCCACTTAAGCCCCCTTTTTGGGAACCATATTTTTGTACTTACCCCTTACTATTAAGGAAGTTACTCGCAACTTCTGGAACATTATTCTTGAAAGAATTTAGAGAAAGATTGCTAGATGGAAAGGATCTCTCCCAAGTCATGCGGGAAAACTACAACTTCACATTGTTGCTCTCCAAGGTATTCCTATTTATTTTATGTCCATGTTCAAAATTCCTAGTTACATTGCCGAGAAGTTTGAGAAGATCCAAAGAGTCTTTCTATGGTCGGGTATTGAAGATAAAAATAACATGTCGTTGGTCAGCCAAGGGAAACTTTCCTTTCCCAAGATTGATGGGGGGCTAGGCATCAAGAAAGTCCTTGTGTTCAATAAGGCTTTGCTTGCTAAAGTGGGGTGGGATCAATTAAGAGATAAAAAGGACTCATGTAGAATAATGAAAACCAAATACCTGGACAATTTTCCTCTAATTAGATGTATGAAGAATGATCATCCTTGTGGGTCTCTTTCTTGGAATAATATTTGCAAAATGAAGAAGCTAAAAGAAGATGTCAATGGTCAACTAGGAGAAACTTTCCCTTCCCAAGATTGAGGGGGGGATAGGCATCAAGAACTGAAGATAAAAATAAGATGCCACTGGTCAGTTGAGAGAAACTTGCCCTTCCCAAGATTGAGGGGGGCTAGGCATCAAGAAAGTCCTTGTGTCCAATAAGGATTTTCTTGCTAAAGTGGGGTGAGACTAGTTAAGAGATAAAAAGGACTGGTGTAGAATAATGAAAACCAAATACCTGAACAACTTTCCTCTAATCAGATGTATGGAGATTGATCATTCTTGTGGATCTCTTTCTCGGAACAATATTGGAAAAATGGAGAAGCTACTACTCTCTAGTTTGAGATGGAAGCTTGGAAAAGGTAGTAAGATCTGATTCTGGGAAGATTCTTGGCTCTTAGATCCCCCCTTGACTGATTCATAATTCAAAAATATGATGGAACCAGCTTCTCGGTTCTTTGGTAGGAATGTGGATGATTACATACATGGTTTACAGGGTGCTAGGTGTTGGAAAGATATTGGCTCCTATGGACCTATTTTCCCTAACCTACAATGTTTGGCATCTTCCTTATAGGTTTTACTCTCTTCGTACAGATTACATTTGTCAGATATTGAAGATGATTTCTTTTGGGCCTTGGATAGTAAGGGCGACTTGACTGTCAGGAAAACTTATGGTTTATTGTCGAAAAGGGGCATACATAGTAAGTTATGGAAGAAGGTGTGGAACTATCACCTAATTCCTAAAATAAATTTCTTCTAGTGGACATCCTACCACAACAAGATCCTATCTCAAGATAGTATAAGAAAGAGGGGATTCCAAATCCCGAAAAAGGTGCTTGTTGTGCAAAGACAACAAAGAAACTATGGATCATATACTTCTACACTACTCATTTGTTGCTGGTGTCTGGGACCTTGTTTCTCAAAATTTAGAGACACATTGGAACTTCAATAAAGATTTGGTTTCCTTTATGGATGGGTTGAATGGTCATTTCTAATATGTCCTTCCCTTGAAAATTTGGTGGAAAATTCCCCCTATTATCTGCTGGTGTATTTGGAAGGAAAGGAACAACATAGTGTTTTGGGATATTGAGAAGAGTCTAAAGGAAGTGTTTTGTTGTGGGTCGAGACTTATCTCTAAAAGTATCTCCTTACTAAAGTGGAAACCACCAGACACAACCCCAACTATTTGGGAGATCAAGATGAATAAATCCTAGAAAATTGAGCTTTGTATTGATTCCTTTGAGAAATCCAAATATCTTGCTAGGAAAAACATTGTATGGAAATATTTGACTGAGGGTTGGTTTAAACTAAATTTTGATGGTGCAGCCAAGGGGAACCCTGATCTGATTGGTATAGGTGGTGTTATAAGAGACTATCAGGGAAATTTTGTTTCTAGGTATGCTGGTGGTATAGGTATCCACTCTTCTATGGTGACAAAGTCTTATGCACTACTCAAGGGCGTTGAGATTGTTGTCACTCTAGGCATTAAGAATCTGTAGATTGACGGGGATTCTAAAAATATGATAGACTCTATTAATTTGGTCCATCTTCTTGGTTGGAACTTATGAGGTATCACCTATGTCATATCTTTTGGGAAGGTAACTAGGTGGATGACGACTTCACCAACCTGGGGTCCAGCTGGTAGATTTGTAAAAGTTGGAAAAAGATTGATGTTATGTTGGCATCTATTCAAAGGTTAATCATCTTGGAGCGAAGGAATTACTCTATTTTTAGTGATTGATCTGTCGTTATTTTTCAAGTATAGGTGGCACTCCCTGAGGAATCATTGGATGGTTTGGTCTACGAAGAGTGAGGTGTCTAGGCTCAAGTGGGTTGCCACATGGGTTTTTCTACTAATAGTCATTTTTGGTGGGGCCCCTAACCCTTACAGGCTACCTTTTCAATGGTACAATAGATATCTTTAAATATTATGGAGTTCATGTATAAGGATGTACTCTAACATCTCTTTTAATAATTCCAAATTAAGGCATCCCTTATTCCTTATATTTTATCAAATGTACTTGAATATATCTAATCTTCCCCCTGCATTCAAATGGCTTTACGAAGTGTGTAACTTATTTAAGTTGATGAGATATTTTGATTTAAATATGGATCCCATTATTATTTCTATTTGGTTAATTTTTGGGTTTCCTTGTGATGATTATGGGCCTGCATGGCAGATGTCATTGGAAATGACTGTCGAATTGTGTGAATGTCACTCTGACTTTATTATGCATTTTCATCTTGACAGGCATTGTAAATTTTTTTTGCAGCGGTAACCTCTCCGACATTCATTCTATTTTCTAGCTTAGATTTTTTGGCTACTGTGTGTTGCAGGTCACGATGGGTGGACAACATGTTAGGAATGAGCCAAACCATTGTGAGGAGTTTCTCTAGGATCCCCTGGCTTGGCATATATGTTCGAAAGGTGGGCTTGTGCCACTCATGGAAAATCTTGTGGGTCATGAAAAGATGTTTTTGGCCCACTTTGCTAGCTCTTGGAAGGATCAATTGGTCACCTTAGGTGGCATTGCACTTTTGATGTGGATGAAGAGGTAATTGGTAATGCTACTAGCCTTTCCTATGAAGGCATGAAATATAAAAAACACACAAAAACGTAGGACTTGGTGAGTTTGAATGCATTTTTTAAAGGGAATGAGAAGTTGGTGAAAAAGTAGTCTAGCTTAGACAGAGAAGCATTTCCTAAACCTTGGGATAAGGTCTTCCTTTCCGTCATGAAGTATGTCATGCTTGAGGGTCGATTCAAGGTATTTTATTTTTACCACTTATCGTTGTTGAATCACTTAAGGCATAAGATGTTGCTTAGTTTCCCTTTCTTTTTTCTTTCTTCTTTAGAAAGTTCCATTAAAGAATCATAGGAAATTGCCACTCTCAACCCTGATTCTCCACTTCCTTTACCATTACACCAAGCCCTAATCCACAGACTCTACCATTTCCATTTGTATTTGGTCCCTCCCAAACCCATCTTGATAGTGAGAGTGGAAGAATTAGAATCCCTAGAAAATAACCCTGGAAACCCTTCCCCTTTTGTTTCGATGGGCTCTAAGAGGAAATCCCCCATCCTTGAGGATGTTCCTATTACTAATACTATAGCCACTTCTCCCCCAAAGAAAAATAAAATTGAGGTTGGGTTGCCCTAGTCGAGTGTTGTGGTTGGCCTCTGTGAGCTAAAGCATAAGAAGGTTAGTAGACTAACTACTAAGAAGAAAGGAAAAAATGTGTCTCTTCTTTTGAGGTTTCTTTCAGTCTCCAAGGAAGGTAAATCTGCTGAGGAAAAAGATTCTAAGGGTGATACTATGGTGGGGGATAGATTTGAGATGGGTATAGAGCACATGATTGTGAGAAGACCCCATAGATTTGCACAATACAAGAAAGAGGTCCCTGTTGATAATATCTCTAGTGACTCAGTTAATTCTAGCAATAGGAATGAAGGCATTAAAGATACTAAGAAGATGAAGGATAAAGGACCCATAGAAGACTTGGAAGTTACTTCTCCGATTTAAACTAGATGCTTCAAAAGGATTCTACTAATTCCTCAGATACTAGGGATAGTGCTGAAATGGAGATCCAGAGAAAGGATGACAAAGCGGATGAGCTTGGAGGGTTGTAGGATTAGGTGGCTATGTTGAATCATAAGGTTAATTTTTTGGCTTGGTTCACTATCAAGATGAATCATAGGTCATCTCTCACTCTCTTAGATGTTTTCAAGGAGGAATTGGATAGGAACACCATATATGAAGGCCCCAATTAGATTGGGGAGGATGTGTTAAACCTCCTGGTCAAGAAATGGGAGGGTCTGTGTTGTGTTGTGCCTATGTTATTACTAGGTTGTTTCTGTGTCTCTCATATGTTATTATTGTAATCTTTTTTTATGTTTTTTGGTTTTAATCCTTTTTAGCCCTGTGGGCTCATCATGTAAAGGGTACAAAACCCTATAAATGCTACTTATATTATCAAAAAAATCATGTTTATATTCCCAAATAATATCTTGAACAATCTTTTGTCAAGGGGTTCTATCCAAACCTCAAAAATTACATGTAATTACTATCTTTTTTAGATATGAAAAAAAAACTATTTCTTAATAGCTCCAAATTCCTCTAAATATTATCCCATCATATTGATCTTGTCTTAATATGTTTTCCTCCCCAATTTGGAATTTATTTTTAAAGTTTTTTTTTGATATTTTATGGAAGAAGAAGAAAATGAGGAGTTTTATTTTGTAATTCATCCTTTATAGTCAACTCATGATATGATTTTGGCATAATAGAATCTTTAAAAACTTCATTATATGTCTGGTAAAATAGGAAAAAGTTAAACCAATATAGAGTGAAGCATAACATCACTATTAGAGCTAATAGATTCTTTGATAGTATTGTATATTAGACATAAATACTATTTAATAGAAATGTTACTAGATTTGGTAACACACTAGATTAAGGAACTTGAGAAAAAAATAGATACAACTCTTTGCCAACATAAAGCATTTCAAAAATTGTAAAATATGGTATCTCAAAATTTTCAATCTTGATGAGATATATTTTCTCATATGTTTTCAAGTTATTTCCTTAAATCAAGATTACACTAAGATAAACCCATTTGAACTAGGATTATCCATAAAATATTTTCCTTTTATATTAATCATAGCTAAATATGTCCTTGTATTATATTATGAGACAATAGGAGTTCTAGTAAAAGAAATATCCATAAATTCACATTTTCATGACATGTAAAAAATATAAAAATGAAGAGTTTCATAATATAATTAATGAATCCAATTCATGTTCCTCAATATTATTTATAAATAATTTGGTAGTGTACCTTATTCAATATTAACATACTCCAATCCTCCCTTCCAATCATTGCTTAACTTGAAACAAAATGTTTCAAAGGATGGGTCAAATAACTCAGGATTGATATGATCAATAGTAAGGTATTCAAGTGCATCATTAGTTGATAGGTTTGTTGATTCATATGTGCAGAACTCATCACAACTTTAAAAAATTATTATTTTCAGCTATGTATGTTTATTCAAAATATTCGTTGTTAAAAACTATCATGTCCATCTCTACTAGAAAACGTGTACATTATATTTATGTTTCATGCAAGCATTCAAAAATAGGACCCAACCAACTAACATCACCAATCCCATTATTTTTAACACTAACCTCGGGCTCAAGACCCTGAATACAAACATTCTTATCTTCAAATTCATCATCTATCATATTTCTAGGATATTCCAATTCTGATACAACTGAATTACATTTCAAGAATCTGTTACATGCAATCTATTCATCTACTGGTGAGGGAAAATCCTCATGAGTATTGATAGATCTATATTCTTTAGGACAGAAGGATGCCTTCAGGTCATCCTCACAAAAAGATTAAATTTCCTTATGAGAGTAATCATAACCCACATTTTAATTATCTTGGTTATCAACCTTCAAAGGTATATCAGTAGTTCTTGTAAGTACAAGCATATCACCACCCACACTACTAGAAAAATATTCATGTCTTCTGAAACATCTTTATACATTTCTTGGATAAAACCTTGATCTTTGAAAATAGGATTGAAACCCCTTTCATTTTGAGACCTCATTCTTTGTATGTAGTCACACTTAGCTTCCTCAGCAATTTTGATCCAACCAATTATTTGATCAAAATCCCAAGGTTTCAACTCCTTGGGAAAGTACTAAGCCTTGGCTCATAAATGTCACAGAATAGGTCAATACATATTGAGTCTTTAGGTCTTAATCCCTTAGATATTTCTATCAAGGCATCCAAAAATCTTGTTAACAATTCATATGGTGGTTCTTCCATGTATATTTTCATGCTAGACAATCTTTAAACAAAAGACATATGATCAAAATTGCTCAAATTTTGTTGATATTCAACTAGAAATTCACTGTGATTTGTATCATGTAATATTTTAATAGTAGAAGCACTATTATCTTGGAAATAATTTATATTTTTTGATCCATGAATTCTATCTGCATGTGGTGTGCTAGGATAAACAACACTTGTAGCCATGTATCCCTTCATCATTGAATATTTTGAGTTGTTTGCAATATGCATATCAATGTGATATGCCTAATGCAATGTTGTGGGATCTTTATCCCTTATCAAATAACTCACCTCATTATCAAATGCACCTAGATACATAACTAAACATTCTACATCACTTGGTCTCATATTTTTAGGAGCATTCCGTACTGCCTTTGCAAATCTGAGATTGAAGAAAGAACCAACTCCCCTTCTTCCGTTTGGATTTCCATAATTTTTTTTCTTATCATACTTGGACTAACCCTTTCACCAAACTATTCCAAAAATGTTATCATGAAGTCATTCCATGAAGCAACATAACATATTGGTAAATATGAGAACCAGTCTGTAGCATCTTCTTTTAAAGACTGAGCAAAAAACTTAATGACAACATCCTCATGATCTACCTCAAAATATCCCATAAAATTCATAAATGCATTTAAATTTTTGGAATCTGAATCAGAACTTTTCCCTAAATATTTAGGAAAATATTTCCTAATATCATTGGGAATATTATTATGAAAAACTTGAATACCATTAAAACTCAACAGTTTATACCTTTCAATAGAGAATTTTCTTTGATGGCATAATAAAGGTTTTATTCCCTACATGTTTTTACTTAATGTTCCACAAGAAGATACAGGGGAATGATACATTTCTCTTGCATCCCTATTCAATCATTACATATCAACTTCATAGTTAATTGTCTACTGCCTCATTCCATAATTTAATCATGATTTTAAGATATTACAATGCATTACCCAAATCCATTCATGCTTTGAAGTACTTTAAGAGGCATATTTCAAAAATAAGCATACTTCTTCAAACAAATACAAATATTATAAATTCCACCTTAGAATTATGTAAAACAACTATCACCCTTCCTTTCATTAGTGCTCAATTCACTTAATATGGAAAAAAAATTCTCTAGATCATGCAGCATGGCTTTCACACAAATTTAAAGTTTATGAAAAACAAAATAGGGGAATACCTAGATATGATTGTGATTGCCTTAAATTTTTTTTCTAACTGGAAAAAATTTGCAGCTCTGAAGCTATCATCACAATTTCTTCCAATTCTTTGCATAGAGTCGCCACCTCTACTTATAGAGGAACAAACTTCAACAATATGAAGTTTCTTCAAAGATTAATTTGACTGTGAAGTTTCCCACTATTAGGGTATACATGAACACTTTCTCTCTATCTTTTCTTCAAGGTACTTCATCATGTGAAATCAAATCTACCTTATCCTTTCCCAACAAACCTCCATTCCATCATAATAGATTCCTTCAAATATTGCATACTGGTGCATAGATCTTGGAGTCACCACCCACACTTAGTGAGAAATTTAATATAAATGAAAGTGCAATAGATATTGAATCAAATTTTGCAAGGGATATAGTAAATTTGTGAAGTATCTCTGAAGATTAATTCACTGACGCCAAGGCTAGACTTATAAAGTACATTTTTTAGCAAAATATAGAACCATTCTCAACCCAAATTCTAAATGTATTCCAAAAATTTGTCACTCTATGGTTTCTCATTATTTTAGAACCTCTATGACTCTATTAAGGAAATATGATCTCCTATCACGGTTTTCTCAAGTTACTCCCCAATAGAGTCGCCATTTCTATTGGTTATTTTTTTGGAACCAAACTTAATCTTACAACTAACCTACAAATCTGCCATAATTCAATAATCAACAAAGGTAAGGATTGGACAACACATAAATAAGGATTTTGAGGCTGTTCTTCACTTCAGGCTTTGTGAAACCCAGGAGGGTAATCCTAGCAATATATATATATTTTTTTATAAAGGGTAAAATGGGTTTTATAAGGACTGAAAACCACAAAGTTTACAACATAAAAGATAGGAAAGAAAAGTCCAAGGAAAACAACCAGCTGCACAAAAGGTAAAAACTAGAAAAAGTAGGAACCATCCACAGAAGACCAGAAAGGCCAAACTAAAAAACCAGTAGAAAGACCAACAAAAACCAGCTGCAATTAACCCAGAGTCTTCAGGACAAACTCTATCCCAGCCTCCAGATTCTACATATCATGAACACCCTTCTTAAAAGTTTGAATCATTTGTGGAGTGGGGGGAGCCTTCCTCTTCAAATTGGCCCTAGTTCTCTTAGAAATTCTAGCATCCTCCTCCTAGTTTCTATCATTGGTTTCCTCCAAATCAACCACCAGAGACCCCTGTTGGGCTTTGTCCAATTTCTTGATCATGAAATTAATGATGATGGCATTGTGTCTGGCCATATAATTGTTTTGTTCCACAATAATTTTGATAGTGTTTTTCATTTTCTCCACCTCAATTTCAACATTTTTGTTCTTGCCAGCATGGTGCTGAGTATCTTTGCTGAGACTGTAATCTCTTCATTCCACCTCTTTCTTTTCAATTGCCGCAACCTTTGCTCCCAACTCTTCTAATTTACTTTGAAGGGCCCAATTTTTTATCTTTAACTCATTAATTTCATTGAAAGTCCATTTCGAAAGTTTGAAATTGATATCAACATTATTTCTAGCTATATTCAAAACATCCACAAGGGGATCCCTATCAATGTTTAAACAAGTATTAGTAGGGTCAGGAGTAACAGGGGAGCTAGTTCTGGCAATTTTATCCAATGACGGGTTAGCAGAGGCCTTAGAATTGTTAGCACTAGACACCTCAGAGTCAGGGGAATTCTTAGGAGTACGAGACAAGATTTTTAGCCTAGGGATTCTTATCAACAAAACTGGTTTTGAGGGAGGGGCTTCCCGGCTCAAGCACAACACAAGCTTTAACAGTAGGTGGGTTAGGGTTTTTCTTGCCAAAATGGACAGTAGTCGGGCTAAGGATAGTTCTAGCTGGACTTAAATTGGGTGAAAACCCCGAGCCACTGGGTTCAGTATCTTCATCCTCAGAGTCAGGGGAGGCTTCCAAATTAGCAGGAACGAACATTTTTTGGTAATGCTCCACAATTAATCTAATCAGGCCAGTATGGAAAATAAGGAATCTTCTAGGGTTTTTCTTGTGGTCATCTAAACTTTTCCTCAAAGAATAGAGAAGATAGTAGGGGAAATAAACCCTTACCTTGTAGTAGAAATGGTTGAGTAGGGAAAAGTGATAACCGTAGACCTTGGTGAAACGACCATCCACAACTATGTATTCCATGATAACCCATAGAACCTTTCTCCATAGGGCTTTTACGATGTCCGCTTCAAAGTAGATGTTAGCTATTTTCATCAATTTCAGTCTTTCTTTAGGAAATCTGATGACGACATCGTCCAAAAAAACCATGTCCTTGAAATTTTTTTTCCCATCAGTAGACATTCTCGTCACTTCAGCTATCAGGTTTTCATTGAGCTCAACTTTCCTACCAAAAAGGGTAAGATCCCCATTATTCCAATTTTTCTCAAAAACATCCGTAGCCTCCTGATTGGAACCATGGAGCTTCTCCAGGAAAGGAAGTAAACCCCCACTTTTAACTTTATTCCAAGCCTTAACATTTCTTGTGTGCATCTCATAGCTATCCGTCTCCATTCTTTTCCTATCTCCACCCATCTTGGTAGACACAGTGGGGCAGACAGAGATGAAATCATTACTAGAACTAGTCCCACCAAATCTAAGAACCCACAAAGCATGCCAAGCCACCTTGCAAACTAAGCAACTAAGCTCGGTCCCATACAATCTAATGATTGTGATGTGATAACTCCATCCTGTCCTCATTAAAGATATGACTTGCCTCCTGTCCATGTGATTTATCATAATTCAATAAAGTGTGGACATTAGCACTTAGATCATTACAATTTAGCCAAGTGCTCTAATCATTACTCCTAACCCCTTCATTAGCAAAAAAATCTGCAACAACATTGGCTTCTCTATAGGCATGTGAAATTTTAGTTTTGTCAAACTTAGCAAGAGTCAATATGGTGTCATCAATCCAAAATTTTATTGTCCACGAGGGGGGGGACTTGCCACAAAGGCAATCAATAATATTTTTGGAATCACCTTCAAGCCAGAGGTTTTTAAAGTTAAGACTTTGGGCTAAATTTATAATGTGAAAAGTGCCAGTAGCCTCCACCAAGTGATTGGTTTGGGAACCAAGAGGAGTGGCTGCCACACCTAGAAAGTTGCCAAAGGAGTCCCTTATGACTCCGCCACAGCCCGCTACCACCGGATTACCTTTGGACTTACCATCAAAGTTAGCTTTGACCCATCCATTAGGCAGAAAAGACCAACAAACACCCTCTCTATCCTTCTTGGCTTTTTTAGGGGCACAAGGAAAATCAAGGCTTATGTTCCACTCCTGGGCAACTATAAGGTCATAGAACGAGTGATCCACTTTCTCGAAATTGCTAACCTCCTAGGAGATAGCATTGACATTTTCTTTCAAAAATCTGATAATTTTATCAAAAACAATATCCACCGGAGCTTCTTTATCTCTGTAAATTCTATTGTTGTGTTCTTTCCAAAGACCCCAAGCAACATGAGGGAAAGAGAAATCCCATAAAAGCCTGAGAACAAAATTGTGAGTCAGAGATTTCCATTGAAGGAAGAAGTCTTCAATAGACGAGGGAAAAACCCATGAAAGATGCCAAAAACTAATTATTTTTTCCTAGATAGAAGCAGCAAAAGGACAATGAAGGAACATATGATGCACTGACTCAACCTCCATCTTACATAGAAAATATCTATTAGGTATTTGGAAGCCATGTTTGCAAAGGTTATCAAACGTGAGCACCTTATTTTGGAGAAGGATCTAGAAAAATATGTCAATTTTAGGGACCAAATGTTTGAACCAAGCCTTCGACCAGACGGGAGGAGAGCCCTAAGAGGAAGTAATCCTGGTGAAGGCAGACGAAAAAAAATAGTTTCCCAATGGTTCATCAATCCAGACAAGATGATCTTCCAACTGATCAGAGCAAAGTCTAACAACCAACAAAGAAGATTGAATAGGAGCAAGAGCCTGACTAACAAGACACAGATCCACCCATTTTCCATTCACTCTGTAGTCTTTCACATAAGAACCGAAATGGGCTTTGCAATTATCAACCCACTCACTAAAGGAATCAATTTTTATGAGGGGCTCCTTGAATAGCCATCTATCCTCCCAGAATCTAGTTTGGTTTCCGCTTCTAACTTGCCAACTAGTTTTAGAGTCAACAATATTTTTTCCATTGATCAGATTATTCCAGTAGGTTGAACCTCTAGGAAGAAGATGGGAATCCTTCAGAATAATAAGAGAACAATTGTTCTCTAAATATTTACTAGCTAGGATATCTGTCCATTCACCTGAGGATGAGAAAATTCTCCATATTTGTTTAGCTAGAAGGATTTTGTTAACCATCATGATTCTTCTAAGAGCTAATCCTTCGGTCTTTTTTGGTTTGCACACCAGATCCCAACCAATTAAAGGTAGTCTTTTCTTTTCTTTGACACCTGACCAAAGAAATTTTTTTGAATCTTTTCTATGGCATTCGCAAACTTAGCAGGAATCTTAAAGAGGCTTAGAGCATAGATCAGCAAATTCTAAAGAGAAGCTTTGAGGAGTTGAAGTTTTCCTGCTTGACTTAACAGAGCTCCTTTCCAACTAGCAAGCTTCTTGCTCAACCTCTCGACCAATGAAATCCAAAAGGATTCAGGAGGTTTAAGGCTTAAAGGTAAGCCAAGATAGGTGGCAGGCAAGGAGTCAACCCTGCAACCAAGGATTTTGGCAATTTTGGTCTATCTGTGAGTTGGGGTGTTGAAGAAGAACAAAGAACTTTTTTGATTATTAATCAGCTGTCCAGACGCTCTCCTATATTTATCGAGTAGAGATTACAAATTTTTACCTTCTGATACTAAGGCTTTACCCAAAAGCATAGTATCATCAACAAATTGTCGATGAGAACAAACCAAATTGCTAGAGGAGGGGTTGAGACCAATAAGGCATCTATTGTCAATCAACTTTTTTAGGTTTCTTCCAAGACTTTCAGCCATGATAGTGAATAAAATTGGAGAAATAGGATCACCCTGTCTTAGACCTCTCGTACTTTGGAAGAAAGTAGTAGGGGATCCATTAACCATTACAAAGATAGAAGCAGTAGACACAAGTTGTTCCACCATTTGAATAACCCTATTGCAAAATCCAAAAGCCTTTAAAATTTTAAATAAGAAAATCCATTCAACTCTGTCATAGGCTTTTGATATATCAAGCTTTAACAAGAAGCCTTTAGTTTTAGATTCCACCAAGGAATGGATATTCTCATGCATAGTAACAATAGATTCAAGGATTTGTCTACTAGGAACAAATCCATTCTATTGAGGCGAAATCAAAGAAGGCAAAAGAATTAAGAGTCTGGAAGTCAAAACCTTAGAGATGATTTTATAGATTGAATTATAGGGGCTTATAGGTTTGAAGGCCTCAAAGTTTATCACTCCAGGCTTCTTAGGGATTAGAACCAAGAAGGTGGCATTCAATTCTTTTAGGAGACTTCTAGAACCAAAGAATTCTTTTATTACATTCACCACATCATCTCCAACAATCTCCCAGAACCATTGGAAGAAAAACAAAGGGAAACCATTCGGACCCAAAGCTTTACTCCCATCAAAGGAGAAAATAGCCCACTTCACTTCATCATTGGTAGGGATAGCAAACAACATTGAGTTATTTTCCTATTGATTACTTTTGGTATAGCCTCTATTAAATGATCCTGATCATTTTGGTTAATTTCATCATTCTCAGAAAGAAGGTTTTTAAAGAATGAAGTAGCATGCTTTCTAATATCTTCCTTCTCCTCATACCTAGTACCATTTACTTCAATTTGAGATATTATGTTGATATCTCTATGTTTGGAGGCCGAAAGATGAAAGTACCTGGTATTTTTGTCACCTACAGATAACCATAAAAGCTCTAGATCTTTTCCTCCAGAACTCCTCCTCCTTTCTGATAATGTCATGCATCTTAATGAGTAGCTCATTCTCTCTTTCCTTTGTATCATTCAAATATCCCTCCATCTGGACTTTATATTTAATTTCCCCCAATTTCATTTGAAGGTCAGATTTGATCCTAAAGATGTTCCCAAAGGACTCTTTTTTCCATTTTTTCAAGTTACATTTCACTTCCCTTAGTTTTTTAGCTATTCTAAACATACCAGTGCCAGAAATACTTATATTCCACCATTTCCTAATTTCCTCTTTAAAAGTAGGATGAGATAGCCACATTTTTTCAACTCTAAAAGGGGTATTTTTCTTCTTTTTAATAGGATCCACAACAAAACTAATAGGGAAATGATCAGATCCAATCCTAGAGAGAGCTTTAAGAGAATAGTAATAACAAAAAAACCAATGATTGGAGACTAAAGATCTATCAAGTCTAACCTATATAAGATCCATCCCCTTTTTGAGATTCGACCAGGTATAGGAAGCTCCAAGTAAATCTAGATCTATCAACCCCTGGTTGCCAATGAAACTCTGAAGATCCTCTTTGCTCTCTGCATTGATCTGGGAACCTCCAAATTTTTCACCATTCGTTAAGGGCGTATTAAAGTCACCCATAATGACCCAAGACTCTATCAAAAATCCTCCTAAAGGCAGCCATCCAAAAGGATTTTCTCAGTCCTTTTCCATTGGGGGCATAGATGTTCAATTGGATCCAACTGAAATTATCCCTAATATGTGTAAATCTAGTAGCAATATGGTTTGTGCCTTTCAAAATCGGATCCCCTTTTGTTATGTGACTATTCCAGAAGGTAGCGATACCTCTAGAAGCTCCCATCGAATTATTTCCATGAGTACTATAGTACTAAAATAGTTTCACCTTTTCTACTTTTTCCTTTGACATTTTCGTCTCCTAAATAAGAAGAATATCAGGCTTGTGATCTCTAACAAAATTGTGTAGAACGTCCTACTTGTGGGGGCTATTGAGTCCCCTGATATTCCAAGACATTATCTTCATGAATTACCAAGGGATTTGAGGCATTCTGGGATAGTTTTCTAAGATCCATTTTCTATATCCTAAAAGCTGTTATGCTCTCTTGTCCATTTAATAGATTTTTTCCCTCGAGATTTCTTTGATGCTCCACAGTCTGCCTTTGCTTTTGATCTAGTAGAAATTCCATTTGGAGTCTTCAATTTTTTGTTTTTATTTTTCTTTTTCTTTGATAAGATCTCTTCTTTATCAGTCTCTTCTTGGCTATCTGTCTCTTCACTAGATTCCCATTCCTTATCAGTTAGGAGCCTTTGTTCCCAAGGTAATGTCTCCAAGATACCATTCATATGAAAAGATGAGAAGTTATTAGAAAGTTCAATTGAATGGTCCAGGTTTTTGAGGAGTCCTTAACCATATCGAAGGAATTAGGATCCATAAAGTGCTCTACACTCAGAGGAAAAAGACCTTCAGAGGAAGGGAGAGGGAGAGGGATGTTCAGCTCCAAGGACAGTCCCTGAATAGGAATATCCTCCAAACCCGGGGTCTCATCATTTTTCTCTGTTGGGATTAGCTCGTGGGAAAAGGGGTTAGCATCATGGTTTAGGTTTTCTTCCCCAGCCAACTAATCCTCATTGGATTCATTTTCCTTAATAGGTAAAGTCTTCACAAGATCTTCTTGTTGGGGTTCCAACGAATCCTCTCCATTATTTTCCATGACCACCTCAACCTCATTAGAAGTGCTCTGAACAGTAGACTCTTTATTTTCAAAGCTATCTCCTCCTGATTTCTTTTACCATACCGATTTCAAAGAACTAGCTAGTTTCTCTTTTTCTTTGGTAGCATTTAAGGGGCATTTTTTAGCCCAGTGCCCAAATATTCTACATTTGAAAAAGGAAAACGGGATGGTTTCAAACTCTATATCCT
Source organism: Sequoia sempervirens (assembly GCA_007258455.2). Lineage (NCBI taxonomy): Eukaryota > Viridiplantae > Streptophyta > Pinopsida > Cupressales > Cupressaceae > Sequoia > Sequoia sempervirens. The sequence continues at coordinate 135,285,768 of VDFB02000363.1, read as the reverse complement.
ACAACCAGGACCCCAGTTTTGACTAGATCTCAATCTATGAGGGAAGGTCAGCATTCTCAGAGACCCCAACACATATTCTTGCAAATACCAACCTCTTTCTAGCAGTTGTCATTGAATAAATAGAAAGGAGCTCACCAAAGGAACTCGCAATACCATAAAAGATATCCTCATTCTAGTATTCCAGGGGAAGGCCCAGAAGTCTAACCCAAACTAGGACATTCTCAAAAATGGAGTCTGAAAGGTCCAAGTTAGATGACCACTTCTTTAGAGCCAGGGAAGATTTCCCTATAACCCAAGGACGCCCACTTCTAACATCCAAGATGTCCTCTCTGCGAGTGAATTCAAACGCAAAAAAACCCTTTGGAAGTGCTGCTACTAAGACTTTTCCATTCGTTCTCCATTTATTTTTGACAAACTCCCTGACCACTTCAATGTTTGGTCTAGGGCCCATAAACTTCCCAACCAGGGTTCTTTCCATTAAAGCACTATTATGATCAATTAGCAAATCTAGCACAAAAATTGCAAACTTACCTTTATTCAAGGAAGAGATATTTTGCACTGGAGGGAAAGATGATTTTCCATTTGGTTTTACCCCAAACAAAGAAGTCTAGGGTTTGCGATTACCTCTAATGCCACCAGTGGTCCCCACCACGTCTTTAGCTTTTTCATTTTTCTCACCAGTAGGCGAATCCACAGGATTAACCGCCGGAATATCCTTTCCACCCGGTTCCACCTGGATTTTTTTTTTGGAGTTCTCCTCATCTTGATCATCCTCACCTTGCTTCTTACTCGATGCCAACTCCTGATTCACTTGAGATTTCTTTGATCTTACTCTACCTCCATTTCTATTGCTTGGATTTTCAAAATCCCTCTTTTCTCGTCCATGCTCGTGCTCATCTGCCTCCATCCCAGTCTTGCATATTGTTTAATCCTAGCAATGTTATAATAATATTCTTGTGTCATTTATATCAATAACACTACAATATACATAGATGATTCTCATATAGAGGCTCAACTAGTAAAACATGCCAAAAGAAGTTGATTGCTTCTCAGGCACAATTCACTTTTGGAGCATGAGAATGGTAAAACCACATAGCTCTATAACTCAATTTTATAAAATTTGATTGAATGAATGGGTAGTGGCCGATTTAATCAACATAATGCAACATACCTACCTATCTTATTCTAGTGCCTTATCCATTTAGCCAGAGTCAATACCCACATAATTGGATAGTAATTTTAACACATGACATTATATGAAGCTTTGAAATATTGCATTATAGTATTTCAACATTGTATTCTAGCCTTTACTTCTTACTAATATCCTAGCACTTAGTCTTATATAAATTCATAGCCATATTCAAGTGTTTACATTATTTTTTTGAATTAATAAACAAGAATAGAACCACACATCAATCTGAAATTGACTGAGAAAAATAAGATAACCTTGATTATTTTATTCATAATCTATAAAACCAGTACATAGGAGAGTAAAATGGTGTTGAACTTAAACTATTACCATTCTATATTGCCAATATTACCATTAAGATTATTGTTACCAATTTTTCACTACAACTCAATTGGTCGAGTTGACTAAATACTATTATATTTGAAAGTGGAAAATACAATTGTTTCTGTATATGCTAAATGTTGATTGCATCTTAATTATCATTTTATAAGTGGCAGTTATGCATTGAAATGAGGAAACAAAATTTCAAGAATTTTTTATCATTTTACAATCAAATGAGGTACAGGATTGAGCATACAAACAAAAAAGCATTTCATTTGCTTTCTTTTATTTCATAAAGTAATTCATAGTTAAATAATTTCATTTGATTGCAAGAATTCAAATGCTAGTACAAATTTGCATTGAGATGCATCTTTCATTTTCAAAATGAAAAGCATAAGATTGAAATCAAATATCCACACAAGTCGTGGATGTGACTGTCACAGTACATCATAAACAACACACTACACTATGGAAGATGCATAAAAGGAATAATCACATAAGTATAACATAATCATCATTGCCTGTTGATTGATAGCCGATGCAGAAGTGGTGCACCATTTGTCTTCTTGAGCTCTGTTGACCTCTAGGAAGGAAAAGAGGGATGTTGGAGATCCGAATATGAATATACCTACATGAACCATTAATAATAATGTAGTATGCTACTAATCATGCACTGAAACAATCAAGAAAAGTATAGAAATATGAGCTGGAAGAGAGACATCAATATCATGATAGGTTGTTTTATGCTAACATTGTTTGTTTATTTGTGCAGGTATAGGGAAAATCACAAATATGATTATCATTTGAATACCAAGCATGTGGAGAAAAATGGGCTCCCACAAGGGTAGAGCTCGACATGCTTCCCCTATTCATTACAAGTGGGACGAGATAGAGATTGCAATCATCATAGTCATCAAGAAAGGAAATGCAACTAGAAGAGTAAGAAAAGTTTATCCATCAAGCCATTAAACCAACTATTCATTCGTAACAATCATGTAAATGCCTTCTGAAAGCAATGGGTGAGCAGTGGGTTTAATTTGCTCAATCAATTTAACTGAGTACATTCATCTCAAACATTTTTGTATGGGTTATATTCTTTTTCCACAATATTATTTGTTCATCGTGTTCATGATATTATGCAAGGTTCAACAGTGTTCTTTCTCATGATCAAGGATAGTGAATAGGCATACATAACTTCCTCATCTATGATAATCAGTTTCAGCTGAAACAGTGGATAGGCTTCAGAATATAATAATTAGGTGCTCTTATTTCAAAATACTTCAAACAAAGATTATGATCACATCCTCATCATACTGTCGTTTGAAGAAAAAATATAAGGAGGAGGTGAAATGTACATGAAATGCATTGAAGTCATAACAAATGGTTACAGATAAAGCACTAAAAACATCACTGAAGTTATTCAAATTTGTTATAAAGAGTTGTTTTCAGAATGTCAAATGTAGTACAAATAGTATCATTGGTGAATGGAGTTACAGAGAAATGTGATTGTTCATAATTTCCAATAGTAGAATCAAAATCAAGTGATATTGTCTCATTTTAAAATGTGAACTTGAAGCACATTCTAAAGTTTTCAGGTGCATCTGGTAAATGTAATCAGGTGAATGCATCAATGTATTTGAACAAGTTACATTGATGGAAAATTTAAAACAGCATAGTGCCCACTACCATCAAAAGAGACAACAAATAGAATAGCAAGATACAAATGTCAGAAATATCATCCTAAATGAAAGAAATGACACAACAAATGCTTTCATTAAACGAGGTGGGTTTTTTCCATAATCATCTTTCTTTAAGCGAGTTTCAGAACCCATCTGGGTTTCTTCTATTAAAATAGAATGAGAGATTCAGATCTCAAATATGTATAAAAAGTACCTCTAGAAGATTGAAATGAGAATCATACTAAGTACCCATGTTAGGTTTTCAATAGAGAGTGCAGAAATAAGTAAAGTTCTTTTAGAATAGAGAATACCCACATCAGGGTTTTTAAGCAAAATGCAGATTTCTGGTCATTTCCAGCTTACCCATGTTGGGTTTTTCAACAGAGATATAAAAATGAATGGATTCTTCCAGAACACCATTTACCCATGTGGATTTCTTCTCAAAACACAAAATATTGTATGTTGTCTAATGGCTCGAGCTCTAGTTCTGGAGGAATGTCAAATGAACATTTATTTTCTTCAAGTAAAAGATTCCCATATGAGGGTTGTTCCAAAAATACCAGAAATTGTGATGTGGTCATGGGTCGATGCCCCAGAAAATTACAAGGAAACCCATTGTGTGTAGGAGTGCCCGCGGCCTGGAGAGAGATTTTTGCTCTTAGAAAAGTCTATCATTTCACAGAAGGAGATAAGCCCATTATAGTTTTCCATCAGATCTAAAATACCTGAAACAAATTGCAATCACAATGCATGGGAATCTTTACAAAATTCTAGATTCAAGTCTACATGGTGCAGCCTGTATGTGGCCATAAATTTGCAAATAAAATTGATCTTTTGCAGAAATATAAACCTTTCTTAAGCTTTTTGTTTTAGAGAAAGAATGCCAATAGGACTACAGAAGAACAATAGCTTACCATGCGCGCTTGATGAAGACCAAGTAAGCCACGACCAAGCTTTGAAGAGCTCTCAAACACAAAGCTCGAACTCTCTCATGGCAGCTAGAGGGATATCAAACAGGACAAAGAATGGAGCACATAAAAATCATACCATGAGTGCATGCAAATGTCATGGCCTCAAGGCCAAAAGATGATTCAGAAAGCAAGAAGGAAGTTTCAGGAGTCTACAGAAAGCTCAAAAATGTGCTTACCATCAAAGACCATGAAGATTCGACAGTAGCAGCAAGCATGGAGTTCAAATCTCCTTAAAAAAAAAGACCCTATCTTCGTGTTGCTGATGGCTCAGAGCTATTTTCTTCAAAGACTTTTCTCTCAAAATGAAGCGAAATAAGTGGAATATTGTGGTTTTGTTCATTAGAGTTTTCTCAACCCTAATTCAACTTGGGGGCATATTTGTTAGTGGCTATAATTTAATGCATGCCTTAGGTCGAATCATTATAGGAATCTTCCCTTATTTCATGTTTACCTAAGTCCTTAAGCTTGCTCAATCAAATATTTTATGGCTTTAGGGTTTTAGGATTGTGATCAATAATGCCTTAGGTAAGAAATGAGTAGTGGTAAATATCTTTGATTTTAATTGATTTTGTGAGAGATCAATAAAAAAATTGTTAAGTCATTGCACTTATGACTTGGGGTTTCTCATGTTTTCAGAGTGATTTTGGGGAAAAATCAATTAAATGTCAATTAGGAGATATTCATTATTTCTTTTATGATTTTTTTGAGAAAATTCAAGATTGTATTGGATAAATAGAGATTAAGTTGTATTTTGCAAAATATTTCAAAGTAATCTTTAATTGCAAAAATAGGCCAAATTGTAAAAATTTGCATATCATGTAAAGCAGGATTAAAGCAGTGCTTTTATAAATCACTTTATTCTTTGCTAATTTTAGTAGATTGTTTTGTTTTCTTCCTGGGTCAGATTTGAGTTGTTTGTTGGATGAATAAGGTGCTTTATTTGCTTTAAAAAGCATATTTAGCCTATTTTTAGGAGATTTTCAGTGTGAGCATGAAAAAGTGTGTTTTTTTTGCTTTTAGGCAGACTTTTGAGACAATTTGGTACCTTTTCCTTGAACTTTTCTTGTGAGCTTGGATTAGGGTTTCAAGAAGGTTATATCTTGAAGAAACATAGTTTCTTCTTCTTCTTCAGTTCAGTTGGCAGTTTCTTGCTCTGAACATTTTTGAGCTTGTAAACTTCTTTGTACTCAGGTTTTGAGAGTTTCACTTCATCTAATAAAAAGCAACATTCCTATCTCCAATTTCTATCTAAACTCATAGTTTTAGTGTGATGTTTATATTGTGATTCTATTTATAGATCCTCTTTATGTCGTATTATTGCAGATCATTGATGAAAAAATTTAATTTTTTGTAGGTTGCATGCTGTGTTTAAATCTAAACCTTCATGCAAATCAATTTTGCACTGGTGTTCATGAGAGATTGTGAATTCATTGTTGTTTTTCTGAAGACTGTTTGTGCCTAGGAGAAATATCAAAGTCATTATTAAGTTTTGTGGATCATTTTAAGTCATAGGTTTTAATTTTAGTTTTACTCTATCCCTTTTCATGAAGATCATTTAGAATAATATTCATCATTCAGAGAACTAGCTCACTCTAGAGATTCGTTATTGTAATGAGTTACCCACAACTCAAGAACGTTTCCATGTGTCAATTGATTGCTGAACTTTCAATTTCAGTAGGGTGCAAATCTATTTGATAACAATTACATAAGCATATTTGATAGACTCAAACCTAAGACTTATCACCAAACTATTCAGTAACATTCATAATCCCTGTGTGACCAACCCTAGAACAACTCAATACCCAAACTCCTTTTTTTAATCAGCCCTAAAATCCCATTTATAAAGACATGGGAGTGACAAGCATCAAGCCAAAATTACAATTACATTTCATTTTCATTTGAAAGCTAATGTCACCAAAATTGGAGATATTCCCCAAATAGTTACACTTAATCATTGTAGAATAGGGGAAGGAAAAACTCCACATGGTTCATTGAAGAAGATGGGATAGCCTTCTAAAAGGAATTATTTGTTGTTGCAACAGCCCCAAAATCTCTCGTCCACTTAGACCAAAGAAGATTCTTCATTAGTACCAGAGACAAAAAATCATATACTACATGGAAAAGGAATATTTTTCATCAAAGACATGGAGTCCAACACCTCTCCTTCACACCAGCCAAAACTATTTCCACGTTAGCATCAAGGATAAAAAACTACATACATGTTGATGAGGATGATCTTGATGCAGTGGCAATGGTGTCATAAAAAAAAATGGAGCTGGGACACTACTCTAATTCATCAGCAATAGAATATGCTTAGAACCATCACTCCTCCCTTATAAAAGTCTTCAAATGGCACTAGGGAAAGAAGATAATGGTTGTACTCCAGGTAAATATTGCCTCCACCATCTGAAGGGTTGTCTGAAACTTCAATCGGAGAATTATGTCTCCCCAACTAAGCCTTGTGATACTTGTTTTTGTTTTCTTTGCTTTCTTCACAGGCTCAAACCAATTCATTTCCTTTAAACTTGACCAATTCTTTTGAAATGGTCCTACTTCTCAAGTGGTAACTACTCCTGACACCACCTCTCTTAGATTTCTTGTGTGATTTCTTCTCCTTTGGTGTTTCAAAAGCTCCTACTATCTCAATTTCATTTTCAGGAGCATTGTCTTGGGACTCAAATAGATTAAGTCTCCTAGACCTTTGAACTGGCTTGACAAAATCATTTGGCTTACACATTTTCACAAGGAGACTCTTAATTTACAGAAAAACCTTCATAGGTTTACTCCTAAAAAGACTCTTGATGAACACACAACTCAAGACTCCACAGTTCTTATCAACTCATGAAGAAATTACAGATAATAAACCCTCACCACCCTAGGATTCTAAAACCCATAAATTGATATAGTCATAATTGAAACAAGTAGGTATTAGTAACTACTTACCCAGGGAAAATTTTATCATGATACCTCCGCAACCTTTTCATGGACTTAAGCTCAATTTTCAGCTTCTGTTTGCAAACTGTGAAGAAAAATATGACTATTGGTCCTCATTATATTGAGGAATGTAAGCATGCCAACCATTAATACTCAAGGAAAGCTTGTGTAAGTGAGCTGAAAATCAACTACTTGATTTTTGAACCTCAATCGTCGATCGCACATTAAGATAAATTAACGAATAATTACAATCAAGGTGATTAATTATGAAAAAGCTAATTGCATGCACTTGATGCCTTTTCCTAATTAGAAAAGCCCAAGTGGATAGACATCAAACTCTTTCTGCAAATTTAGTCACATACTTAGCATTTAATAAAACCTGTCATGTCATGTTTACCCACTCACTCGTGGGAATTAATCCACTTGAAAATCATCACAATAAGGTAGTGGGGAGTGATCTTGATTTAATCTCATAATATTATCCCATACTTTTCCTTCAATTTCACCATCCCACGTATACCAACATTTGACAGAATTGACGACTGCAATCACAAGCATTTCCCAAATCTCGAACACATGCCAAAAGAAACTAGTTCTAATATGGTGTTGTTTTAATATTAGTGTCGTCTCAACTAAATTTTAGCAATATTTTATCTCCACTAAAGTCCATCCAAACCCTTAAGATATTCCATGTGGCAGTCGCCCACTCATCCATTGAGAAACAAGAGGTATAAGTGGGCCCCTCACGAGATGGCAGGGAGCAGTTAGGATTGACCCACATCACCCACCATCAATTGTTGATCTCTTTCCTCATAAAGAATTTGTTGTCTCCAAATATTGGTGGGTCCCTCCATGAAGCAACATGTGTCAATCCACCCACTGGCTCATGACATTTTATAAATTATACTAAATAAAATCAAACGGGGTAGCGGGGATCAGTCAAGATGAAACCACATCACCCAATGACCACCATAGATTCCATTTTGATACCACTTGTAGCTCACAAAAGGATATCAGGCCAACTAAATAAAATGCTAATCATGACTTTAAGACTTAATTTGGTTAATTTGGAGGGATTTTGACAACACAAACCCTAAAACAACAATGAGTAACTGTAGACACAAAAAATGTACAGATTGATCTCATGCACCTGATCCAGATTTACTAATACTAGTTCATCTTGATTCATCTCCATTTGCTAGTCATTTAATTAAATAATATTTATTTAATTAAATTCATCACATTTCATCTCTTAAATAAATCAATCAATTTTATCAGATTAAGTCATCATCTTTGATTAATTAAATAAATCATTTTGTTTAATTAATCCTATACTCCCTCTTTTAATTAAATAATTCATTTTATTTAATTAATCTCTAAAGTCATCTCATTTAAATTAAATAAATTTATCTTTATTTGATTCAAAACTAACACAATTCTTTTTAATTAAATAAATCAAACTTTATTTAATTAAGTCTAAAATCATTATTCCTCTCATTTTGATTTATTTAAATCCTAAAATCTAAATCAAATTGTCAAATCAGCTAATCTTCATCAAAATTAATCAAATTTTGATTAATCCTAATCTTAATCACTCAAATCCTCTAGATTTTGCAAGTTGCACAATAAATCAATTTATTTTATTTATTAAATCTTCAATTTTCATTCAAAAAGGCATCAAGGATGGAATATTCCTCAAATTCAAAAAGTACCTCCAAATGGACTTGTCCTCTCCAACAAGGCATTAAAAGCCTCTTATATGTCCTTTGCCTTGAGCCAATTGGCATTAACTCCATTTTATTCTCCCTCCAAAATGTCACTTCTTGAAGTTTAAATTTTAAATGCATGCACATTTATCAAAATGTACTCAACGTCCTTCCATTAGGATCTTGACAAGTGGCAGAATGCAATTAGTCCATCTTTAATCCCACATTCATCATATTCTTCAATTCTCCATCCTTCTTTGTTATAAACAAAGGCCTCCTCTATTGTATTTTATCATCCACAATCCATGTAAGATCACCATGCTCATTTGGATCCACAATCTTAGGCATTTTCATCCACTTTCATCCACATTTCATCTTTCATAGCTAGGTTATGGAGAAATTTTATCAAGGAGCATCAAATCTTCACCATTGATCATCAAGATTACAAGGGATTGGGAAAGGGCCATTTTCCACATCAAAATGGCACCAATTCCCCCATGGGATTGAGAGTTTGTTTGCATTAAATAGGATTTGAAAGCTTTTACTTGTGTTCTTCATTCTATTTCTTATTTTGTGTATTTCAAATGAATTCTATGGGGAATGTTGATTTAACTTGCAAAATATGCTAATGATGTGTCAAGTTTGATTGTGTTTGTACAGGTCTAGGATCACCATTCACATTTTGGCACTAGAAGGAGGGCGAATCTTTCAAAATTAACATGTTTTTTGGTCAAATTTCATTATTTTTTATGTTTTTTTTGTCTTTCTAGGTCAAACAACACCACTGGGGGAAATTGTGACACATCTGCGGTCTCTATTTTTTCCAAACAACATGACTATTTTCACTAGAGTGTTGTTTAAATCCTCAAATAGCATTTCTTTTGTTCTAGCATAGCTATTTGGACCCAAACAATGCCGCTGCAAAGGGCACTGCCTTTGCTTTCTTTCTTTTTCACTCAATCTTAAAATGGTCATATCTTGGTCATTCTTTAGTCTTTTTTGGAGCTTATTTTTTTTTAGATGGGGTAGAATTTCATATGCTATCCAATAGTGTAGGTGTTTCTCAACTTTGATAGAGTTAAAATTTTAAAATTTTCACCTAATGTCAAATCACAATGAAAGTTGATCTAAATTTTAGGGTTTTATGCTTAATTATTTATCTAACCCTCATATCTTCTTGTTTCTTGATTTCATCTAACATTTGGAGCTTGTATTGCAGTTTTTAAGGGATCATGGAGCATGGAAGTGAAAAAAAAAGCATTATCACATCATTGTATCAATTTTTTTTAACACTTTTGGGAGCAATTATAATCCCTTTTCTAAGGACTTTGTCATCTTCATGCTTTTTAAGACTCAATAATTTTTGTTTGGGCTTAAAAAGAACAAAACAAAGGGATTAAAAAGAACCTTAGGAAACTTACTACATTTTTTTTTGGCCTTAACAATTGAACAAGAAAACTTCACATTTCAATCTTGGTGCTTAAAAAGAACCCATTCTTGCTTTGGAGGTTAAAATGAACATGTGTCCTTTGCATTTTCTAATATTTTACACAGTAATCTCATTTAAAATGGTGTATGCACTTCTCTCGCGTTTCATGGTGATCTTGAGAATCAAAATTCCTTTTGGTGACATTAAGTTGTATAAAATATTACCTTCATATTTCAATTTGGGCTCTTAAAAGTGAACAAAATTTTGCAAGTGTGAGTGGAGTATACCACATTTTTTCTCTCTTTGTTCACGTGATCAAAGATTGTTCAAACTATAGATGTGCTTTCTCACTTTTGTTTATCCTTAGAGGGCCTACCTAGTGGGAAAAATTAATCACCCCAAGCAATGACCCAACCGGGAACATGCTAAAACCAAGCGACTTCCACCTGGTATATAAGTGTGGGTACTTGAGGAAAGTTCAAGTATCATGAGGATTGTTCCGACAAGAAGGGAAACAGTGGTATCTTGCCATATGGATGATCCCCCATGAACAAAACTCCTATAATATAACCTTTTGTTTAGAAGTCCAAATCCTTATCTTTTTGTTGGTGCAAGAACAATCCTTATGAAGCCATCCCACATTTTTACATCTCTTAGTAGAGATGAGAAGTATGCCATGGGAGTTTCTTGGGTATTGATACTTGGCTAACCCGAGAAGTGTGTGTCGTGGAGGGGAGACAGTGTGGAAAAGCATTTAATCATCCACTAAGCATAAGCGTAGTTGAATTTATCCAAGTGGGAACTCAACAAATATTATCGCATTTTATCCTAGGGTTGTGCATCATTTTGGAATCAAAACGCTTGGTTTGGATCTAAAACATTGGAAAACAAAAATTCAACATGATCATCAAATTTCAAACCCTTTAGAGGAAGAAAATAAATTTGACAAAATTCAAGTGCTATTGCTTTCCCTAGGGATTCTATCCTTAGAGGCCTCTAAGTATTTGAATTTATATCTCAATTTTCTCTCACTAAAGTCAACATTAGGGAACTATTGCCTTGATTTTCTTGATTTCTACATAATAGACTTTGTGGGATGAGAAGAAATTAGGAAATTAGACATTTAGTTTGAAAAGCTAATAAAGAAGTGGATGTGGTAAAAATCAAGTCATTAACCAAGATAAAATCAATAAAACCCCACAAATGTTCTTGTTCATCTTTTGTCTTACGATCTTTTGAGCAAACATTGATCTTTTGGTTTGAAGTAATCTTAGGGAAAAGCATGTTCATCAGAACCTTGGTCTTGTAAAAAAGTCCCTCTTAGGTTCATTTAGGATCAAAACAACCAATCATTTCATCCATCTCAAACATCAAAATCAAAATTCACCTCACAAACAACTCTTGGAAATCTTGAAAAAATCCTCTATGCTAAAATTTTAGAAAATCCTCTTGAAATAAAAAATCAAAACAAATCCAAATCATCTTCTTTGACTATGTGTGTATGGATGAATCCTTTCTCATACACTTAGTTAAATTATCATCCTTGTGGACAAGTTTATTCCAAGATAACATCTAACATCTTGGGGTTTATAAGTCCATTATCCAAATCAAATCAAATCCAATCCAAATCAAAAAATCCAAAGATTCCTACAGTCTAGAATTGATCCAAAGTTCCTAAAATTTCAACACCCATATCATTCACCCCTTTCATCCTTCATCTCATCATTGGTCCTAAATCCATTAGAGGTCAACAAGGTCAAAACACAATAAAAACATGGAATATAAACTTGATTCATACATCATGAGTGGTCTAAATCAACCAAGCCATAAAATCCTTACAATACTAATTGATTATCAAAACTCACATTTATAAAATCCATACATGGTATCATTATCTCCTACAAACCTCAATGGTACAAAAAATGTGAGTATTCCCAATCTAAATTTTGGAACAACTTTGCCTATGGTATATTTAAATTAAACTCCAAACCTACAAATCTATCAACCAAACAATTAATGCATGAGTCTTCAACAAAACAACATTATCCCACCAAATCCATACATGCCAAATGTGAATATACCAAGTACAACTTTACTAAACATGAAAATTTTGAATCCACACTTGGTAAACTTTGGGATAAATATGTCTGTGAATCATACAAATGTTGTTCAAATTCCAAAAAATATGTTAATGAATCCATGTATTGATCCAGTCAAGGTAACACCATGCAAAATAAAAGTTACCTAAATCAAGGCAATGTGATTCCCAGCCACAAAAATGTTCAATTTCAATTTATCTTGCCAAATCTAAACATCATCCCAAATCAAAACATTGTCCAAATTCAATCACAGCATCTCCAAAATAAATCAACGAAAGGTCAATTTGAGATCTCAAAAGGTAACAAACAAGAATACATACCACTTGGGGAACCAATCGAATCGGTCATGCAAGAGTCGGTACAAGAAAATATCATTAAAATCCCCATTTATGAGAATTATCAAGAGCCCCAAGTTAAACCACTAGGATATAATGATAAGCACCTTTGTGAGTATCACAAAATAAAGGGACAAACAACATAGAATTGTATTCGACTCAAAAATCTCATCCAAGACCTTATTGATAAAAAATAATAACTATTAGGGACAATGATCAGGATTCAACCACTAGTGATAGTATTGGCAATCTCCCCACCACAATTATTGAAAACAATGATCAATATCTATCCAAAAATGAGCACCTTGAAGATGTTTCTACCTCATCCAAAGATCAACTCAACATACATCAAGAGTCACTTTTTGATCATGATAAGAATCCCTCAACAATATCCAACAATGATCTATTCCAAGGAGTGTTAACATTATTTGATCCGATAATCAGCGATCCTTCCACCAATGATCATTTTGATAATACCTCTACATCATCCAATGAGTTATAAGACATATCTCAAGAATTTAATCCAAAGCATGGTCAACATCTTTCACCAAAGTCTAGCAATGGTCCTTTCCAAGACATATTGACATCTTTTGACCTCATGGTTGCCAATATTGAAGGAATCTTCAACTCCATACTTGATCCAAATCCACTCAAAGATCAAGAGGATATTGAGCCATTTCCCATGCCTAATGAAGACATCCAAGAACCCTTTGTAAGAAATCCATCCTTTGAAACTGACCCATGTCAAGAACTCAATCCAAAGTATGTCAAAAGCAATTGCAAAATTAATCAAGATCAAGAATTTGTATCTCCAAGATACTACAATGATCTAATGGAAAATCTCCTATCTATACAAGATGTCGCAAATGATGATCACATCCTCATAGCACATACTCCTCCATCTACACATGAGATGCTTTCTTTGGATGGAAATGTAGATGTTCTTCATTCAAAATAGGATTCCTTTACTCCTAACATTATTACACAAAAAGAGTAGGTTATTGATTCCTACAATCAAAATGAGTTGTCAACATCAGGATCAGATATATCCTAAATTTAGACTGAGGACATCATGTATGAAGATATCCAACATTATCCACTCAAGGAAATAGGTTAGATAGAGCAGGATATTCTGGAGTCAGTAGAGCAGCAAATTTAAATAACGTCATCTGTAGTGATCCTTTATCAAAGAATGCTTACTGAACAAGAAATCTCAAAACAAATAGAATCAAAGAACAAAGGTGCTAATACCACCATACTGGGGGAAACTATGTCTCAAGTAAATGTCAACATAGGGAGCATGAAGAATCCTTATGATGAAAATGATGTTAATACTACAACCAGCCATGTCACGAATCTTCATCCACCCATCACCCCATCCACAAATTGGGACCAACATCACAAGAAGGATGTGAATCAAAACAAGAAGAACATCATCAAAGAAAAATAAGTTGAGAAGCATAATGGAAAAATCAAATACACATGGATACCAAAAAGTACGAAGAAAGATTATCCCTATCAAACTCCATCAGTCAAAGAAATTATGGGGAAAATAAAAAAGGGAAAAGTATCCATTAAAGATGTCCACAAAGGAAAAAGAAGGCTTCTCAAGTGACATACAAAGTATATCAAGCAGTTGGTCCTAATTCCATGCACACTTCCATATCCACCCATCGTTACTCATCTTCCCAAGTTTGGAGAGTCAAAGATTCAAAGTTGTCAACCAATCTATCTATTCCTAAAAACACTCCATCCACACCTCCATGCATGATATCTAATTCACATTGACCATGTGTTGCCATCATCATAAGGATTTACAAGGCACTCTATCGTGATGTGCACACAAAGACAAAGTTAACTATGGTATCAACAAAGCAGATTAGGAATCTCAAAAGTTGCATTCAAGTGCACACATCTTGGAAAAGTAGCTTCTTCAAGCAGGATATCAATGAAAAATTATGATAGAAGTATCTACATCAACAGCACAAGGTGATTCAAAATGAGCTAAAAATCTTACAGAGAAATACAAAAAAAATAAAAATAAATAAAAATTCAAAAAAATAAAAAAAATAAAAAAAATCATGAAAATAGTAAAAATAAAAAAATGTTCTCTAGTGAAAACCACTTCGGTGGTGCTTTGGACAAGTACCATGATGAAAACCTGGAAAACAGATGTCACGTGTAGAATTGAGCATCTGTGTGCACTAGTTCAGGTAAAAGCATCTCATCCCATCCATAATAAATCTAACATTCCATCCATCTCATCCATAATAAATCCATTTATCCATAAACCATTGATCCAATCCATTTTCATCTATTTCCATCCATCTTGTAAATTATCTTGATCTTGATGAAATTTTGGTGTACACTTTACACTTGCTTATGATGGACATCATGACATGAGCCATTTTCACTGATCCTATCCTACCCAACATTATCTGAGCCATGAAGCACTATCCAAATGAGCTTTCTTTATCCAAACACCTTATATTATCGCAAGATAATCCATATCCCTTAATCCATACACCTATCCAATCATCCATCCATGACATTCCATACAATGCTAGACACTGGGGGCAGATATCTACATCTCGCTTTGGGAATAAATCTTGATATATATCCTCCAACTTAAGTGGTGATCCGAAAATTGGCAAACATAAAATCAAATTGGTCAAGCATTTGTGAGGAGGAATCCAAATCACTAGCCCATGGCACATTTTGGCAAGAAGATGTTCCTTATCAAACATTAAATCTTTCATCGAACATAAATCCAAACAATCAATATTGGTCGCACCTAATTTGCATATCAACGTCACATCAAATCATTCAAAACAATTTTGCCAAAATCAAGCTTCAAAATCCTAATCAATCAAATAATAATCAATCCCTTATCATCTTGGGATATCCATCCTAATCGTCATGTTGCTTAACACTATCCTTGTAGGCTGATGCAAGTTGGGTACACAAAAAGCTCAAAAAGTGGAAGTTTTTGTTCTATTTTTTGGAACTTTTCACACTTGGACTGAAAATTTGAGGCACTTACACAATGAATCTTATAAAAAGTTAGAAATATGAAATTTAGCATTTTCAATCTAGTTTCCAAATATTTAAATAATTCAAATACCCATATTATAGAAATTAAATTTTGATAGGGATCTATAAAACCATTTTTCAAAAGTCCCCTTTTTTTACCATACCAAGCATGTGTACAAACACCACTTTTTGACCCAAATAAAAGTATTTTGATAATTCCTTTTGGGTAATGAGATCTAACAACATGAAGATTGATGTGAACTTTTTTTTGTAATATTTTGTTGAATATTTTTTTTATTGAATTTTTATTGGCCTTAATTGTTGTTTTTAAAAATCAACATGTACAGACAACATAATTGGACCTAAACTAAATATTTTTTGAATCTTTTTTTTTCACTGTGTAGAGAATTATCTGAAGTTTGATGCCATATAATTTTTTTTACAAGAAACTTAACCAAAAAAAGTTATTAAAAACCAAAAAAAGCCTGATATTTCAAGTTTAAGCACTAGTTTGCTTATAAATTAATTAAAAAATAGCAAACATAATCCAATCCTAATAAAAATTATATATTTGGAAATTAGACATTATGTTCTCTAATGGGTTTGAATTTTATAGATTGATTCAGAAAAAAAAGTCCATCAGCCATATTGCCAAAGTTGGACATTCTTCTTCAATCTGCCTTAGTTTTTTAGTTGCAGGTCCAAGGCTAAGGGTCAAGTTTCCAAGCCCTTCCCGAGCCTAAAACCAAGGTAGCATGTGGGTTTGGAATTCAAAATTTTAAAATGCATATGTGTTACAAAACACATATGTGTTCTTTATTTTCTTGATTATTTTAAAAAAATTACCTTTTAGAAACATGTGTTTTAAAACACGTACGTGTTCTAAGTTACAAAACACATATGCATTTTAAAATAGGTATGTGTTTCCAAAAGGTATTTATTTTTTAAAATAAATGACTTGTATGTGTTATAAAACGTGTACTTGTTATATAACATGTATGCATTTTTTAGTGCATACACATTTTTTAGGCTCGGATACCTGAAGCATAATGCATATGCATTTTTTTAATAGCGTGTATGCATTTTTTAGAATATTTTTTTTGGCCAAAACTTCCCCTCTTCGTGTATCCTTGCATTGTTGTGTATCCTCAACAATGTTATCATCATCAATCCATCAATCTGATCAATCAACTTTAGCTTGGTTTTCAACAAAATCCCAAAATAGAGCACTAATATCATCACACATTCATATCCAAATCATCAAAATCATGAGAAAATCCAAAAACATTCATAAATTTATAAAATCCAAAAACATTCAAAACATGTCAAAAATAAAAAAATAGGTTAAAAAGTTGGAAAACATCAAAAACATGGTATCTAAACTACGTTGTCTCTGAGCTTAAAGGTATGCAAGGCTAATATTTGATCAGCCCCCTAGACTCAAAATCCAAAAACATTCATAAAATCTCAAAAAACACAAAAAACATTCAAAACATATCAAAAATCTCAAAACTAGGTCAAAAAGTCAGAAAAACGTCAATAACATGGTATCTAAACTACGTTGTCTTTGAGCTTAAATGTAGGAAAGGCTAATCATTGATCAGCCCACAAGACACAAAATCCAAAAACATTCAAAACATATCAAAAATCCCAAAAACATGTCAAAAAGTCAGAAAAACATCAAAAACATGGAATTTGAACTATGTCATCTCTGAGCTTAAACATAGGAAAGGCTAATCTTTGATCATCCCCCGAGACACAAAAACATAAAAACATTCATAAAATTTTAGAAAACACAAAAAATTGAAAATTCGAAAATCAAAACATTTGTAAAACATCTTCAAAATACCAAAAACAACCTCAAAACATTTCAAAACTCCAAAAACATCCAAATATTTGAAAAAATCCATTCATCTCATTTTTCTTTCATGCACAATAATCTCATCCATAATAAATCAATCACCTTCATCCTTTAGAAAAAAAAGAAAAAACAACCATAACAATCAGCAAAAGCAAACTTCAAATGCAAAATCAAAATCAAAACAACAAACTTTTAAATGCAAAATCAAACTCTTGATCATTCACAAACATGTCAATCAACCTTATATCAACAACCTTTCAAACAACCTATCAACTTGCCACCATCCACTAACATGTCCTAGGATGAATCCTTCCTACAATGGGCATTATCTTTGGAAAATCACTTTGGATACTTATCCTAAACAAAACACATCCCTTTGGCTTGAGGTATGATGAACACTGGCTTGTTTGCTTGCTTGATCTTTTCTTTGATTTATCTCATTGTGCTCATTTCAATGACCTCTCGATGATGTCTAATCAAAAATATTTAGAGAGAAAGGAATGGGGCAATGATCATTATATTTTGTTTGTTGTGCTAATTGGACGTTCTTGTAATATAACCTTGGCAAATACTTGCTTTATTAGGTATAGATGGAAAGTGTTTTGGAAAACTTGTTGACTATTACATTGTTAGAATTTTCCTTTCCGTGTTTTGGTTTGAGATGTTTGAAATATCTGAAGTACATCCTAGTAAGGTTTCCATATGTCAAGTGTGAACAAGAATACTCCTATATGTTTTCGAGTCAAAGTCCATCACATTAGGTGCAACGCCATCCTGGATCTTTACACCTTGATGCGTCGTGCCTATGTGTGTTATCAAATATAAGGTAAGTAGCCCTTTTAAAATCCCAATTCCTAATAAGCAAATCATCATCATCACTCATCATCATATCTAATAAAGTCTTAATGACTCATGGACTTGTTGGATCCTCTCTTTCACCATCTCATTTCTTCTTATTCTTCTATCTTTACTAACTTTTCTATCCAAATCTATGTATTATATCAAAATATACATGAGGCTATCCATGGTCAATGACTGCCTATACATCATCAAATATGTCTACATCAAAAATTCAAGCTTTCTACTCCTCTTTGAGTTGAACTGACCCTGAATCTTTATTGCAAGATCACCCAAAAATCCAAATTTCCATCCGATCTCTCAAGGGGGCAATATACCAGCATAATTCTTCCACTAGGGAAACAATGGGGCATCTGAAAAAATCATAAATTTTTTGAATTTTGATCTCAACAAGGTTATTCTTTGAACCAACGTAGTGGGTACATTGCTTCAAAGAGGGGAAAAATGTAGACACGGAAAATGTACAGATTGATCCCATGCACCTGATCCTAATTTACTAACACTAGTTCATCTTGAATCATCTCTATTTGCTAGTAATTTAATTAAATAATCTTTATTTAATTAAATTCATCACATTTCATCTCTTAATTAAATAAATTATTTAATTTATTTATTTATTTTGTTCTCGTCAGGGTATCCCCACGACTCAAGCCTAATGAGTTCCCTTTACGGGGCAAGCTTGAGGTGAGACTAATCCCTGCGGCCACAAGGTAACCAATGCCCCCCCCAACGTCTATGGCGGGGTGATTTCCAGGCCAAAGAGAATTGAACCCAAGACCTAAGGGAGAAAACCCAAGACTTGAACCAACTCCTCTAACTCGTGGGGGAAAATCATTTTATTTAATTAATCCTATAGTCCCTCTTTTAATTAAATAATTCATTTTATTTAATTAATCTCTAAAGTCATCTCATTTAAATTAAATAAATTTATCTTTATTTGATTTAAAACTAACACCATGCTCTTTAATTAAATAAATCAAACTTTATTTAGTTAGGTCTAAAATCATTATTCCTCTCATTTTGATTTATTTAAATCCTAAAATCTAAATCAAATTGTCAAATCAGCTAATCTTCATCAAAATTAATCAAATCCTGATTAATTATAATCTTAATCACTCAAATCCTCTAGATTGTGCAACTTGCACAATAAATCAATTTATTTTATTTATTAAATCTTCAATTTTCATTCAAAAAGGCATCAAGGATGGAATATTCCTCAAATTCAAAAGGTCCCTCCAAAAGGATTTGTCCTCTCCAAAAAGGCATTAAAAGCCTCTTACATGTCCTTTGCCTTGAGCCAAGTGGCATTAACTCCATTTTATTCTCCCTCCAACATGTCACATCTTCAAATTCAAATTTCAAATGCATGCACATTTATCAAAATGTGCTCAACCTCCTTCCATTAGCATCTTGACAAGTGGCACAATGCCATTGGTCTAGATCTTTGATCCCACATTCATCCTATTCTTCAATCCTCCATCCTTCTTTGTTATAAATAGAGGCCTCCTCTATTGTATTTGGTCATCCACAATCTAGGTAAGATCACCATGCTCATTTGGATCCACAATCTTAGGAATTTTCATCCACTTTCATCCACATTTTATCTTTCATAGCTAGGTTATGGAGAATTTTCTCCAAGGAATCATCAAATCATCATCAAGGCATCACAAAGCTTACAAGGGATTGGGAAAGGGCCATTTTCCACATCAAAATGACACCAATTTCCCCATGGTATTGAGAGTTTGCATGCTTTAATAGGATTTAATTGTTTTCTTTGTGTTTTTCATTCATTTCCTATTTTTAGGATTGTAAATGAATTCTATGGAGAGGGTATGTGCAGGATCATCATGGAAAAAATAGGCCCTTAAGTGGCAAAAAAATTAGAAAAATCAGAGTTAGGCAATTTGACATAAAAATTTGAATAAGTTATTTATATTATTTCAAAAATATGTAAGAATAGAATTGGTAGCAAATTGAATGTAGTTTCTAAACTACTAGGTTTTTTGAAAAAAAAAATCTATTTGGTGAAAATTTGAAATTTCAATGTAGAGTACTTAAATTTCAAGAAAAAATAAGAAGTAGGTGTTTGTCGACCACCCTAACCACAATAAAATGATAATATTTTTTATAAGATTTTATATATAAGTAGAGGGACTCATGTCCTATGTGAAATATTTTTTTAATTTGTTTCCAAGTAAATAATTAATTATGAATTTTTATTACAAATTTAAAAAATATAAAAAAAACTCATATGTCTAACCACCTTAACTTGGTCAAAACTTTATGAAATTCAATTTTTCTTTTTTAATCCTATAGTATACAAAGCATAGAATGTGACACATGTTTTGAATTTAAAAAATGTGATACCATTTGAAGGTTATAGATGTTTTTCAATTAGTCTATCAATCAGGAATTTAGTCGTAATTTCAATAGAAAATGAATAATAATTACTTATTAAATTCAAACTAAAGAATAATTTATATTGGTGGAAAGTTGAGAATCTCCTTTAAAAACCCTTTTCATTTCATCAATTTTGGTTAAAAAAAAAGTCGTCAGCCACATACCCATCATATTGCCACTTTTTGGCCCATCATGATCCTACACATACCCGAGAATCTTATTTCTCAATTGCATATGTGACTAATATTGTGTTTGTTCTTTTTGTTTGTGTAGGTCTAGGATTGGGGTTCATAGTAACATAACCCTAAGCCCTAGGACAAGGGATTGAAACAAATTTTGCAAGATTTAAAATTGAACCAAAACAATTTTTTGAGGGGTTCCATCAGTCTGGATGGATCATTGTTGATGTTGTATGAGTGATTTTTTATAAAGGTTCTCTACAAAATTTATTAGTGAATTTTCATGTTTAAAAAAAAATATGTTATTATTAATTATTGAAATATCATAGAGTCTTCCTTCTCCAATAATTTTCTTGCAGTTTACATACTATAAATTATAAATTTGAGATGACTTTGTCATGATAACATTTATAATTGGAATAAAAATAAATGACCCATTAAAAGAACCATCAAATATATCTAAAGTGTGAATTGCAAGATGATGTCATCATAACATTTATATTTGAAGTGTTGCTCTGAAAATTGGTCAAATTGTGTTGCTCTACTCTTCCCGTGCTAGCTATTTTTTGAATTTTTGGCCACTTATTTTTTGTTCTCTATTTCATGGTTTGTTTGGGTGGCAGCGGGAGGGCTCTGCATTCCAAGGAAGTTGTCCCCACTTCTGGAGTTGTGCCTGTGGTGGCAGTGGTGAGTCTACCCGCTTCTGAAAAGATGTCTTCTCCTCGTATTATTGTCCTTTCCCTTGGGGAAAAGACTAATGGAATCTCTGGGAAGTTTCCCTTCTCTCTGATGTTTGGTCTTAATTCCTTTTTTTTGGAGGATGCTCACGCTTCCTACATGGACAAGTTGGTGGGGTTTGACTCGCTAGCCCAAACTAAAAGAATCGCGGAATCTAGTTCTTGCTCAGTTATTGGTTGGGAAGTCGATGTCCCTGAGGCCCTTATGTTGAAGGCAATGGATAACCTCAAAATGGCTTTGGTTGGAAAGTTCTTGGTGTTTAGGCCAAATATTGAACTAGTTCGTTAGTGGGCTGCTTCCACCTAGAACCTCAAAGGTAGTGTCACCATAAATGCCATGCCTCGAGGCATTTTTTTATTATCTTTTTTGGTCTGTGAGGATATGCTAAAATTTTTAACCAGAGGTCCTTGGGCCTTTGACCCAAGCTTTAAAAACTTTCTCTCTTTGTAAATGGAAACCAGGTTTTGACCTGTCGGTTGATTTGGGGGTGTCTGCGCCTACTTGGGTTCACCTTCTGAGGATTCCCTTGGAGTTTTTGGAGAAAGGAATTTTATAGGGTATTTCTAACTCTTTCAGGAGTCTATTGGACATTGATAAAATCACCTGGGAGAGATCAAGGCTTGTGTATGCTCGTATCTATGTCAAAATATAAATGAGACACTGGCCATTCTCAGCTTCCCTCAAGGATCAAGTGATAAGGAGGATGAAGAGGGATGGTCACAAGCTACCATGAAAGGAAAAAAGAAAAAGAAACTAGATGTTGGAGGGGGAAATAAGGTGGGAAGACCCTCCTACAAGGAATCAAGATTGAAAGACACTATAAGGGATGTGGCTGCTAGCAAACAAAAAACCTTGGATTCGATCATGGGATCGAAGCCCAAGAAAGAGTAGTTTGGGAGTTGTTAGGAGTTGAGGGGGAGGGTGCTTTTGATTTTAATGAAGTATGTATCTTGGAATATAAGGGGCCTTAATAGTCCCTATAAACATTTTTTGGTTAAATCCTGCATCTTGGATAATAAAGTTGATGTCCTCCTATTGCAAGAAATGAAGATGAAGAAAGAAACTTTTGAAAATTCTATTGTAAGTTTCTGGCCTGGAGATAGTTTTTTTGTTTGTGAAGCTGAAGGAGCACTTGGTGGTTTTGCTACGCTCTGGAATCCCTCTAAATTGAAAGGATCTTTACAATTAGCTAGTAAGAACCACCTTGAGATTACCCTAGAAGAACCTAGCTCTTAGGAGTCTTGAAATCTTGTAAATATATATAACTCCAACTCTAGTAGAGACAGAGTTTTGTTATGGGAATAGCTTAGTGAAGCTATTTCTGAAAGGTGTGATGAACATTGGATGCTGGGAGGGGACTTTAATTCTCCCCTCCTTTAGAAAAGTTTGGAGGATTGGATGATTATTCGAATAGTATGATGGAGCTTGTTGAATTCTTCAACTCAACAGGACTGATTGATATTCCTCTCCAAGGCACTAAATTTACCTGGTCTAATAGGAGGATTGGGAACCATTTAATTCAAGTCAAACTGGATAGATTCTTGATTTTAGGTAATTGGGATATCTCCCAATTCCTTTCTCTCTCTACTCTTCCCAGGTCTAGTTCAGATCATAATGCTTTGGTTCTGAAAAAACATGTGGATCATAATAAGGGTCTCTTCCCTTTCAGATTTGAAGCCATGTGGTGCACTAATCTAGATTTTTTTGCTTTAGTTCAATCATGCTAGGAGGAACCTATCCTTGGAACTCCTATGTTCTATTTGGCTGAAAAACTTCGCAGAGTTAAGCAAAAAGTGAAAGGGTGGAATAAGCTTACCTTTGGAAATATTTTTGAGTTAAAAAATGCTTTAGGAAAAAGTCTAAGAGAGGTACAAGATAGTATGGAGTATAGCTTGGTGGATGAAGAGATTTGTGCAAAGGAAAGAGACCTGAGATCTTAGTGGTATAAGATTAACAAAAAGGAGGAAATATTTTGGAAATAAAAGTCAAGATTCCAATGGTTGATGGAAGGGGATAGGAACACCAAATTTTTCCACCAATCTACACTCAAACTTAGAAGCAGAAACAAAATCAGATCGCTGGTTAAAGATGAGGGTTCTATTGTTACTAATGAAAGAGAGATTTCCAAGGAAGTTGTTAAGTTCTTCTCTTGTTATCCTTTAAATCTTGTCAATGATCCCCAGATTTTTGATGATTTTGTTAATGTTATCCCTAATGTTGTCTCAAACTTAGACTTAAAAATGATGACTAATTTTTTTTCTTTGGATGAAGTCAAAAAGGCTGTGTTTTTCTTTAGAGCTCTTAAAGCCCCTAGTCCTGATGGATTTCCCCCTATTTTTTTTCAAACTTACTAGGAAATTGTCAAAAATGATCTCTTTAATGCTGCCAAAGACTTTTTTAGTTCAGGAAGGTTGTTAAGTAATTTGAATTCCAATTTTATAGCTCTTATCCCTAAATCTATCAATGCCTTGGTTGCCAAAGACTATAGACCTATTAGCCTCTGTAATACAATTTATAATTTTTTTTCTAAAATTTTGGTGTTTAGACTCAAAATTGTGCTTTGAAAAATGATAGCTCCTAATCAAAAAGGTTTTGTTCAGGGTAGAAACATTTTTGATGTTGTTATCTCTACCCATGAGATAATCCACTCTATGGAGTACTCAAAAAACCTGGGATGGCCTTCAAAATTGACATCTCCAAGGCCTATGATATGGTCTTCTAGCCTTTCCTCTTTGTTGTTCTTAAGAAGTATGGGATAGATGGAAGATTTTTAAAGATGATTTTGGCATGTGTCACTTCTCCTATGTATTCTATCTTCGTTAATGGTGTCCCCCAAGGCTTCTTATCCTGTGGTCGCGGTCTCAGGCAAGGGGGCCATCTTTCTCCATACTTGTTTATTATAGTTGTTGAAGCCCTGGGAAGGAATATTCAAAGGTTGCTTGATGTGCAAGCTCTTAAAGGTATTAAGGTTGCTTCCTCTCTCAGGCCTGATTCCCATCAAAAATTTTTTGATGACACCTTATTGTTTGGGGAAGCTTCGGTGGGGGAAGCAAGCTTATGGAAACATATTCTTAATTATTATGCTGATGTTTCTGGTTAGTGCATTAACTATGATAAAAGAAAAGTTTACTTTTTCAACACAGATTAGCAGATAAGGGATAGAGTGAAAAGAATTCTAGGTTGTCAAGAAGCTGAGTTACCTAATACCTACCTGGGGCTCCCATTGTTTTCCAAGAGACTAGAAAATAATTACTAGAACCAATTACTAGAAAGGATTCAACATAAATTGGCAGGATGGAAGGGGAAGCTGCTAAGTTTGGTAGGTAAAATCCAACTCCTTAAAGCCTCTCTTTAGAATATCCCAGTGTATTATCTTTCTTTGTTTAAATTTCCTGCTCATATAGGGGAGAAGATAGAATAGACTCAGAGGAAATTTTTGTGGTCAGGAATAGAGGAAAAAACTAGACTATCTCTTGTCAGCTGGGATAAAATCTGTAGGCCTAAAAGGTGTGGGGGGTTAGGGATGTGAAGAATTCATATGATAAACAAAGCCTTAACTGCTAAAATTGCTTGTAATCTTCTTGAAGGCTCTAAAGATTGGGTCAAATTTTTCCAAACCAAGTACTTGAGAAATTGGAAGTTTGGTTGTTTCCTCTCTCAATTGGATCTTCCTCCTAGTTTTTCCTTATGGAACAATCTTATCAGATTAAGGAATGTGTTGAAGTTGGGGGCAAGGAAGAGAATAGGGAATGGGATTAACACAGATTTTTGGAAGGATCCTTGGGTTGAGAATGCCACCCTATCTGCTTGTGAGGATTTGAATCCACTAAAGAGTAGCCTCCAAAGAATTTGTGGCAAAAGGGTGAGTGATTATATAATGTGGGAAGAGGAGGAACCAAAATGGAAGGATTTTGATTCCTTGTCAAGGAGAAATAATTTGTAGGGTCAAAGACAAGTGAACTGGGATCCTCTCCTCATCAACTTGCACAATTTGATTAGGGAGGAAAAGAGGTTTGACAGAGGACGGGAGGATGAATGGCTCTGGAAAAGCATCTCTTCAAGCTATTTCTCGGTTAGAAATACTTATTAAGATTTGGAGAGGATCCAAGATGTTGTTCCTAATTCTTTCTAGAAAGTGGTGTGGCTTAAGAATCTGATTCATAAAATTAATTGTTTATGGTGGACTGTTACCCATGTCAATATCCTCACCATTGATAACCTAGTTAAGAGATGGTTCTAGCTAGTTAATTGGTGTTCTCTATGCAAATAGGAGGAAGAATCAATAACTCATTTGTTATTTCACTGCAATTATGTGAGGGAAGTGTGATCCAAGGTATTGCAGTTGTTGTCTTTTGATTAGGTGTTTCTAAACTCTTTGAAGTTGTTTATTGAAGGATGGTCTAACTATCCTTTCTCTAATAACGTTATGTGGATTTGTGGAATCAACTCCCCCCTTTTGTTACTTGGGGACTCTAGAAGGAGAGAAATAATAGAATTTTTAGAGAAATGGAGAGAAGCAGTGGGGAGGTGTTTCAGATAATTAGAACTCATATTAAGGAAAATATTGAGGCAAGCAAAAATGGTTTCTCCAACTCTTGGCTGAACTACAAGGAGATGAGAATAAAACAAAATTGGGCTATAAGTAGAGACTTACCCAATCTAAACTATTCTAAGATGCTTAATAGGATGGGTACTGTCTAGAGTCCTCTAAAAGATTGGGTGAAGTGCAACTTTGACGGTTGCTCAAAAGGCAACCCGGGTCAGTTTGGAGCAAGTGGCCTAGTGAGAAACCAGTTTGGCAACTATATAATGGATTTTGGAGTGAACCTTGGTATCTGCTCTAACAAAAAAGCTTAAGCTATAGCTACTCTTGGGGCCTTCAATTTCCTAAAGGAGTTGGGTTTCAAAAATGTAATCATCGAAGGGGACTCAAAGTTAATTGTGGACATTTTAAATGATGTTGTTACACCCCCATGGGAAATAAAAAATATTATAAATAGATGTAAACTAATCAAAAATTTCTTTACTATCTATCGGGTTCAACATGTGTATAGGGAAGGGAATGGAGCTATTGACTGTGCTGCTAATGTGGCACTAGCGTGTAGGGTTTGGACACAGTGGACAAATGGAAATATGTCGCCACCTCTTAAAGATGTCATCCTCAATGAAAAGTTTAAAAATGAATATCAAATGCATATCTGAAAGATTAGATGTTGGTGGGACAGAAGGGTACAAAGTGGTGCTGTCAAGCTTTCCCAATAATGATGGATTAAGGTGTATGTGCAGGTATAGGAGGATCCTTGAGGGAGATAATCCCATTAATTTCCTATTAAAGAGTATGATAAAAAATCACATGTCGATATTTGTTTTCATAAAGGATGTCATTTCAATATTTGTCGAAAAGCCCTCTATCAGTTATTCACGTATTTCTATAGAGAGAAATGGAAAGAATTTAATTATGGTTGTTAATGCTTGGAAAATTCATAATACTTTTTGGGCTTCAGGAAATATGAAGTTATCATTCCTAAGAAAAAACTTCTCAAATTGCAAGTCTTTTGTGACTCTGTGCTTAGTTTGGGTTTCGAATGTTGGTTTTAGTCATGGAAGAAAGCAATTTGTGAGGGAGAGCATGAAGTTTAGCCAGTCTCTACTTAAGAACTTACAGATGAGTAAGATGGGAGGCCCAAGAAAAAGAACTGAATCGCCTAACTTCCAAGCACTAAAATAGAATGGGACCTCTGAAGTATGTTTGAAAATGCAGGAATGGCACCCTTCTTCCAATCCCTGAAAAGCTATAATGAAAGTTTAACAACAAAATTCACTAATTCTTGGAGGAGAGGTTGGGTTTCTATAGGAGCTTTGAAATTTGAGGTTACTTCTCATTTCAAAGCCAAGGCCATGGGGTTACAGAATTCTGGTCTAAAGGTGGCTAAGAAAAGTGGAGCCGATTACCAAAGATTTGTGGATAATTTTCTTCATGAAGGAGAAAATCTCAAGCAGTTCCAGAATGGGTATGCAAGACTCAAACTTCCTTCTTTTTCCCTTGTGAGTCTATTTGTTATAATGAGTTGTTTTACTCTTGAAGGTCGCTATATGTCAGTCCATGCTTATCACTTTCCTATTTTAAACCACATCAAACATGGGGAGTGCATAAACATGTAGTTTTACCTTCTATCCTCTATGCAGTTGATTATAGAGAAAGGTGCTAACCCATCGCTCCATCAGGGCCTAATGCTTACTCTGTACAAATTTTCCCTTTCCCAAAATCCCCATGGAAATCCTCTTAATACAAGAGTTGAGAACCCTAACCAGTCTAATGAGGAAAATGTTGAACCGCAAAGGGTGGTTAACCTAGATGTTGTTGAACCCTTGGCTATTGAACAACTTCCTCACAACCCTCCTATTGTTGTTGTGAGACGTTTGCTTATCCCTGCAAAGAGCAACTCTTTGGTGGCTAATGTGTCAAACCCTTCTACCCCTCAGTCCCAGAAAATTGAGGATTCAAAAAATGTCGACTTGTTGCTTTCCAGAGCTACCCCTGAAAAGAGAAAACACTCTCCCCTACTACTTGAGCCCCCAAAAGACAAGAAACCTAGAAGGGAGGGCAATCCTAGTGAAGTTATTCATATTTCTGAGGATGTGAATCAAAAGGAGAAGGTCAAGGAGAATTTACAGGGATAGGGGAGCGGCGATAGCAGTGGAAGAAGGTCTTCCTGGTTGGAAAAGATGGCCTCAAGAGAGGATAAGAGGGAAAAAAAGTGTTTGTGGATGTGGAGGATATCCCGGGTTATGAGGAGTTTAAGGCTCAGGAAGATGATGATTCTGAAGATTATGATTTTGAGGAAACTGCCTACGATATGGGGGAAGAAGATTTGGAGGAGGAAAAAGATGAGGAAGAGGAGGAGTAAGTGGAGCCGTCTAAGGAAAAGAATGAAACTGGTAACAAACAAGATGTTTGGCTTTCTATTCTGGAGAATAAAAATGAAGAATTGAGTATTGATTTTTTAAAAAGTAGATTAACCTTTTTGCAGGTCTAATTCGAGGATATGGAAAAGGCTTTGGTTTCTTTGATGAGAGTCAGTAACAGGTTTATGAGACATGCAATGCTGGGAGCGGCCTTGGAAGAAGCAAATATAACCAGAAAATTGAAGAAGCAAGGGAAATTTGACGCCCTCAAACTGTTGGATGAAATAGAGGGACCTAACTAGAACGAATATGCGGCTCTCTTAGGAGAGTATGGGGACTTGTTTAGGAAAGCTAGCTAATGGCTTGGTTTGTTGTTTTCCTACTTTTTGATGGATTTTTTGAATTATACCAATTTCTGGGACTGTTAATTATTCTCTATAAGATCTGCTGGAATACCACCTAGTATACTATGGACTTAATTAATGGTCTCCATAGCTCTAATTTAGCTGGTAGTAACCTTTTGTTTTTGATAGTTTTTGGCTGGACTATAGTGATGGTTTTAAATTTGGGTCTGCATGCCATACTGAAGCTATTTTTTAGTTTGGTTGGTGGTGTTGTTTCCCACCTTGACTGTTCTTTTTGATCTACTATTGTTCCATGGGATCAGGGCCCTTCCCTGCTTATTATGTCAAAAACATTTATATTTGAAGTAAAAATAAATAACCCATCAAATATATCTAAAATGTATACTGCAAGAAAATTATTGAAGAAAGAAGACTCCACAATATTTCAATAATTAATAATCACATATATATTTTTAAAATATGAACCACCCATACAATGACAACATCATCCAAACCAGAGTCGATATAGAAAAATGCTAGTCACCTCCATGGAAGAAATAAGAGCACACAAAGCACTTTCAGACTAAAACAAATACGTATCTACCATTTTTAGACTTATTTATCACAACATTGAAGTTTATTTATTATCTCCTCCAACTCATTCCTATTTGGACTTAGGGGAATCCTCTTTAAATGCAAAAGTAGTGTTAATCTACCTAGTACAATACAATTGAGCAAACATGAGCCACCTAGGTCATGGTTGGTGCATTTTCTTGCTCCTCTATATTATGCTTTCATTTTGTGTAGGCATTGAAACCATTGAAGGAAATGCCAAAATCCCAGCTCTCTTCACTTTCAAGGACTCTCTCTTGGATCTTGGCAACAATAACTCCATTCCCACCTGGTTTAAGGGCAACCATCCTCCATATGGCAAAGATTTTATTGAGGGCGAACGAATAAATTTTGAAGTTTTCAACTCTTGAATCCATAATCTAGTAGAATTATGAATGTACAGATCACTATCACAATATAACATCAATTATAATTCACTTCCCACCAACTTAAAATGCATAACCCTAAACCTATCTTGTTTCCAATTTGACATCTAAATTTAACTTATCAAAATTAATTTCTCATTACTTATATTTGACTAATTTATCCACTTATTTTACACACTTTAGATATTTTTGATGGCTAATTTATTTTTATTCCAATTATAAATGTTACACGACAAACATCACTAATTTAAATTCTATATGGGTGGTGTGTTATAAAGATTATTTGCAAAATTTATTCTTCAGTTTTCATATTTAAAAAAAAAAGTGATTATTAATTATTGTAATATCGTGGAATTTTCCTTAATTTTCTTGCAGTTTGCATACTAAAAATTATAAATTGAGAATGACTTTGGCACATTATCATAATAACATTTATAATTGAAGTAAAAGTACGTGACCCATCAAATATATCTAAATGAACCGGAAGAAAATTAGTGGAGAAGAAAACTCCACGATATTTCAATAATTAATAAGCACATTTTTCTTTTTAAATATGAAAACTGAGAAATAAATTTTACAGAGAACCTTTATAACCCACCACCCAAAAAAAAGTGATTATTAATTATTGTAATATGGTGGAGTCTTCCTTCACTAATTTTCTTGCAGTTTAAGTACTGTAAATTATAAATTGAGAATGACTTTGTCACCTTACCAGAATAACATTTATAATTGAAGTAAAAGTATGTGACCCATCAAATATGAACTGGAAGAAAATTACTGAAGAAGAAAACTCCACGATATTTCAATAATCAATAAGCACATTTTTCTTTTTAAATAGGAAAACTGAGAAATAAATTTTGCAGAGAAACTTTATAACCAACCACCCATACAGCGGCGACAGCGACGCATCTAAAACAGAGTTGATATTAGAAAAGTCCCAGTCACCTCCATGGGTGAATATAAGACCACACAGAGCACATTGAGGATAAAACATATGCGTTTTACCAAGATTTTGCAGACTTATTTATCACGACATTGAAACATATTTATTATCACCTCTAACTCATCCGTTGAGACACAAAGGAATCCTCTTTAAATGCAAAAAGTAGTGTCAAAGTAGTCCAATACAATAGAGCAAACATGAGGCATCTAAGCCATGGTCGGTACATTTTCCTGCTCCTCTGTATTCTGCTTTCATTCTGTGCAGGTATTGAAACCACTGATGGTAAAGCCAAAGTCCCAGCTGTCTTCACATTCGGGGACTCGCTCGTGGATCCTGGCAACAATAACTTTATTCCCACCTGGGCTAAGGGCAACCATCCCCCATATGGCCAAGACTTTATGGGGGACGAACAAAATGGCCGCTTTTCTAATGGAAAACTTGCAACAGATTTTATCGGTAATCTTGTTCACCATCTCGTATTTCTAACGTCTCTTTAGAAAGGATATGAAGATGTAAGATTAATTAATAGAGTTTGGGTTGCAGCTTCTGGACTTGGGGTGAAGGAAAAAATTCCGCCATTTTTAGATCCTAATCTCAACACCCAAGAGCTGCTTACAGGTGTCAGTTTTGCTTCCGGTGGGACTGGATACGACAACCTCACCTCTGCGATTGCTGTACGTTAATTTCCCTTCTAGTTTTCACTGCTTGATCTAAATGTCGACCAGGTTTTGCAGTTAATAAGCTGCTTGGAAGTTCTGTGTAACTCCACATTATTTAGAAAAATGAAAAATTGTAGTTAGAGAAAAAATTTAAACATAAATTATAATAATGCTCCTTCTCAAACTTCTATGAGTTTTCTAATTTATATTTTGGATTATATTAGAATTTTTGAAGAAAAATGAAGGTGGATGGTTTATTGGTGAATTTGAGTGATTGTGAATAACGATGGATCAAGTCTTGATGAATGTAAGGTCTGAACATCATACTTGAGATTTTGATGGAATGGATACACTTTAATCTTTGGCAACTTAAAATTCATGTCCATATGATAGGTAACTAAATAATTGTATTCATATGATATAAACTATTACAATTTCATAATTGAATTATAATTATCTTAATATATTATAATGATTATAATATAATACTAATAATAATTTTTAAATATAATTATTATAATATTTATATTTTTCATACTTGTATTAATGTATTTTTATTTAATAAATATGTTGGGTTTTATTAATAAGCATTGGTCCTTGTATAATAAGAGAATTATATATATATATAGAAAGAGGTGAAACCAAGGTAAATTAAATGGTCTCAAATAAATTATATTTGTGTTTTTCTTATGTTATATAAGCATTGTATAATCTGTATTGTGTCACTTAACAATATTCTTTCTATTCTTTACATATGTTAAGCTTGTTGTCATTTCATCTTCTTCATAATGAATTGAAGAAGTTGTATCAAGATTTTTGAATATTTACCTTCATTCCTTCTTATTTGACAATTTTGAAGGCCACTCTTATTCTTCAAAGGGAAAGTTAGGTTGTGTAGATTGTAACAAAGATTTTGGTATAGTAATTGATTTATTTTTCTCTAGCAAATTCATCAAATTTGTTAATATTTTTAGTTTTTTTAATTTTTATTTCTTTATTGAAGTTTTCTTTTGGAATCAGGGAGATTAAACTATCACAAAATATTTTGACATAAAGAAGGTGGTGTTTCCACCTTACTCTTTAGAGACCCATTCTATATAATAACAATAGGAACCTTATTGACCTCCTTCAACTTAATACCAAGGATTAAGAAACCTCTATTATTACGCGGAAGGCGTTTTCTATATGAACATTACTAGCTGACTTTAATGATCAACAACTGAGAATGTGGTAGAATGAATGATGTTTGACCATTAACAATATCTAACCATTTGATGAACCTAATATAAAATAAATAAATAAAACAATAAAAAACAAAAAAAACCATAATTATTATATTTTACAAATTAAAATAATAATGATCATATTTTACAAAAAATATTTTACTACACTGAATTTACTTTATCTAATTAATCATTGCACTTTATACAAAGAAAGAAAGGAAAGAATTAGATATTGTTTCTAATTTTTCACTAATATTCAAAGTGTATAAATTATATTATAAGGGTATTGACGGTTGAGAATGTGTTAGCATAATCAAGACTATTGAAAAAAAAAGAGTAAAGGATTGGATATTCTTTCTACATTTCCACTAAAAAATATGTTTCATATTCATATTATAAAAGATAGAAAATCAAAAAAACCAAATTATTATATTTTATATTTTTAAAAAAACTTTAATATTTCTAAATTTCACTGATATTCAATTTATAAATTATTATATTTTACAATTATACTAGACCTTTTACTGCTAAACTTCTACAATGTCAAGCGTTTACACATACTAAAAAATGATTCCTAATTTAACAAGTTAAAGATTCTCAGGAATAATTCATGAGGCTACAGCTCTCTGTTTGTCCTTCAACTAACTGCAATTAAAGAAATTACTTTTGTTCCAACAATTCATTTTTAATAAAAAAATTCCACATGCATGATATTTATTGATAAGCTTTTTCACATTACATTTGTCTCTAATTTATATAGGAAAATTTACAGAAAATGTATGGCCTTCTTGCAGAATGTGATACCAATGTGGAAACAAGTCGAACTATTCAAGATGTATAAGGCGCGCCTGGAAAATATGGTGGGACTGGAAAAGTCATCCAACATAATTGGAGAAGCCATTTTTGTGGTAATCGCAGGGAGCAACGACTTTTTAATAAATTATTTGGTTCTCCCCAATAGAAGAAATCAATTTACCGTCCAACAGTACCAGGAATTTGTACTTGAGATCTGCGGCAATTTCATTGAGGTAAAACAAATTTCATCTTCAATGACCAAATTTTCCCATTACACAATTTTAGAAACCTCTAATGTTGTTAAACAGGAAATCTACAAGCTTGGGGCACGCAAACTGGGCATAGCTGGGCTCCCTCCACTGGGATGCGTGCCGGCGGAGAAAACATTATATGGGCAATCAGAACTGAAAGGATGTATTGAGGAATTCAACGATATTGCATCTTCTTACAACCAGAAATTTAAGGAAACCCTCCAAGGATTCAAAGCTCGTCTTCCAGGGATCAGAGTGGAGTACGTGGAGATCTATGACTATCTTTTAGACATGATAAAAAATCCTTTCTTATATGGTAAGATTTTAAAAAGTAAAACATATTTGTTTTGCTTTCAAAACAGTTGAAGTCATTTAATTCTAAGTATAATAGTGGGTTGTATGGTGCAGCGTTTGAGATAATAGAGGCTGGGCCCACTTGCAATGCCAGAACTCCAATTACTTGTACAAATACATCAAACAGCATTTTCTGGGATGCTGTTCATCCTACCCAAGCGGTATATCAGATAGTTGCTGACCTGGCCCTGCGCCATCATATTCGAAAGCTACTGTAAGAAACAACCCAAAAAAGTTCAGGTTATATGGAGTAAGTTTATGAACAATATTACAGAAAAATAGCTCCCTAGA
Organism: Sequoia sempervirens; assembly: GCA_007258455.2. Lineage (NCBI taxonomy): Eukaryota > Viridiplantae > Streptophyta > Pinopsida > Cupressales > Cupressaceae > Sequoia > Sequoia sempervirens. The sequence goes on along the minus strand of VDFB02000363.1, from coordinate 135,251,272 downwards.
TCAGCTGTGGCTTATCTATCCAAGTATTTATGTAAAGATGGCGAAGACTAATAACAACGACGAGCAATTTGAATTCGGATTTAAGTACGTGATTGTGTCCACGTTTGCATGGCTTGTGCAAATTTAATTAATTTTTAAAACAGCGTCAGTTGTCTTTGTCCTACATGTGAGTTCTAAATGTTATGCTTTTACACTTTTATGAGGATGCTGACATTGTTCTTTTAGTATAGAAATTGTTAGTAATTTAGTTATTATTATTTTTATAGTGTAATAATTAATGTGGTAGTTTGTGAGTGAATGTTGATATATATGATTAAGTTAAAAATAAATAAAAATTATTAGCAGTTTTATTGTTATTTTACATTATTTTAATTGTTAGGAGTTTTCGGAATGAATCTACATTTATATTTTGTTCATTAATTTGGTATTTTTTAGTAAAAAAAAAATCATTCAATATTTAAAAAAGAAATAGACTTAATTAATTACCACATTTGGGTAGTGATAAAGTGTAATATTTGTACTAACTATTTGGCCATTAATGTGTGTGATGTTTAAGAATGGTATAAAGAGATGGAACACCTTGTGTGAAAAGCCCCTTTAAATAGTCTAATATGTTTATATTAGTGAGAAACAAGGTGAAACTATTGGAAGAATAAATTCTACAAGTGTATGTTTATATTTTTGTGTATGGATTTGTTTGTAGCTCATCAAGCCTTCTAGCTAGGACCCATCTACGCACCCATCTTCACATTATTCATCATGGTTTTAGTTTTTCCCTAAGTTAGATCTTAATGGGGGTTGTTGAAGTAATTATGATAATTAATTAATTATTAGATCCCTTATTACTTTAATTACTTAAACTAAAATTAGGAGTGTTTTTTATTATTAGATTAGGCTATTTATAGGTTAAGTTGTCTCATTACATTAGATAATGACACTTGTCACAATCTAATAAAATCCTTATCTAGGGTTTTCACTTTTTCTTTTATAAAAATTCATTATTGTACTTTGTAATAATCCACATTTACATCCATTATTTAATAAGGAATAATGTCACATCCTCCATAACTTGCAACTTGTCCTTAATCCTTCATTAGCCTCCTTAATCACTTGTTTGCACAACCTTAATCATATGATTAGGTCAACCTAGTCCCCATGTCATTTATGGAATTCCTCCAAGTCAACTATCATAAATGGTTTTTTCATTTAGACAAGGAAACCTCTTCATCACGTGAATTAAAAATTCACATTTATTCCTCCAAGGCTTTCCTCTTCCCCATGTGGGTTATTGAGGAATTTTAAATTCCTCATGTGTCACATCTCCCACATGGGGACAAGGACCTCCTTTATGAGGAGACCTTGTCCCAACTCCAAGGTACTCCCAAGTACCTTCACATCATGTGAATTAAAAATTCACATTTATTCTTCCAAGGCTTTCCTCTTCCCAATGTGGGTTATTGAAGAATTTTAAATTTGTCATGTGTCACATCTCCCACATGGGGACAACGACCTCCTTTATGAGGAGATCTTGTTCCAATCCCAAGGTACTTTCAAGTACCTCCACATCACCTTCCCCCTTTACAGCTCATTGCCACATGGCAAGATGTGAGGACTTGTGAGTCTTCAACTCACCATAGCCCTTCATCTTGTCCATGGTGGCTAAATCCTATCCCTCCATTCCTTAGAGACCTTTCCCCTAAAAATAGAGGATTTTGACCTCATTTTCATTTCATTCACACACTCAAGCAATCAAGAATTCAACATTGAAGCACTCAACTTTTGCATCCTCCATTGTTGCAACTTTCAAGCCCACTTGCATCCATTTTATGCACTTATCCAAATACCCACCTTCACCATTGCATCCCCCATTGCAACTACATCATTTTGCATCTAGTTTCATGTGATTTTTCATCTAAAGGAGCACACAAATGATCGAGTCAATAGGGCCAACCAACCAATCGACTTGGGCAAGGTAACTCATTCATTTTCATCTTTTCTTTGTTCAAATTTAACTAGGTCAATCTAGAGGTGTTGTTTTGTGTTTTTCTTCCTTTGCATTTCATTCATTTTGCATTATTTTAGGGTTAAAAAACACACTGCACACATGTCTAGCACGCCTGGTGGGACACACAAATGGGTCTATTTTTTCACATTCTTTATTGTTTTAAGTTTTGCAGTTTCAAATTTACACACAAGGGAAAATTTTCCCTGAACGGGCAAATTTGCACTTCATAGGGGCAGATCTGCTACCAAAACAAGTGAATTTGTAGCAACAGGGGCGAACCTATAGCAAAACATGCAAACCTGCCCTAAACAGAGGTGAATCTGCATCTTGCAAATTCGCCCATCTATAAAAAAAGGGTGAATTTTCTCTGTCACTAAAATAGGCGAACCTGGTCCTGATTTGGGAAAACTTTCTTTCTATATACAAGTGAATTTGATTCTAAAAGGGGTGAATTTTCTGATAACAGGGGTGAACCTACTCTCCAGAACGAGCGAACTTTCCTCTTATAGAGTTGAATATGAGGTAAAACAAAGACTTGAAGTTTTCATTTTCAACTCCGTTTTGGTTTTGTTTTTAGGTATTAACTCACTAACCTGTCTGTTTGTGAAGTGTTCTTCATTTTGCTAATGTTTAGTGCGGTTGTTTCTTGTTCATTCAAGACCGACGATTGAAAATTACTAACGTATTTGCTGCAGAATGAGCGGTCCAAGATCTTTAGTTAGCTTGTTTGTTGTTTTTCTACACTAATCTAGGCACACATAGCTTTAAGTAGAGGGTCAATTTACTTGCTTGTTGTGTTTGTGAGTGGGTTGTTACATATCCAATCCTCTTGCACCATTTGCCAATCCTGGGTGATGAGAAATCATAGTACAATCTAGTCCACTTGTGTCTACCTAGGAGGTGTTAGTGTGTTTAAGCTCTCCCCTTGCACTATGTGTGAGCATGAGGACCAGCCGAAACATCTAGTACCTTCTTCCCTTAGTGGGGCCTACCTGGGATTTCATCACCCGAGGGATAATCCCAACCACATGTACCAACGAGGTATATAAAGGGGGGAGAGCCAAAGTTATACCCCAATCTAGTCACATCGTGTCTGGCGGAGCATCGAAGCTAGGGTGATACCTAGATAAGATGTGAAGAGTTGGTCTGAGTTTTTAGTACCTCGCTGGGGTTCCTAACTTGTGCTTGTGATGGGTTGGTGTTCACAGTTGTGCCTCATGTACCATGCGTATATCGAGGACTCCCTAGATCACCTTGTTTTGCCTAGATAGAGACCCATGTTTTAGTCACGGCTTGGTGTAGTGCAGGGGATATGCACCATACCTCGAAGTTACTCACCACGTACTCCCTTGGGTTGAGATAGGAATCCTCATGGTGGACTATGATAGTCTCTAAGTGAGAGTGTGAAGGTGAGCCTGTGGTGTCTATTAATGACCTTACACCACTGGAACACTAGCTATCTGCCTTCACGAGAAAAGGGTGATCCAGAGAAGCATCCCGGTATCACAGAGTATTAACCTTGGGTTGCCCGCTCAAGGTGGTGGGCCTACATCGAGTTTGCAAACCCATATCACTAATTCTAGGATTGTGTTGTTTGAAGTGTCTTCTTTGTGCAATACCAGTGCATTTCTTTTCAGTTGAGTTGACCTTGCCTTTTGTCTATTGTTTGTAGTGCTTCTTGTCCTTTGCCACAGTCAACCCCTACCTTCAAAGGTGAATTTTCCCCTTAAAGAGGTGAATTTTCATTATAGATAGGCGATTTGGCGTTACAAAAGGGCAAATTTGCATCTCAGTCCAGTCCAGGTCTCCCCGTTTAGGCGAATTTTCCTTTGACAAAGTCAAATTTGCTTGTCAGTCACTTTCTTAGGTGACCTTATTTTTTTTCTATTTCTTTTAACAGGTGAGTCTGTTCATTTGTTAGGCGAGTCTGTTAGTTCCCGTTTGCCTGTTCTCCACAGAATAGGCAAATTTTCTCCTTTTTTGGTCAAATTTTCTATTGCTTGGGTGAATTTGATCCCTAAAGGGGTGATGTTGCTTGCTTTCTGAGTCATTCTGTTAGTTCACCAGTCATCAAATTTTCCTGTTTCTCGAGAAGAGGAAAATTTTCTTTAACTTTAGGTGAATTTGCTTACTGTTTCAATCCTCCTTCAGTCCCTTGAGTCATCAAATTCGCCCATTCCTTGGGAACAGGAAAATTTGTAGCATCCCTGGGTGAATTTTCCATTAGTTTGGGAAAATTTATTCTTTGAACGACCAATCTCATCTTTCATTCGAGTCTCTGTTCATCCGCTTACCCATTAGATGAGTTTGTTTCATCATTTGGTCGAGTCCATTTCCTCGTTAGGGTAGTCTATTTCCCTATTCATTGACTTCGCTTTTTCATTTGTTGATGTCGTTTGATCGTTTCTCCATTAGGCTAGGTCTTTTGTCCATTAGGTGATCCTATTTTTAGGGTAAATCTATCCTTGTTTAGGAAATAGGTGAAGTTTCCATCCCCATTAGGCAATCCTGTAAGTCAAATCCACTTGTTTCTTTGTCGTTCTTCTGAGTTTAGGAAAATTTTCCACTTGTTTGGGTGAGCTTGCTACCTATTTAGGCAAATTTTCTAGTTGTTCAGAGGAATCTGCTATTTGTTTGGGAGAATTTGATACATGTTTAGGCGAGTTTCTCACTTGTTTGGGTGAATTTGCTCAATTTTTGGGTGAACCTGAGAGTTTTTTAGGTGAATTTGCAACCTATTTAGGTGAATTTGACTTGCAAATTCACCTGTTTCTTGAGTCACCTTTGATTTGGGCAAATTTTCTCTCCGTAAATAGGTGAAGATGCTTAACACAAGGGTGAATTTGCTCAATATATATAGGAAAATTTGTGATCCAAAGAGGCAAATTTGTTACACACAGAGGCAAATCGGCTTCCCATACAAATTTTAGAACATGAATCCTTTTGGCCATTGAAAGCTTGTGTTTTTCCAAGTTCTTTGCCATGATCAAAAGTTTTTTATCATCATCCGTCTTCCCCAAATCTTCATTTTCATCCATCTGCATCTTCTAAAAGAAATCATCTAGGTGCATCTTAGGACATCCTTAGGTTGCATATCTATCATTGATTCATCAATATGAATCCCCAAGACTCCCTTTCTGAGGTTCCCTCCAAGTTGGCTTAGGTGTCTAAATCCGATCATCATCATCCACATCTTCTTAGGATTGTCATCCATCCTGAGTCAGTCATCATCTTTGGCCCAATCAATCCACTTCCATCTTGACATGGATTTGGTGTCATAATCATCCTTTGGTCCTTCAATCCAATCAATCAACACCTTAAGTCACCTAAGGTGATTTCTGAACTTAGTTTAGAATCCCTTTTCATCATCCTATCCAATCCATCATCTAATCTTATCAATCATTTCATCTCACCAATCGATCCAATCTGATCCTATCCAATCATATCCCTATCCAAACATCCAATCTACTGATCCCTCATCCATTTCAGTCCATCCTTCAATCCCCACTTAGATAATCTTTGGACTACATCTTAGAGTGTAGCTTCATCTTAGTTCACCTGGTATTTTTGCACTTTCATTCCCGTTCAAACCTAATCGCAAACAAAGAAGCTAATGGTAGAACAACAAGGTCAAGGTTCCAGTCTAACATCACCCAAGATCCCAACAACGGTGCCTCATCGCAGTCCAATACCGATGTCTAGAACACTACACCGCCTAGTGACGAGAACATGGTAGTTCAACCTGAAGTCACAGTTGATGAGTACCTTAGTAATCCCACCAATGTTTAGATGATAGATCGCCTCCTCAACAAGCATAGGGATAATATTCTCACCACTTTACTCATGAAGGGGATCAAACTGCCACCCGATTTTGACATGACATAATATACTAGTGCCTAGTCTCTTCCAGCACTTCAAGACTCATAAACTTCGTAAAACGTTCTAAGAAATTCATATATTTTTTAGGGTTTTCCCATAGAAAATTGGTATCAACCTGGGTTCAAAAATGTCATGATGTATCAAGTCGCAAGGTACCCTCACATTCCAGCCTTGGGAACACAACCCCCTTGCTTATGGTATGCTGCATAATATTCTGCCACCACCACCTCCCATTCCTGTCTAGCAAGGTCCGACCCCTGTACCATCTGCACTGCTACTTCATCATAATCATCCGGGTTAACCTCTCATCAATAATGGGGTCAATCCTTTCCTCCCATTGATGTCACCTCTAGTATTTACACCCACAACTAATTTACTACCTCCACCTTTCACATCTCAACAACCACCCCAAGGAAACATCCCTACATTCCAATAGCCTCCTGTTAATCCTCAACAATCTACTACATCACAAGGACCACCACAACACACTACTATCCCCTTACAAGTGCCACCATAGCATACTACTACCACTACTATCTCGTCTCAACCACCTCATCAACAACCTCCCTAACAAAATGTTCCAGTTCCATAGCAACATACTAATGTTCCTACACAATCCCCTCATTAGGTAACACAGGCTAAATTGAAACCTCAACAGCTGCCCCCAGTGCCCCAACAGTGATTTCTCAGCAACAACACATCTTGACCCATCCACCTTATCAACAACCACCTCAACATACTTCAATTCCCACACAAGTGCAATGCAATCCCCTCATGCAATACCTTTATCATCCATCGAGCACCTATGTTTTCTATGCCACCCCATCAAATCCAAACCCCAATTCAGTTCCTCAGAATCCTCTGCAATCTCAACTGCCACTTTACACTAACCCCCCATAATCACACTCAAATCCCTACTACCAAACGTCCAATCTGTAACCACCCCCATATACCACACAATAGCCAAACATTCTGTATAACTAGTAGTCCAATCCATATTATAGACAACAATAACTGCCTTATCAACAACGTGCTCCATCCACCTCATGTATTGTTAACAACCACCATCATATCAACAATTTTCCTCCACATCGTCATATTACCAAGCTGCTTCACAATACCAGCAAGGTGTCCCTTCCACGGTCTCATGTTATCAACAGTAGCCTCCCTATCAACAAGTACCCTCCACTTCTAACTATCAAAACCCATCATCCTCCTATCCACCTTATATCAATCCACAACCACAATCTGCCTATACTAATCAATACCAACAAACACCTCCATATACACCTCCACCAACTTATGATCAAACCACTTCCACCCCGTCTTCATCATACCAACCATATCCTCCCTACAATCAATCCAATCCGTCCAATTTGACTCCCCCGATGCCTGTCAATAAAGAATTGGAAGAATTTTGAGCTACATTAAATGACTTGAAAATAGGGACTAGCAAACAATCCTTCAAGTTTGAAGACATTTTTTCCTACCCATTTGATCCCTCAATCTCATTAGTTCCTTAATTGAAGCATTTCAAAATGCCAAAATTTAATAAATACAAAGGAACAAAAGACTCCAAAGCCCATCTTCACGAATTTAATGCCCATTGTCAAGAAGTCTTACACAATGAAAATTACCTCTTGTGATTATTTCCAAGGAGTTTACAAGGGATAACTCTTAACTAGTTTATGGGTCTCAAGAAGGGATCCATCAATTCTTTTGTAGCTCTTTCAAAAAAAAAAATCCCACTTCTCTTTTAATTTGGAGAAAGATGTCGATACTTTCGATCTCCTAAAGGAGATGTAGCAGGAGGGAGAAAATTTTGCAAGCTACCTTCAAAGGTGGCGAGCTTTGGCTGGTCGAATTAAATCCTTGCTAAGAGAAAAAGACACGGTCAACTTTTTCATTGAAAACACTCATCCAAATATGGCGCATAATTTTAGAGTTCACTATGTCACGACCTTTGCTAAGATAGTTGAAAAGGGTCCCATTCTTGAGAGAGCACTTATTTCCAAAGGGCTAGAGTCAAAAAATTTAATTCTGATAAAGAAAAGTTGTCGAAGGATAAACCTCGTTACTGCAACAAGAACAAGAACACTGTCAATGATGGTGTCACCGACACCAAACATGTCGAAGTAGATAATGCTTCCCAAAAGCCACAATATGCCCCTCCTCAACAGTTAATCCCTAATGCCATATTAGTGCCACAAGGGGAACCATGTCCACCTCAACAATCCAATCAGAATAATCAAGGGAATAACAAATGTCAATTCACTCAACTAGGAGAACCCTTAACTGCTATGTTCAATAGGATTCTTCAAGCTAATTACCTAATCATGTATCATGTGACAAAGCCTCTTGATGAATCTAGACCCAAACTAACCTAGTATAAAGAAAATGAGTATTGTGAGTTTCACAAAATCAAAGGGCATACATTAAATAAATGTCAAGGTTTGAAAACATACATCCAAGATCTCATAGATTAGGGCGATCTACATGTGGATGCCAACATGGTAACCTCATCCAATGCTTAGATGCAGATATATCAAAATACTTTCCCTAAGCATAATCAACATCCTAGCACATCAAACTCAAACCTTGGGTCTAGTAACAATAACAATCAGGGTAATAGCACAAACACCATCAATCACAAAAATGTGCCATTTAATTATGAAGGTATTATCATGCACATTGAATAGGTAGAACCACATGTGTCTATGATACACATAAAAAGAAAGGACCCATAGTGTGTTGTTACAACCTTCCGCACTCGTATTATAGTCCCTGGAGCCTCTACATCCACCTAGTTGTCACTTGTAAGTTCTTAATATAATATTCTTGTTCACTTAGGAAAGACCCCAACCCAAATATCCATTCTATATTTTCTTAATTCTTCCCCTATGCATGAAATCTTAACCAAGGCCTTATAAGATACCCACATCCCCAATTACATAGATCCTACACAATTCCAAGCGTTGGTAGGACATCTTTCTGCCACATATTAGCTAGGATTTAATCAAAATGACATGCCTTGTATTGATTCCAATCATAACCATCCCCTCCATCTCTAGGTCCTTATAGCCAAGCATAAGGTAAAAAGGGTCCTAGTAGATAATGGCTCTTCCCTAAATATTTGCATGTTAAATTTCATAAAATAGGTGGGATACGCTCACGCTAACTTAAATAATCAAGTTATCACTATCAAGGCATATGATAATGTAGAGCACGATTGTGAGGGAACAATGTATCTTCCAATTCACGTTGGGCCTATTGTACAATACACTACATATCATGTCCTTGATCTAGACCTCCCTTACAACGTTCTCCTTGGCCGACCATTGATCCACACCATGCAAGTTATTCCATCCATGTACCACCAGTGTCTGAAATTCCTGTTTAATAGATGGAAGTCACAATACACGTGGATCCACAACCGTTTGAATATTTTTGCACACTAGAAGCTTCCTTTCCCTATTCCCATTATTGTCCAAGAGTAGAAATGGGACCACCTCAGACATCATCATCCCATCCATCTTCCAATACACTAGCCACTATGTCATCCACTCCATCATCCACATCTAATTCCACCATTACCAAAGTCCATATCATTGACAAAGGGTGTGGTGAATACGAAATGCATACAACTTTGAATATGGAAACTATGCCACCCTCACCACATACATATTTCCAACCTTCTCAGTCTGTGCCACAACAAGAAGAGAATAAAATCACCTTGAGCTCTAAGAATGTAGGATCTAGTACCTTTCGCTCTCCTGGGTTTAGACAAGACACACTAGAAGATGACATCAGCTAATGGGTATATCATGAGGAACATGAACTATCTCCCCCTTTAAAGGAATATTTTCAGGAGATGTATCCTTATTCCACAAATCTAGCAAACACGTATAATTATCAAGGGGGAGGCCTTGGAATAGAAGAGAAAGGAATAAAACAACCTATTGAGCCTCCAGTACGATCAAGATACTCGGGTTTAGGCCATGATGCAAAACAAAAGGATCTTATGCCATCAACTAGTTCCTCTAACAATGTTAGTGTGAACAATGGTTTCCTCGAAGACATACCAGAAGAAGAATCCATCATACATGTGTATGATGACATGGATCATGTGGACCTTTCCTCCATGTTTGACTGCTTATCCATCCTCTCCATTAGCCTTTCCCTTGGCATCCTGAGCTTCTTGACTGGGACCTACATGGTAGCACACCTATTGATACCTTTCCCTTATTGGGTTCTTATATAAATCTTATGGGATTGGCAAAGGATGAACGCCCTAACCACAAAAATAAAAGGAAACAAAATAAAAAAGGGTCACCTAGCGACAACCTATCCAAGGGGCTTCTTGACTCAAGAAAAGTAAAAATAAAGGGTGTATCTAATAGTGAAAACCTCGACGAGGCACTAGAAGATGGGGAAATTCATCTTCCCCTTGTGGGAACTCAATTATCTAAATGATCTTCTATTCTCATCGAAGAAACATAGGAAGAAAAATTGGGAACTGAAGAAGATCCAAAAATCACATATGTAGCCAAGCCACTATCAGAAGAAGAACATTCCATCATTGTTCAGCTTCTCAAAGAGGGCATCATTAATTTTGCATGGGCCTATTTGGATATTCCAGGTTTGGATACTGCTCTAGTCATACATTATTTGGATGTCCACCGGGATGCTAAACCCGTCAAGTAGAAACTCAAGAAAATGCATCCTCAAGTAGATTTGTTAGTCAAGAAAGAGTTGGAAAAACTATTAGAAGCTAGATTCATAAGGCCCATCGACTACTTTGATTGGATCTCTAACATAGTGCTAGTTGCTAAACCAAATGAGAATATTAGAATTTGCACATATTTTTGGGACCTCAACAAAGCCTATCCTAAAGATGATTTCCCCTAACCAAAAATCAACATGTTGGTTGATTTAACTACATGATACAAGATTCTATCCCTCATGGATTGTCTCTCTAGATATAATTAGATCAGAATTGTGCTCAAAGATCAACATAAAATAACCTTCACCACACCTTGGGGCACATTTTGTTACAATGTCATGCCCTTTGGCCTCAAGAATGTAGGAGCAACCTACCAACATGCCATGACATTCATCTTCCATGACCTTATTCACATCATAATGGAAGATTATGTTGATGATCTGTTGGGGAAATCAAGAACAAGGGAAGAGCACCTAATGATCCTGAAGAAGATTTTTGAGTGCCTAGAGCACTATAAGCTACATCTGAATCCAAAGAAGTGTGTATTTGGAGTCACCTCAGGAAAACTACTAGGTTTCATCATCTCTAGAAGAGGCATAGAATTTGATCCCACAAAATTCAAGGAAATGATGGACAAGCCTCCACTGCACAATCTAAAACAATTGAGGAGCCTTCAAGTCAAGCTATAGTCCATCTGATGGTTTATAGCTCAATTAGAAAAAAAATTCCAATCATTCACTCATCTCTTGAAAAAAGATACCGCCTTCAAGTGGGATCAACAGTGTCAGATTGCTTTTGACAAAATCAAAGAGTATTTGGCTCATCTACCCATCCTTATGTCCCCAATTCTAGGTAAACCACTCATGTTGTATATTTCCACTACTTCAGTTACACTGGGTGCACTATTGGCGCAACATGATGATTCATCGAAAGAACGGGCAATTTACTACATCAATCAGACCCTAGTAGGCTATGAGCTCAATTATTCCTCAATGGAAAAGGCTTGCTTAGCTGTGGTCTTCAGCTCACAAAATCTTTGACACTATATGCTTAGTGATCCCATGAAGTTGATTTCAAAAGTCAATCCACTCAAATATTTATTATCCAGGACAACTTTGATAGGCCGCATGGCCAAATGGGTCATTCTCTTGAGCAAATTTGATATAGATAATGTTGATTGAAAGGCTATTAAAGGGAAAGTGATTGCAGATCAGTTGGCAAACACTCCCATGGTAGATTCCTATCCCTTGGTAATAGAGTTTCCTGATGAAGAGGTCTTCACAATGTTAGAAGCGCCCACATGGACACTCTACTTTGGTGGGTCGTACACACACAATGGAGTGGGGGCAGGCATCTTGTTCGTCACCCCCAAGGTGATTATATCACGAATTCATTCAAGTTGGATTTTCCATGTATGAACAACATGGCTGAATATGGAGCTCTTCTCACTAGCCTTAGAATCACAATCCAATGGAACATCACTCACTTGAAAGTCTTTGGTGATTCCTAGTTGATCATCAAGCTAGTTAACGATGAGTTTTTGACAAGGGATGATAAGTTGTTTCCATATAAGGACATGGTGGATGATTTCAAAAAGTACTTCACTTCTATCCAGTTTGACCAAATCCTAAGAGTATAGAATAAAGTAACTGATGCAATGGCTCCAATTCCTTTCCTAATTGATATGCCAAAATATCAAACAAATTGTGAGTTCCTAGTCGAAAAACTTTTAATCCCTGCTTATGACATCCTTGAGAGTGAAATGGTGTGTGACATTGTAGGTCCTAGGTCACCATGGTATCATGACATTTACACCTACCTTCATGACAACATATTACCCCCCGACCTTACATGTAATCAATGAAAATATTTCATTCAACACACCTCCCACTACACTATTGTAGGTGATACACTTTATCATCATGGGTATGATGGAACCCTTCTTAGGTGTCTAGATGAGACCAAAGCTCACACTACATTAACATAAGTGCATGGTGGTGTTTGTGGGGCCCATTCAAATGGCATGGCCTTAGCTAAAATGATTCAATGAGCTAGTTACTATTGGCCTACACTGGAGCATGATTCTTGTGAATTCGTGAAGAAGTGCTTACCCTACCAACAACATGCGTATTTGATACATGCTCCTGCTCAAGATCTACAACCTCTCATAGCACCATGGCCCTTCTCTCAGTGGAGTTTTGACTTAATTGACAAGATATACCCTCCATCTTTTTATGACCACACCTTCATAATCACTACCACTGAGTACTTCACCAAGTGGGTGGAAGCAATGCCACTCTCTCAAATCACGGGTACTTAGATATCCAAATTCATCCTCTTCCATATTCTTTGCAGATATGGAATCCTATCCACCATCATCATAAATAATGGAAAGCCATTCAAGAATCAGGCCATGAAACACCTCTGACACCTTTCACATTCAACATCGTTGGTCCATGCCCTATTACCATCAAGGTAATTGGCAAGCGGAGGCTACCAACAAAACTTTGATGAAGATCCTTAAGAAGGTAGTTAATAATACTGGTAGAGATTGGCACCTTCATATTCATCCCGCCCTTTGGGCCTTCTGCACTTCCATCTGCACTACTACTGGCACCACTTCGTATTCTCTTATTTATGGTGTCAATTCCATCTTGGTGATTGAGGTCAAGATCCCCTCACTAATAATATCTTTGAAGAACCTCATCAGTGACGAAGATGCTCGGGTCGTAAGACTCAGTCAGTTGGAACTCCTCGATGAAAAATGGATTAAAGTGTTCAATCATCTTCAATCATACTAGAATCATCTTAAGATAAGCTATAATAGGAAGGTCTGTCCTTGCCAATTCAATGTTGGTGATTTAGTTCTTAAGGATAATCAACGTAGCTAGTAGGACTGAGATAAGAAAGGGAAATTTGAAGCAAATTGGCTGGGTCCCTATGTCATCACAACAAAATATGGATTAGGAGCATATAGTCTTTCCACACGTGAAGGAGAGCCCCTAGAGGAACCCATTAATATCATGTATCTAAAAAGGTTTTACACCTAAATCAGTTGGGTTATCCTATCCTACAAAAATACCAAAAAGAGTAAAAAACAGTCAAAAATTGTAAAAAAAATTTAAAAAATAAAATAAAATCCGAAAATAGTAAAGAGAAATAATTCATCCTATGGTGAAAACCACCCTTGGTGGTGCCTTGGATATGTACGCTTGGTGAAAGCCTGGTAATAGGTGTCATTCATATAGGGCTTAATCATTATCTACCCTACATCCTAGTTTCTTTGTGCTTCCATCCATCCTGGCCTCGCATCCAATCCTATCATCCTATCAATCCTGTCCTTTCATTTGCATCTCCTCATCCATTGTTTGGTATATTTTGGTTGAGCATCAGACAATCTTCATCATCTATCTGTCATCCTAAGTTTTATCCTAATCCGAGTTTGTGTTGTTTGTCCTTGTTGTCAGTTGGTCTCTTGCCTTCATCTAGGTTCCTCCATCATGTCAGTCCTTATTAGGTCTCATCGTGTCTTTTGTTTGTTGTTTATGACATGAAAAAATTTATTAAAATTTAAGAGTGATGTTAATCTAAAATATCCCAGTGTACAGACTAATTTTGGATTTGTAGGAATTAAATAATTTTGTGGCATGTCATTCCTTCCCTTCCGCCTAGGGCTCTCCATCATGTCAGTGCTCCCTTGGAGTGTCATCTTGTCATGTCTTTTGTAGTGAATCTGACTGCTGACGCCTTCATCTAGCTATGATATTTTCTCCCCTAATGGATATCCACATTAGTTTTGTAGTATCTAAGATAGTACGGTTTGTAAATTGACTTAGACTAGCCCCTTGGGCTTTCATCTATCTTGTTGTGTCAGTTTCCTGTCCTGTATTTGTCCCATTTTGTCTTTGGTCATCAATCCTTTTTCGAACTACATTTCCCCTACACTTTGACGTAGGCAAGGTTGATAATTTGATCCACCCCTGGGCTCCTTTTGGTCCGTCCAATATTTTTCTTCCATCACTTGTCTCCATTATCCTCTTTTCACTTGTATCCATGGTCTTTTATCGAACTACGATGGCTCTGTGCTTTCACATAGGCAAGGCTAATCTTCAATCAGTCCCTAAGCCCCTAGGTCTTTAGGGTGCATCATAATTTTTGTGTCCTATCTCTCGTGTCTTGTGTCATGACATCAAGTTATGTCCTTATCTAGCTGGTTCTTAACAAACAAGATCCACTAGTATCATCAGATTCAGTTAGTATTGAGTATCCTGCATCATGTTGATCTATTAGTTTAGTCTCCATCTTTGGCCTTAACAGGATGCATCCTTCCTCATCAGACCACATCAATCCCATCCACCCTTTTATCCTGTGGCAAATTACATTTAAACCTGATAGCCTTCTTTTGGAATTTTTTTATCATTTGAGCTCCCCATCGTCACTTGTCAGGGCCACCATGATCCATCATATTATGGTGAATTTTGACTAGTCAACATTGGGGCATATCTTGATCTTTTTGTTTGTTGTTGTCTACTTGGTTGTCCTACATAATACCCACCAAGATCCTTGTGGTCTTGTGTTATGTTGGGACATCCTTTTGTGCTTGTGGTTATCGCAATGCCTAGCCCGACCAAAGTCATCATGAATTTGGGGTGTTGGTATAGCCTTCTTTTCTGTTCTATTTTTTTATGCATTAGACACTAATTTTCTTTGGTTACACATACCCTGGCATCTAGTGTCTTATGCTATAGCAAATCATTTCTCCAAAAATGGAAAATAGCATTAGGATTGCATTTCATTTTCCATTCCATTGCATTGCATTTATCCCTAACCTATGACCTATGATTTTGGTTGAGAAAACATTCATGTTTTATCTCTCTTCTTCTCAAGATACCTAAGGGTTCTTGATAGGTGTCATTTCACGCCCTTCCTACCTTCATTTTATAAGCTAAATCAAGCATCATCCACAAATAAAGTCATCCTACCATCCACTTCCATCATTATGCAAGTCCCTATTTACATCCATGTTCATGTTGCATTTCATTTAGCTATTAGTGTTTTCAAGGAACTTAATTGCATCCCATCTTGCATTCTAGGTTCATGGCATTGCATTTCATCCCATGTGCATTGGAATATCATATTCATTTTAAGTTATTTAGAATAATCTTCATTGGTTATTCTAAGCATCTTATGATTATTTTCTTATCAATTCATTGAATAGTTTGCATTTCTGCCCATGTTCATTATCATCTCATATTCATTTTAAATTATTTAGATTAATCTTAATTGGTTATTCCAAGCATCTTAGGTTTATTTTATCATGAATGAATTTTATTAATATATAACATACATCACGACATGCATCACAAATCATTAGGATCATATCCATAGCATATAATGTCATTAATCATTCATCACATTCTGCATCACAAATGTTAGGCATCATACATATCATCCATGTGATTCACATACACATAAACATAAGTCATAATCAACATCATCCATAATAAACTCATTCATATGAGTATGTGCAGGATCATGATGGGCCAAAAAGTGGCGATATGATGGGTATGTGTAGGGTATGTGGCTGATGACTTTTTTTAACCCAAAATTGATGAAACAAAAAAAGTTTTTAAAGGAGATTCTCAGCTTTCCACCAATATAAATTATGTTGCACTTTGAATTTAATAAATAATTTTTATTCATTTTCTATTCGAATTACAACTAAAGTCCTGATTGATAGGCTAATTGGAAAACATCTATAGCTTTCAAACGGTATCACATTTTTTAAATCCGAAACATGTGTCACATTCTATGCTTCACATACTATAGGATTAAAAAAAACAATTGAATTTCATGAAGTTTTGACATCATCCCACGTGCATTGGCATATCATATTATAGGTTAGGGTTTTTATGCATTAGACACTAATTTTCTTTGGTTACACATACCCTAGAATTTGGTGCCTTATGCTATAGCAAATCTGTACTCCAAAAATGGTAGGGCGTGAAATGATGATATAGCCTTATTTGTGGATGATGCTTGCTTTAGCTTATAAAATGAAGGTAGGAATGGTGTGAAATGGCACCTATCAAGAACCATAGGTATCCTGAGAAGAAGAGAGATAAAACATGAATGTTTGCACAACCAAAATCATAGGTCATAGGTTAGGGATAAATGCAATGCAACAGAATGGAAAATGAAATGCAATCCTAATGCTATTTGCCATTTTCGGAGCACTGATTTGCTATAGCATAAGACACCAGATGCCAAGGTATGTGTAACCAAATAAAATTGGTGTCTAATGCATAAAAACCCTAACCTATAATATGATATGCCAATTCACATGGGATGATGACTTTTGGAAAAATGTAGACATGCAAAATTAGCATTATGAATTCAATTAGGTCCATTCATGAAGTAAACCAGGTTTCACATTCATCCACCCATCAAATTAATCAAGTTCACCTTCATCCATTCATCAAGTAAACTCATTGATTTCATTCCTAAGGTTATTCATTTAAATTAATCAAACATCATCCTTTTAATTAAAAAAACCAAAATTTACTTAATTAAAACCCAAATGCATTTTCTCCCCTTTTGATTTAAATAAATTCAAATATTCAAGTCAAAGGGGTCAAACTCACCTAATCATCATTAAGCTAATCTAGTCCTAATTAGCCTAACCTAACCACCCATCACATCCTCTAGATATTCCCACTTGCACAAATAAATCAATTTATTGATTTATTAAAATCCTTATTTTCTTTCAACTTGGCATAAAAAACAAAATATTCCCTCAAGTTTGAAAACATGACAAGTTGACTTGTCCCTTCCAACATTGCATTAACTTCTCATTTTCATGTCCCCCTCTCAACATTTATATCACAATTTCAAATTTGAAATCTCCCTCTTTGGCACATTGACCAAAATGTGCTCATCCTCCATCCTATCACATGATGACAAGTGGCTTCATATCATTGGTCAAATATTTGTCCCACATTCATCCATTTGGTCATTCTCTCATCAAAATAATCTAAGCTTCATTCTTCATCAAATCCTCCACAAATCCACAATCTTCATGCAAAGTAATTCTCTTAAACTGAGAACTGATTTTGTCCATCATCATCATTTGCATTATCAAGGGCTAGGAAAGGGATATTTTCCACAATAGCACCAATCCAATATGAGATAGATATGTTTCATATTTTTCTATAGATGCTTTAGTTAAATTTTTATTCTATTGAATTTTAAAAGCATGTTAGATTATCTCATATGGATGTTAAAATCTTTCTTTGTTTCAACAACTAACCATGCTAATGTGTGTGTTAGATTATAAACCATTTGCAGATTTTGATGTCCACATTATGGTGCTAGAAGGAGGGTATTCACAGGAAATTTCTATTTCTGTTATTAGATTTTTGACATTTTGTGCTCTTAAAAGCTAAGAAAAAGTCTTTCCTATAATGAGGTTTTTAAAAAAAATCCAAATCTAGAGCAATATTAATGTAAAGCCTCATACAAATGGTAGTTTTCCTGTGGTGTATTTTCTTTAAAGCCACTCAAATTGCATTCGCCATAAAGAGTTGTGTTTTTGGTTTTTTGGGAAGATTGCTGGTCAAAGGTTGTTGGACACGGCTCTACACCACCACTTTCATTAGCTTGAAGGTTTCTTAATTATCATTTATGGTCACTGGTTTTACACCTTCCAGTTATAATACTTTGAAAGTTCTTTTTTAATGGTGTTGGAGTTAAATCAATCTCAATTGAAATAACTGCATTTGAATTACAAATCCATTTAGTGTGTATCCTGCAAATATTGTATTCCATGAGACCACATTTCCACGAGGCATTATGTCAAACAGTGTACACATCTTGTCTCATTCCTTTGAAGTGATATGTCAAAATAGTTTGAACGCCTTGTCTATGCTTTCACCCGAGGAAATTTGTCAAAACAGATCACACGCCTTCCATATGTTTACGTATTCTGCATAGAAGCATTTTTCCAATAGTTCACGTACCTTGTCCATGTTTTCACATTCTGCACACACATTTATCATGATTGTTTATAGTGATTCTATGCCAAAGAATTTTGGTGTTGGAAAAGTGATGCAGATCTAGAAATTAGTCTAAGATTTTAAATGTTGCAGTGGGGTATTTCCTTGATGCAAGTGTTGAGTTGAATCAGGGATATGCTATGTCAGTATTTTGTGGAGCATCAATCTCTTTGGTATCCTTAAGACATTACTCTCAGACATCAAGTTTACTCCATCAAGGCATCCACTGTTGGTGCATGAGTTTGTTTTTATTTTTCCAGTCATCTGTAACCAATGTTTATCATCTACTGTTTGAGCTATTAAGCACTTGCGTTGTTTTCAAAAATTTCTAGTTATCTATAAGCAAAATTCTATCATCTCCTTTTTGAGCTATTAAGTAATATATGTTTGGATCCAAGTTTTATCTTTTTCAAAGATAGCCTGGTGCAGTTAATTTGAGAGGCTAGCATAGGAATGTAATGAAAAGGGCAAGGATCGCCTGCTTCCACCGATACATCAAAGAGTTCTACGATGTCTCCTCTGCAAGCTGCTAGAAGCAACATGCCACTAGCCATGCTCAAAACTATCTAGAACACTTTGTTTAAAATGTTTGTCCCCAAGAAAATTCCATAGAGCTTATAATTACGGTGGATGAGATATCATTAGAGGTGACAATAGTGGGCGGCATAGTAATGATGGTATACGTATCTACCAAGGAATACTTTATGGATTTCCACTAAGAATTGGGTGGTAAAGAACTCTATAGCAAGATAAAATTACAACTCACGATATGGGAGTACAACAAATCTCAGACATAGTCACCATCAACTTTGAATAGGAATTTCTTTTTGTCTTCTTACAGCGACATCTTTATGAATGGATAGCCAAGGCATTGATGTTAGTGTTATCTACCATCTTTATGAGGGTTGCGTACGTTGGTTCAGATGTGTATGCATGTGAATGTCATATCTAAGCTGTAATCTTTGCTAACCATCAACTTGCAGTATGAATATTGTTTTAGTAAAATAGAATGCAACAAGCGTAGAAACATTAAGGTGTAGACAGTGGTGTATTTGGCATGTTAATGCAGGATATTATTGGTGGTTGCAACTGTGCGCCAATTTGGAGAAGTGCTTTGGATGGCAACACTTTTTGGGACCTTATTTTGTGGTTTGACAAAATTAATCAATATTTCAAGGGGTGCATTCATGACCTTCGAAATAGTTATGATTTCTAATGAAGAAACTATGTTTTTAAAAGAAGTCTAATGTTGTGTTTTGCATGATAGGGCTGAAATAAATAAAGGCATTATTTTTTTTTGAAGTCATTAAGGATTTCTTTAAGTCTTGTGCAAATTTATTTTAGCTATCTCAAGTATTAAGTGTTGATTTCATCATTTCTTTGTTACTTGAGTGAGCTAACATTATAAAGCCCAAATGTTATTTGGAGGAGTTGTGTCTTATCTTTTATTTTTGTTAAATATCTCAACTAATTTCTTGAAATAAATTTATTTTAAGATTTTATTTTGTAATGGAATAGGCTAACGAAAGACAACGAAGGAGAGCAAGGAGAGCAAGGAAAGCGAAGGTAAAGCGAAGAAGGAAAGAAAAAGGAGGAGAAGTAATGGAGATGATGTTTTGAAAGATTAAAGTGTTTTTTAACACTTTAGTGTTTGTTTAAACACTTTTCACGTGCAAAATTGCTATCTCTTTCTTCTTAGAACACTAATTTTTGTTTGGGTTTAAAAATGAATATTTTCAATTCTTGCAAAGGCTAAAATGAACTTTAGGATCACAACTTACTAGATTTTGTTTCTTGGGTTAACAAATTGAACAAAATGTTTATCACTTGTCTTTTGGTGCTCTAAAACGAATTCATTATTATGATATTGCTATCAGGATTCAACTATGTAGTTTTGAGTCAAACTCATTGACCCATGTTTCATGAGTAGTGGTTCACTGGAACCCATCTCTCATGATATCGAATGGTCCACTTAGCACTCATTACATCTAGGTGATGCTCATAGAGGTGAAGCACTGGTCCGTCCCAGGAGGTCACCCATCCCAGTACTGCTCTAGCTCAAGCGCGCTTAACCAGGTGAATTCATTATTGCTTTGTGGGTTCTAAAAAGAACAAGTGCAACTTATTTTTCATCAAAGCTTACTTGAACTAAAGGCATTGAAAAAGGACGTATGCGCTTCTCTTACACTTTATAGCGATCTTGAGAATCAAAAGACCTTTTTCATGACTTTAGGGTGAGATAAAGCAATCACCTCCACACTACGATTTGGGTTTAAAATTGAACAATATCTTGTGTGAGTGTGAGTGGGGGCATTATCGCGTATATTCTCTCTCTTTGTTTCCACAAAGATTGATCGAGTTACGGATTTTTTCTTTACTCACTTTTGTTTATCCAGAGGGCCTTCCTTGGGGAAAAAGTACTCACCCTAGGGAATGACTCAACTGGTAACACTCTAAAGCCAAGATTATTTCCAACCAGGATATAAATGTGGGTATTGGAAGAAACGCCAATATCACATGGTTGATTTCAACAAGATGGATCTGAAAGGGGACTCTTGTCATATGGGTCAATCTCCACGAATGGAAAGTCCTTATTAAAACCCATGTGCTAGAATTTTCCAAAATCCTTTAATCTATTTGTTGGTGCAAGAATGGTCATTTTGAAGCCGCACCCCACTTTTACGGTCTTTTAGTAGAAATGGAAAACATGCCATGGGAGTTTCATGGGTGTTGATGCTTGGCTGCCCCGTATAAGTGAGTGTCATGGAGGGGAGCCAGTGGAGTCAAGCATCTAACCATTCGCTAAAGATAAGTATAGCTGGACTTGTCCAAGTGGGAATCAAACAAATACTGCCTTACACATCCATAGGGTTTGTACTTATTCTTGGGTTGCAAAACACAGTGCTTTTATTGAAAACATTTGAAAACCAACATTCAACATGAGCATCAAATCTCAAACCCTTTACGAGAAGAAAATATCCTTGCACAAATTAACATGTTATTGCTTGCCCTTGGGATTCGTATCCTTAGAGGCTTCTAAACATTTTGATTTCATCTCAATTTTCTCCTACTAAGGTCAACTTTAGGTAACCTTTGCCTTGATTTCCTCGATTTCTGCATAATGCACTTTGTGGGATGAAAGAGAATTAGGACACTGGACATTCAGTTGAAACCTAATCAAGAGTGTGTTTGTGGTAAAAATAATCCATTAAGCAAAGATTAAATCAATTGGACCCCACATATGTGCTTGCCATCTTTTCATTGTATGGTTTTCATGCAAACATTGATCTTTTGATTTCAAATTACTTTTAGAGAAAGGCATGTTCCTCACTATCTTGGTCTCATAAACAAGTCCTTCCTAGATTCATTTAGGATCAAAATAAAACATTTCATCCATCTGAACATTTATCAAAAAACCCATCCCACCAAACAACTTTAGAGATTTGGAAACATCATTCTAGACTTGGGTACATCCTTAAATCAAACCAAAGTCATTTGTTTATTTAGATGTGTGGGAATGCATCCTTTCTCATACATTTAATTAAATCAGCAATCCTTTGAACAAATTCATCCTAAGATAACATCTTACATCTTAGGGTTTACAAGTTCATTACCCAAATCAAACCAATCAAACTCAAGCCTTAAGTCTAGCATTGATCCAAAGTTCCTAAACATTCAACACTCATATCATTCACCCCTTTCATCCTTCATCTCGTCATTGGTCCTAAGAACCTTAGAGGTCACCTTTGCAACAAGGTCACAACACAAGAAGAACATGGAATACAAACTTGATCCATACATCATGAGTAATCCAAATCAATTAAACTTTCAAAGCCTTAAAATTCCGACTGATTATGAAAACTCACACTTATACAATCCATACATGGGACCATTACCTTCTACAAATGTCAATGGCACAACAGGTGTGAGTATGCCCAAATCAAAGATTGGAACACATTTCCTAATGGTAGATCTAAATCCAAACCTACAAATCTGCCAACCGAACAATCAATGCATGAGCCTTCAAATGAACAATGTCATCTCATCAAATCCCAACATGCCAAATGTGAATGTACCAAGTACAAATTTACCAAACATGAATCCAAAAAACTTTGGGATAAATATGTTTGCAAATTATGCAAATGTTGTTCAAAGTCCAAGAATGATGATAATGACTCCATGCATTAGTCCAAGTCAATGTAACACCATGCAAAATCAGAGTTACCTAAAACAAGGCAATGTGATTCCCAACATCAACAATGTTCAATTTCAACCCATAATGCCATATTTGAACATCATCAAAAATTAGAACATTATCCAAGATCAGTTTGTCCATGATCCCATTCAAACACCACAAGGGCACATTCCAAATCTGCTTCAACAAAATCCAAATCAAGGGAATCAAACTCAAAATCAAGATCAAATTTTGCTAGAGCAACTTGCTTCACATGCCAAACTAATTGAATTATTGAGCTAGGAGATATCTTCACTACAAAATCAATACACCCATCCATTGGTTAATCCATGTCATCAAAGCAGTGAGTTGTGTCCACAACAATGTCAAGAACAATATTTCCAATGTCAAGAAGTTGGAAATCAAGATCAACCCCATCTCGAGGATCAATCACCACATCTTGAAGATCACTCACCACATCTCCAAAAATAATCACCACAAGGTCAATTTAAAGTACAAATCTCATAGGGTAATAAGCAGAACTACACACCACTTGGGAGACCAATCGAATCAGTCTTGTAATAGTTGGTACAAGAAAATCTCATCAAAATCCCCGTTTACATGAACTATCAAGAACTAGACATAAAACCACTAGGGTATAACAAGAAGCACCTTTGTGATTATCATAGAATAAAGGGACATAGAACATCAGATTGTGTTCAGCTCAAAAAACTCATCCAAGACCTGATTGATCAAAAGATAATCACTATTGGGGACAATGATAGCATTGGCAATCTCTCCACCACAACTATTGAGAACAAGGATCAAGATCAATCCATCACTGAGCACCTTCAAGATATTTCTACTTCATCCAATGATCAAGAGTCACTTTTCAATCATGATCAAAGTCCACCAACCAACAATGATCCAATCAAAGAAATGCCAACATCACTTGACCCTATGGTTGAAGACATTAGAAATTCCTCCACCACAATTGTTAAAAACAACGATCAATATCTATCGATCAATAAAGATGTTTTCACCTCATCCAACGAGGCCTCGACCAATGATCATGTTAAAAATGTGTCTACATCACCTAATACATTAGAGGGCATATCTCAAGAATTTATTCTAAAGCATGATCAATGTCTTTCACCAAGGTCTAGAAATGGTCCTTTCCAAGACATGTTGACCCCCTTTGACCTCATGGTTAAAAATACTGAAGGAATCCTCAACTTGACACTTGATCCAAGTCCACTCAAAAATCAAGAGGATATTGAACCACTAAATATGCCTAATAATGATGTCCAAGAAAGCAATCCATCCTTTGAAACTGACCCATGTCAGGAACTTGATCCAAAGCATGTTGAAAGCAACTCTAAAATCATTCAAGATCAAGAATTTGTATCTTCAAGATACTACAATAATCTAATGGACACACTCCTATCTATGCAAGATGATCATATCCATGTAGCACATACTCCTCCATCTACCCATGAGATCCTTTCTGCGGATGGACACATAGATGATCTTCATTTAGAAAAAGATTCTTTTACCCCTATTATTATTACACAGAAAGAGCAGGTTATTGATTCCTATAGTCAAACTAAGTTGACAACATTAGGATCAGATATATCCGAAATTCAAATTGGGGACATTAGGTATGCAGATATCCAACATTATCCGCTCAAGGAAACAAGTCAGACAAAATAGTATAATTCAGAGTTAGCAAAGCAGAAAATTGAGATAATGTCATCTACAGTGGTCATTTATCAGAGCATGCTTACTGAACAAGACATCTCAGAACAAGCAAAATCAAAGCATGAAGGTACTACTACCACTATACTGGTGGCAACTTCATCTCAAGCAAATGTCAACATAGGGAGCACGAAGAGTCCTTATGATGAAACTAGTGTCAATACTACAACCAGCCACATCATGAATCTTCATCCACCCATCACCCCATCCATGAATTGGGACCAAAATTGAAAGAAAGAATTGAATCAAAGTACGAAGAATGTTATCAAAGCAAAAGAAGTAAAGCATGATGGACAAATCAAATACAAATGGATACCAAAGAATAAAAAGAAAGATCATCCCTATCAAACTCCATCAGTCAAAGAAACTATGGGGCAAAATAAAAAAGGGAAAAGTATCCATTAAAGATATCCACAAAATTAAAAGAAAGCTTTTCAAGTGACATAAAAAGTGTATCAAGCAGTTGGTCCTAATTCCACGAACACTTCCATATCCACCCATCATTGTTCATCTTCCCAAGCTGTCAACCAATCCATCTTTTATGATCCCTAAACACACTCCATCCACGCCTCCATGCATAATATCCAATTCTCACATTGACCATGTATTGGTAATGACCCTTCATCATAAGGATTCTAAAGGCACTTTATCACGATGTATGCACAAAGACAAAGTTAACCCCGATATCAATAAAGCAAATCAAGAATCCCAAAAGTTGCATTCAAGTGGACGTATTCTAGAAAAGCAACTTCTTCAAGAAGGATATCGATGGAACATTATGATAGGGGCATCTATATTAGCAACACCTTGTGATTCAGCATGAGCTTAAAATCTTTCATAAAAATAAAAAAAATCAAAAAACTCAAAAAAATGTTGAAAATCCAAAAAAATTAGAAAAAGGATTGAAAACAATAAAAAAAAAAATTGTCCTCTAGTGAAAACCACTACGGTGGCACTTTGGGAAAGACCATGATGAAAACCTGGAAAATAGGCGTCATGTGTAGAATCGAGCATCTACGTGCGCCAGTTCAAGTGAAAGCATCTCATCCCATCCATAATAAATCTGACATTCCATCCATCTTATCCATAATAAATCCATCCATCCATAAACCATTGATCCAATCCATTTTCATCCATCTGCATCTATCATCCAAGTTATCTTGATCTTGATGAAAGTTTGGGGCACACTTTACACTTGCTTATGGTAAAACATCTTGACATGGGTCATTTTCAATGATCCTATCCTATGCAACATTATCTAAGCCATAAAGCATTATCTAATGAACATTTTATATCCAAACACCTTATGCTATCAAAATATAATCCATATCCATCCATCCCCAAGAATCCATCCATGACATTCCATACATTGCTAGACATTGGGGGTAGATATGTACATCTTTCTTTGAGAATAAATCTTGATCTATATCCTTCACCTTATATGGTGATCCAAACATTGGAAAACATAAAATCAAATCAGTCAAAGCATTTGTGATCTAGAGTCCAAAGCACTAGCCAAGCAATCACTATCAATTGCATCTAAGTTGCATGTCAAACGTCGCATCAAATCATTCCAACTACTTTTGTTCCAAATCAAGCTTCAACAATTCTGATCAATCAAATCCAATCGATCCATAATCTTGGGATATCCTTCCCGATCATTTTGTTTCTTAACACTATCCTTGCATTGTTATGCATCCTCAACAATTTTATCATCATCAATTCTGATCAATCAAATCCTTGCATTGTTGTGTATCCTAAACAATGTTATCATCATCAGCAATCCATCGATTTGATCAATCAACATTATCTTGGTTTTTAGGAAAATCCCCAAATAGAGCACTGATATCGTCACACATGTCCATATCCAAATTGTCAAAATCATGCAAAAAATCCAAAAACAAGTCAAAAAAAAAAAATCGTCAAAAAATTAGAATTTGAACTACGCCGTCTCGAGCTTAAATGTAGGCAAGGCTCATCTTTGATCAGCCCCCAAGACATCAAAAATCCAAAAACATTAGAAAAATCAGAAAATCCAAAACATTCAAAAACCAAGAAAATCCAAAACATCCAAAAAATTCAAAATCAAAAAACATTAAAAAAACACAAAATCCAAAACATTCAAAAATCAAAATCAAAATTTGAAAAAATGAAAAACACCAAAAACAGCCTCAAAACATTTCAAAATGTCAAAAACATCCAAATATTTGAAAAAATCCATCCATCTCATCTCACTTGCACTCGCAATAATCAATCATCCATAATAAACTAAACATCACCTTCATCCTTCAGCAAAACAAACAGAAACAACCACAACAATCAGCATAAGTAAAACTTCAAACACAAAATCAAAATTGAAGCAACAAACCATTAAACAAAAAATCAAACTCTTGATCACTTTCAAACAGGTCAATCAACCTTATATCAACAACCTATCAATCAACTTATCAACCCATCATCATCCTATACAATGCATGTCCTAGGATATATCATTCTGACAATGGGCATCATTTTGAATATCACTTTGGATTCTTATCTTATCATAACACATCCCTTTGGCTGAAGGTATGAAGAACATTGGCTTGTTTATAATTGTCTTTTTCTTTTGATTTATCTTATTGTGCTCATTCCAAGGACCTCTTGATGATATCCGAATGAGGGATTTAGAGAGATAGGAATGGGGCAATGATCATTATCTTTTGTTTGTTGTGCTTGTTGGACATTCTTGTAAAATAACTTGGTGAATACTTTCTTTGTTAGGTATGTCCTAGCAAGGTTTTTGTATGTCAAGTGTGAACAAGAATACTCCTATTTGTTTGTCAAGTCAAAGTCCATCGCACTAGGTACAACGCCATCCTGGTTCTTTATACCTTGATGCATCGTATCTACATGTGTAATCAAACATAAGGTAAGTAGCCCTTTTAAAATCCCAATCCTTGATAAGGAAATCATCATAATTAATCTATCATCATCATCTCTAATAAATTCTTGTCATATCATGGACTTGTTGGATCCTCTTTTCATCATCTAATTTCTTGTTTTCCGCACTAACATCACGTCATGAATATTTAATCATCATCGCCAATGCATCCATTGTTGCACCCATCCTGCATCCACAAACCATCAGCATCCTGCATATCATCCAACATGTATGTTCTTCATCATAATATAGATCTGTTAGTCTAAGCATCTCATAAATCATCACATTTGCATAATCACAACATATCATCATCATAATATAGATCTGTTAGTCTAAGCATCTCATAAATCATCACATTTTCATAAATCATACATTTGCATAATCATGGCATATCACATCATCAATCTCATCCATCTCACATCATATCATCATTTAAGTTGTTTAAGATAATATAGATTTGTTATTCTAAGCATCTTAAAATCATCTCATTTGCATCATCATCCATAACCATCTAGTTTGAACCTCTTTATCGTGAGATCGACCCTCAAATGGAATCTTTTCGCTCGATCTCTCGAGGGGAAAATGTACTAGTGTACTTCTTTCTGCTGGGGCATCCAAAAAAATATAATTTTTTTGAATTTTGATCACGAAAAGTTTATTCTTTGAACCAATGCAGCAAGTACATTGCTTCAAAGAGGGGCAAAATGTAGACATGCAAAATTAGCATTATGCATTCAATTAGGTCGATTCATCAAGTAAACCAGGTTTCACATTCATCCACTCATCAAATTAATCAGGTTCACCTTCATCCAATTAGGTAAACTCATTAATTTCATTCCTAAGGTTATTCATTTAAATTAATCAAACATAATCCTTTTAATTAAATAAAACAAAATTTATTTAATTAAAACCCAAATGCATTTTCTCCCCTTTTGATTTAAATAAATCCAAATATTCAAGTCAAAGGGGTCAAACTCACCTAATCATCATTAAGCTAATCTAATCCTAATTAGCCTAACCTAACCACCCATCACATACTCTAGATATTCCCACTTGCACAAATAAATCAATTTATTGATTTATTAAAATCCTTATTTTCTTTCAACTTGGCATAAAAAAAAATTCCCTCAAGTTTGAAAATGATGACAAGTTGACTTGTCCCTTCCAACATTGCATTAACTTCTCATTTTCATGTCCCCCTCTCAACATTTATATCACAATTTCAAATTTGAAATCTCCCTCACTTTGGCACATTGACCAAAATGTACTCATCCTCCAGCCTATCACATGATGACAAGTGGCTTCATATCATTGGTCAAATCTTTGTCCCACATTCATCCATTTGGTCATTCTCTCATCAAAATAATCTATAAATGAGAAGCTTCATTCTTCATCAAATCCTCCACAAATCCACAATCTTCATGCAAAGTCATTCTCTTAAACTGAGAACTAATTTTGTCCATCATCATCATTTGCATTATCAAGGGTTTGCAAAGGGCTATTTTCCACAATAGCACCAATCCAATATGAGATAGATATGTTTCATGTTTTTCTATAGATACTTTAGTTAACTTTTTATTCTATTTCATTTTAAAATCATGTTAGACTATCTCATATGGATGTTAAAAACTTGCTTTATTTCAACAACTAACCATGCTAATGTGTGTCTTAGACTATAAGCCATGTGCAGATTTTGATGTCCACAGTTACACATACCCTGGCATCTGGTGTCCTATGCTATAGCAAATTAGTGCTCCGAAAATGGAAAATAGCATTAGGATTGCATTTCATTTTCCATTTCATTGCATTGCATTTATCCCTAACCTATGACCTATGATTTTGGTTGAGCAAACATTCATGTTTTATCTCTCTTCTTCTCAGGATACCTATAGTTCTTGATAGGTGCCATTTCATGCCCTTCCTACCTTCATTTTATAAGCTAAAGAAAGCATCATCCACAAATAAAGTCATCCTACCATCCACTTCCATCATTATACAAGCCCTTATTTACACCCATGTCCATGTTGCATTTCATTTAGCTATTAGTGTTTTCAAGGAATTTAATTACATCCCATCCTGCATTCTAGGTTCATGGTGTTGCATTTCACCCCATGTGCATTGGAATATCATATTCATCTTAAGTTATTTAGATTAATCTTCATTGGTTATTCTAATCATCTTATGATTATTTTCTTATCAATTCATTGAATAGTTTGCAGTTCTGCCCATGTGCATTATCATCTCATATTCATTTTAAATTATTTAGATTAATCTTAATTGGTTATTCCAAGCATCTTAGGTTTATTTTATCATGAATGCATTTTATTAATATATAACATACATCACGACCTACATCACAAATCATTAGGATCATATCTATAGCGTGTAATGTCATAAATCATTCATCACATACTGCATCACAAATGTTAGGCATCATACATATCATCCATGTGATTCACATACACATAAACATAAGTCATCATCAACATCATCCATAATAAACTCATTCATATGAGTATGTGCAGGATCATGATGGGCCAAAAAGTGGCGATATGATGGGTATGTGGCTGATGACTTTTTTTAACCCAAAATTGATGAAACAAAAAGGGTTTTTAAAGGAGATTCTCAGCTTTTTAGCAATATAAATTATGTTGCACTTTGAATTTAATAAATAATAATTATTCATTTTCTATTTGAATTACGACTAAATTCCTAATTGATAGGCTAATTGGAAAACATCTATAGCTTTCAAACAGTATCACATTTTTTGAATCTGAAACATGTGTCAAATTCTATGCTTCGTATACTATAGGATTAAAAAAAAAAAATTGAATATCATGAATTTTTGACCAAGTTAAGGTGGTCAGACATAGGAGTTTTTTATATTTTTAAAAAGTTGTAATAAAAAATTCATAATTAATTATTTACTTGGAAAAACGTTACAAAAAAATATGCATCACATTGATACATGAGTCCTCTACTTATATCTAAAATCTTATAAAAAAAATATTATCATTTTATTATGGTTAGGGTAGTCAGACAGACACCTACTTATTTTTTCCATGAAATTTAAGTACTACTGCATTGAAATTTCAAATTTTCACCAAATAGTATTTTTTTTTATAAATAAACTTAGTATTTTAGAAAGTACATTCAATTTGCTACAAATTATATTCTTACATATTTTTGAAATAATATAGATAACTTATTCAAATTTTTATGTCAAGTTGCCTAACTCTGAGTTTTTTGAAAATTTTGCCACTTAAGGGCATATTTTTTCCATGATGATCCTGCACATACCCATATATGTATACATGTAAATTGTCATCAACATATACATATATCACATTATCATCATAGCCATCCACAATAACATTGAACATACATATCCATGTGCATACATAAATCATCCATTTCATAAACATGACAAAATGTAAATAAGGGTTGTCGCACATTACATAAATGTCAAAATATAATGTCTATCACATGATCAATAATTAAATCCACCATCTCATCAAAATACATATCCATCATATACATCAGTAATCATCGAATAAAATACAAGTACAAGGCTTTGAATCAAAAGTGATCTTTGTCACTTTGTACTGTACATCCATATTGCATCTAGTTTCATGTGATTTTCCATCTAAAGGAGCACACAAACGATCGAATCAATAGGGACAACCAACCAAACAACTTGGGAAAGGTAACTCACTTTTTTTCATCTTTTCTTTATTCAAGTTTAACTAGGTCAATCTTGAGGTGTTGTTTTGTGTTTTTCTTCCTTTGCCTTTCATTCATTTTGCATTATTTTAGGGTTAGAAAACACACTGAAAACACTATTATCTCATTTCTAAAATTTAGAAAGGAAAATTAAGAAGAAACTTACCAATAATTTTCTAAAATAATGTATGATCAATCCTTGGTAAGATTTAAAAAATCTAAAATAAAACATTGAGAGGCTCTTTTCAAATAGTAAATGTAACTCCCAATGAGCCA
The DNA here is from genome assembly GCA_007258455.2 of Sequoia sempervirens. Lineage (NCBI taxonomy): Eukaryota > Viridiplantae > Streptophyta > Pinopsida > Cupressales > Cupressaceae > Sequoia > Sequoia sempervirens. Next base: position 135,219,760 of record VDFB02000363.1, on the reverse strand, counting down.
TGATGAAAAAATTAACCTTATAGAAATAAAAGACAACATATTTGACTTGTAACTCCTCATTAATGGCCCATATCTCAAAGTATATCTAAAATCAACATCAAACTCACACTTGATACACCAAAAAAAAAATTATAATCCACTACTCAATTCTCATGACCATATTATTAAATTTGTTAAAATTAAATTTGTAACTATCACTAGTCAACTCCACCTCTTTCATGAATGTATATGATAATTAAGGTGAATATTTTTTAGCATTTTAAATTATAAAATTAATTTCTAGTGAAACCCTAAGCATCCAAAGACAATTTCTAATATTATTGGATAAAAATGAATAGTACATATGATTGCAAGGTAAATGTAACCTTAATCCTAGTATATGTTGTTACTAGCATAGTAACTTGACATCTAGCCAAATAATAGAAATATCCCAAACATACTATTTTAATTATACTCAATTATAAATTGATAAACTAAATTAAAATAATCTCATTCAATGTTTATAAAGAATGACAATGTTTGAGAATGAAATTAATATAACATTATTTAAATTATTATAAAACATTTCCATAGATGAGAAATTGGTAGGTTATCATAAATATAAAAAAGATAAAGAAAAGTGCTTCAATCTCTTGGCATTAAGAAATAGAAGAGGGTGAATTGGCAATCTTTTCCTTGGTGTGTTCTCTCACACAAGGAATGTCAATGTCACTAATATGATTTTTTCAAGAATTATAATAAAATCCATTAGGAAAGCCTAATTGAAGTTAGACTCTATGTATAGATTCAAAACATATAGTAAGCATAATTCTAATGTTAGTACATTCTATTTCACCCACATAAATTTTTTTCACCAAAAGATTAGAAATTATTATTATTACAAATATAGTAGAGAAAGAACAATAATAATGAGGCACTCATTCTTGGTAAATCAATGAATTTATCATAGTGAAGAGAGGATTTTACTAGTGTAGATTGGGATGCTACAAAGGAAAATTTTCAATCATACAATCAATTAAATAATAGTATATGGTGTTAGATACACAATAGTATGCAAGAGGTTAAAGTTGTTGAAAGGAACATAAACTGTGGAGAGGGGTGAATCAATTGTCACCAAACTCAATCTCAAATCTCAAACACTTATCAACTTCACAACCACTTTTTCCTATTATTAAGTATGAATGCGAAATACAAATAACAAAAAGAAATATCAACACAATAAACACCATATTTACATGGAAAACCAAATAAGGTAAAAACCACGGTGAGGATTAACTCACAATATAAAGTAATTTCAAAACTGAATACAAAGAGGCTCACTACCAAGGGCTCACCGCTCAGATACAAGGCTCACTTCCTACAGAAAGTAGTCACTGTCCAACAGAGAGGCTCACTACCTACAGATACAAAATATTATAGAAAAGGTCCACCAAAAAAAAGTACACACATCCGCAACCTTGATCAGAAGAATTTTAGAAACTATCAGCTCACTACTTTCAGGAATCTAACACATTAAAGTACTGCTGCCTCAATTCACTTTCACATAAATTTGCTTCGCAAACTCATGGCATGACTTGATTGATTTCAATTCATAACATCTCGACTTGTATTTATACCATCTTCAACCTTAGAAACTTTCTCCAAGGTTGGCTACACATGCTTCAATTTATAAATTAAAATTAGGTTGACATCTCAACATTCCCATGGTGGAAAGGAATGAGAGAGGAAAAATCTAACACTTAACCGAGACCCGAAGCAATGTCTCAGAAAAATCACATGCTTCCTCAATTGATACTTAATATTTCACATGAAGTGTAAACACCAGGTCAGCCAAACCTAATGAAAATAAAAATGAACTTTGAAGTACACACTTTCACAAAAAGAAGATAGTATGTGAACCACATAACACACTTCATCATATAGGAGAACACATCTAAAATACCTTTAGATTAATCTGCATCAAGTGCAACAAAATTCAACCACTAAACACTTCCCAACAGTCCATCTGGACTGTACAGACACACACAAAAGCTCTAGAACTCATATTTCATAGCACCAAACCACGAACACCTTTTCCAGAACACAAAAAACATCATTACAACCCTTTTACCAGATTTGCAAGACCTGAGAAAAACTAGTAGAGGAATGCAGAGCAAAAACATTTCTCCCAGTCACAGACAAACAACTTTGCCAAACCAATTCACACACGGGTTAACACAACTTTCACTCTCCATCAAAATAGAAGCTAAAAACTAGGATATATCACCAATAGATGCCCATTAACAACACTTCAGATTTGCAAAAGCATAGGATCAACATAGAAGAAATGTGGAGCACATACTAGAGAACATTTTGAACACATACTCAACTCTTCCTTCACTATTTCTCAAAAAACACCTGACAACTCATCATATTAACACACCTGCAATACTATAAGCATAGTTCCATGTACTCATAACATCTCAACAACATCTCAACTATACATGGACAACCTGCAACATCTTGTACTATGTTGACATCAATGAAAACACCACCAAGCTCACTCATACTTGCAACAATATCCCCACTTTTCATTGATGACAACACATGATGTGAAAAACCATCAAAGACAACATTCTCCTTTATTTTCTATATTAGACAACATACAAAAAATTCCCGCACTTCAAAAACTCTATCACTTTTTTAGCGTCTTCTTTTATCCACTTTTTTTTACATGAATGATCTCTCTCCTCCTTTGAAATCAATGGCAAAGACGAAAACTCATATCACTCCCCCTTAGGAGTTCACCCATACATCTCATACTACAAAAATGAAAATTTATCCTCCCCCTGTAGAGTAGACCTAATCATTAGTCCATACAAATGAAGAATTTGTAGATCCACTAGACTGATGCACCTGCATGTGCACCTAGTTCAAAGAAGGAGGTCCAATGACCCCCAACTTCCCCTTGAGATACTCAAAAGTATCCTTTGGAAGATCCTTAGTAAGTATATATGCAATTTGATCCTTTGTAGACACATACTCTAGCCTGACTTCATTCTCCAATACTTTCTCTCTCAAGAAATGATATCTGATAGATATATGTTTTGTCCTTGAATGCATTACCAAATTATTTGAAATTTTTATAGCACTTGTATTATCACAAAAGATAGGGATAGGATCATCACATATCACTCCAATGTCCTTCAATTTTTGCTTCATCCACAAAACCTATGTGCAGCATGATGCTACAACAATGTACTTAGCTTTTGTAGTGGATAAAGAAATTGAATCCCATTTCTGGCTTAACCATGAAAGCGATATCCCTCCAAGAAAGAATGCACTACCACTAGTACTCTTCTGGTCATCTACACAACCAACCCAATCTACATCAATAGAAGAACTCAAAGTGAAATAAGTATCCTTAGGATACCACAAGCCATAAGGCAGAGTGCCCCTAAGATATCTTAATATCCTCTTAACAACTGTAACTTATGTTTCTTTCAATTCTGCTTGAAATCTAGCAACCAAACATATTGCATGCATGAGATCCAGTCTTGTAGAAGTAAGATACAACAGTCCACCAATCATAGATGTGTACATGCTCTGATCAAGTTTAGCAAATTCATCATTCTTTCTCAGCTTGCATCTGGTCACCATAGGAGTACTAACCGGTTTGGAGTCATCCATTCCAAACTTCTTCAACAAATCTTTAACACACTTCGATTATGAAATGAATATCCCCTTATCAATTTGATTCACTTGAAGACCAAGAAAGAAATTCAACTAATGGATCATAGACATTTCAAATTCCTTTTGCATCTCCTCTGCAAATCTCATTCTCTACACCATATCCTCATGCCAACATCTGACATACCATATATCTAGGGGGTTTGAACAATTTTTTGTTAATGCTGCCCCTAAGACCATGCTAGGTATAATTCCCAAAGGAATTGCCTGCACCAAATGAGAGCATAGACACATCTGTCATCTGTAGCTCTTCTTTTTTCCTCCATATCTTGTTCATTTCTTGCTTAACCTTTTTCTTGTCAATTTTCTTGACTAGTTCATTCTTATTTACCGGAGCAGACTGCTTTCCCTTTTTACTTCTGCAAACTCTTGAAATATGTCCTAGTTTGTTGCAGTTGTAGTAAACAACATTTCTTTGATTTTTTTGTCCTCCATTACCCCTTGATTTGCACTAATTTTCTTTGTGTCCAAACTTGTTACATGTATAGCAGTATCCAATAAAAGATTGATTCATACTACCTCTATTAAACCTATTTATCATCACCCGACTAATCATCCTCACCTGATATCTGCATTCAATAGCTCATGTCCAAATTTCTTGCATGCAAAACATTATATGAGGAGGGAGCTAGCAAACTAATTAATTTTACTTCTACACTTAGTTTCCCTATCACCAAATTTATTACATGAAAAGAAAACACCATTTAAATATGGGTACCTTTGAGCATTTGGCTGTCTGACAAGTGGTCTCCTAGCAAAGTTCCTTGGATTTCTTTTCTTGTTTCCTTTACCTAGGGTCTTCTGATTATCCACAGGATTTGAGGTCTGCACAACCTTAGAGATTTCAACTGCTTCATTTCCCAAACCACCTTTGTATTTAGAAGGTATTTTCCCTAAAATGAACTCATCAAGCTTAGTGGAGCTTGTCTTGAAATTATCTTCACAAAGATTTTCTTTCTTCAGTTCTACTTTCAAATTCATCACTTCTTGTTCAAGCCTAGTGTATTCATCAATATTTCTTTGCACCATTTTATTCATACATTCTTCAATTCTTTTCTTTTCTTCCATTAGCACCTTCAATCCAGTAATCTCTTCATTTTATTGTTTCAATTTCTCACTCACTTCCCTATGTCTTTCCTTGAATTTTTTAAATTTCTCTTTCAATTTCTAGAAACATTCATTTTCCTCATCAATATTTTCTTTCAAATCTCTATTTTCACTTTCAACCATGTCAAGATCTTTAAGTGCAGTGCGAAGCTCTTCTTTATCATCCATTGATCAATCTTCAGGATCTTCCTCAAGGTATTAGGCTTCTCTAGAGGAACCAGGCTCTGATACCAATTGTTGAAAGGAACAAGACAATTGAGAGGGGGGTGAATCAGTTGTCACCAAACTCAATCTCAAATATCAAACACTTATCAAATTCAGAACCACTTTATTCTGTTATTAAGTATGAGTGTGAAATGAAAATAACAGAAAGCAATATCAACACAATAAACATCAGATTTACATGGAAAACCCAATAAGGAAAAACCATGGTGCAAATTAACTCACAATATAAAGTAATTTCAAAACTGAATACAAAGAGACGCATTTCCAAGGGCTCAATGCCTACATAAAGGACTCACTATCCAACAAGGAGGCTCGCTGCCTACATATACAAAAGATTACAAAAAAGGTCCACCACAATAGATTACACACATCTACATCCTTGATTAGAAGAATTATAGACACTGTCAGCTCCCTTCTTTTAGGAATCTAACACATTAAAGTATTGTTGCCTCAATTCACTTTCACACAACTCTAATTCTCAAACTTGTGTCATGACTTGATCAATTTCAATTCATAACATTTCAACTTGTATTTATATTATCTTCAACTTTAGAAACATTCTCCAAGGTCGGCTACACATGATTCATTTTATAAATTCAAATTAGGTTGCAACTCAACATTCCCCCAATGGAAAGGAATGAGAGCAGACCAATCTAACACTTAACCAAGACCCAAAGCAATGTCTCGAAACAATCACATGCTTCCTCAATTGATACTTAATCTTTCGCATGAAGTGTAAATAGTAGGTTGGAAAAACACAAATGAACTTTGAAGTACACACTTTCACAACAAGAAGATAGTATGGGGACCACATAACACGCTTGGGTATGTGCAGGATTATGATGGCCCAAAAAGTGGCGATATGATGGGTATGTGTAGGGTATGTGGTTGATGACTTTTTCTTTACCCAAAATTGATGAAATGAAAAGGGTTTTTAAAGGAGATTCTCAGCTTTCCACCAATATAAATTATGCTTTACTTTGAATTTAATAAATAATTATTATTCATTTTCTATTTGAATTATGACTAAAGTGCTAATTGATAGGCTGATTGAAAAACATCTATAGCTTTCAAACAGTATCACATTTTTTGAATTTGAAACATGTGTCACATTCTATTCTTCACATACTATAGGATTTTAAAAAAAATGAATTTCATGAAGTTTTGACCAAGTTAAGGTGGTCAGGTATACGAGTTTTTATATTTTTTAAAATTTGTAATAAAAAAATCATAATTAATTATTTACATGGAAAATATTTACAAAAAATATGCATCACATCAAGACATGAGTTCTCTACTTATATCTAAAATATTATAAAAAAATATTATCATTTTATTGTGGTTAGGGTGGTTAGACAAACACCTACTTCTTATTTTTCCCTAAAATTTGAGTACTCTTGCATTGAAATTTCAAATTTTCACCAAATAGATTTTTTAAAATAAAACTAGTAGTTTAGAAACTACTTTCAATTTGCTACAAATTCTATTCTTACATATTTTTGAAATAATATAGATAACTTATTCAAATTTTTACGTCAAGTTGCCTAACTCTGATTTTTCTAAATTTTTTGCCACTTAAGGGCCTACTTTTTCTATTATGATCCTGCACATACCTGCTTCATCATACATGAGAACACATCTCAGATACCTTAAGATTCATCTACAACAAGTGCAACAAAATTCAACCACTAAACACTTCTCAATAGTCCATCCAGACTGTATAGACACACAGAAACTCTGGAACTCATCTTCTGAAGCACCAAACCACAAACACCTTTTCTAGAACATAGACACCATCATTGAAAACCTTCTACCATATCTAAAAGACCTAAGACAAAGCAGTAGAGGATTGCAGAGCAAAAACATTTCTCCCAGTCACAGACAAACAACTCAGCCAAACCAATTCACACACCAGTGAACACAACTTTCACTCTCCATCAAACCAAAATCTACAAACTAGGATATATCACCAAAATATTCCCATTAACAACACTTCAGATCTGCATAATCATAGGATCAACATAAAATAAATGTGAAGCACATACTGGATCACATTTTGAACACATACTCAACTCTTTCTTCACTATTTCTAAAAAAATACCTAACAACTCATCATATCAGCACAGCTACAACACTGCAAAGACAGCTCCATATACTCACAACATCTCAATGACATTTCAACTATACATGCACAACTTGAAACATCATGTACTATGTTGACATCAATGACAACATTAATGAAAACACCACCAAACTCACTCATACTTGCAACAAAAGCCATACTTTTTTGATACTTGAAGATTAAAGCAATATTAAACCCTTATTCTAGTTCAACTAAAATACCTTCAAATTAGGTATAAAGTACATGAAAAAATAATCCTTAACTTCACTTACCAAAGCAAGATATCTCCCTTTTTTAGTGGATTTTTCCATAGCTATAAATGATGTAGTTGCTATTTGGATTCTTAAAGATATTGATATCATACATACTTGTGTATGTATGCTTTATGTGTATGTGTGTTCTCTTCATTTTTATTTATTCTTGATAAATTTATATATGATGAATTTTGGTGATTGTATGAGGTACAATGGAAAATTGAAGGCTTGATTTATATATATTTGAGTGAGGATATAAATTATGGAGATGCACTTGGGACTTTTAAGTAGGAAAGATATCTAAGTTCCAACAAGTGATTAACCTAGATCTAGCTTTTTTATTTAGATGATTGGCTAGCTACCTGAAAGAAGAACCAATCTACTAACATTCAGTTCCTTTGTTACAAAGATGGAAATTTGTATGTGTTATTTAATTAGCTTAATTAACATAAACCCTAGGTCTGAAAAACAAATTATCACATAGATAAAAATTTAAAATTACATAAATAGACATAAATATGAGATATACAGACAAAGAGGAACTTGTAGATGAAATTTGAGAATGAAATGGAGAGATATGGATGCTAGGGCACCATAGTCTTGGTGTTTTGAGGTCTTTTGATGCCAAATCACTCCAATATAGTTTTCTCTCTTCTCTCCTATAACCTTTTTTTTATGATATTTTTGGATCTAACTTGTTCACATGAAAAGAGGGGAAAGGGTGTCTTGTATAGGATTCTACATTAGTCAAACCCCAGTTTGGGTCAACCAAAGGAAAAGTAAACAATGAATAATTATAATAAATGAATAAAAATATCCAATGTTACCTTAGGCATGAAGCCCATGCCAAAGTGATATCACAACATACAATGCCAAAATAATTAATGAATAATGCATGAGTTGACTTGAAGACCTGCAAGAGGTTAGTCATAGAAAACAATATATTTTTGTAGAAACAATGTACAAAATGAGTAACATGTATCTTCAAAATTTGTACATAATAATTTCTCAAGTCACAATAAATCATGCTAATATTCAAATGAGAGGGAAAATTTATTTTTATATGCATACAAAAGCATACAAAGAATACATAAGACAAACATGAAGGATACAAGGAATACACACAAGGAACATGTGGAATACACAAATAAAAAATGCAAAATACATCATGAATACACTTGGAATACATGAAGAAAACCTAATACACCTATGAATCAAACATAAAATTCTCATGGATCAAACATGAAGCATAAACCATATAAGTCCAATACTAGTACACACTGTATAAAACTAAAGATTTGAGTTACCAAGGTAAGGAGACCTTAGTATGTAAGGTTGTCTCAATTACCAAGAATCATCTCTTGAATGTAAAAACTCAGAGTAATTCTTTGAAAAAATAAAATACAAGCAAAGGTCGTTCAAATTGAAAAGCCCTCATAGAGGTCACAAACTAGCAATTTGTGTCATGCTAGGTAACAATGGATATGATAAATAAGCATCTCATACAATACACAAGGCTAGAAATTTATGTTATCTTGGGTGGATGGTGAGATACATGGATCTATTGGATAGCAAGATATATTATGCAAGGTTTCATTGTAAAATGATAAATGGAAAGTCCCATAAGGCTAGAAAGTTGTGTTATTCTAGGTGAATGTGAATAATACATAAATTTCTAATGTCATAATTTTATAACCACATATTAGGGAAGACATAAATTTTTAATTTCATGGGGAACAAAATGATAACAACACCTCATCGACTTTATGACTAATACCACCACAAAGGGGACATATCCATAAGTTAAAGCTCATAAGACACCAATGTAGATAGCTGATATGCCCCCTTTAAATGTTAGCATACGTTTTTATATTGATATTTTATAGAAAAAGGGGGGAAGAGGGGATCCCCAAGAAGGATCCACACCTTCAAAAATAGTTATCTTTCCCCCCAAGTGTATTGGAAAGGAAAACCATTCCAGAGACTATCGTTTTGATATCATAGATAAAATATGGTTGCATGTAAGATGTATATGCACAAATGACAATGGGAAAGAAAATGAAACTACAAATGCCACATAATCAGTAGAAACATAAATATAGGGGAGATTATCATTTAGAATGAATAGGTTCATCACCACATGGAAGACTGATGGCACCACAATCTAGAAGTTTTTTTATTTTATCTCTTGTCTTAACATTAATTAGTATATGTCCAAGCACTCAATGATATGCTTTAAAAAGTGGTTTTCTTGATTATGTTTGTGAAATTTCTTGTTTGTTAGAGGAGGAAGAGTAATCAAGTGGGTTTTGAGAAGCCTCAACAAAATATTCTCTTTCTTGGATAAAGCATAAAGAATAGGAGGCAATCCCTCATCTTGTGAAAAGGGTTTTCTTTCTCTCTAGATAGGAAGTCATAAATACATTAGATGATGGAGGATGATATGTAGGTGAAGGGGGAGGTTGGAAAACTTAACCCCTTTTAGTAGGATTCAATGTAAGTTTCATAGGATCCTTAACTCCTTGTTATAATTTATAATAGTATCCAAGTTTTAAAAGAATTTTGAATCCAACCCAATAATGTTTGTACAACTTAGATGGAGAAGGAGAAGTCTTGTATGAATGAGAAGTGCGATGTAGTGAAATGGGATCTAAGCCTAGTGGTTAGCCTAAATTTTTTATTTCACTATGGGACATTAGTGGGCACAATAATTACCAAAAGAAACTATTTATCTACTATCCTTAAGGAAGAGCTAGAATAGTGTTACAAGTGTGGGCTAGTCTGGTGGTGTTGTCATTGATGTCAACACAGTTCAGTATGTTGCAGATTGTACATGTATAGTTGAGATGTTGTGGAGATGCTATGAGTACATGAAGCTATCTTACATGGTTGCAGATGTGTTGTGTTGATGATTTTCCAAATGCTTTTGAGAAAATTAATAAAGAAGAGAATTCAAAGGATGAAATGTGTTCAAATTGTGCTCTGGTATGTGCTTCACGTTTCTCCTATGTTGATCCTATGCCTGTGTGGTTATAAATCTTTCACTAAGGTGATCTAATGATGATACATTCTGAGTTTCAGTTTCTGGTGAAATGGTATGTGAAAGTTGTGTCCACCGGTATGTGTATTCTACTAGAAGAGTTAGTGTTCTATGGACAAGGAGAAATATTTTTGCTCCGCAGTCTTCTGCTATTTCATTTCAGATCTTGCGGATCTAGGATATTTCTTGTGAGGGTCATCTCTATGCTTTGGTGAAGAAGGTTGAAGTTTGGTAATCCGGAAGTCATGTTTCTATATTCTAGTGCAAGTTTTCATAGTGTAGATGATCTAGTGAAAAGTATTTAGTGTATGAAGTATATTGTTTTTTTGTGAACGTATCTAAAGAAATCTAAGATGAAGTCTCATGAGTAATGAAGCGTGTTGAGGTTTCCACATGTCATCTTCATGTTGGGAAGTGTGTGTATCATTGTTCATTTGTGTTTTCATTAGGTTTGACTGACCTAGTGTTTATACTTCATTCAAAGAATAAAATTTAATTAAGGAAGCATGTAGAAGATTCAAGAATATTACTTTTGGTCTTGCTTAAATGTTTTTATTGGTCCACTCTTATTCCTTTCCACCGTGGGAATTTAGAGTTACTGACATAATTTGAATTTATGAAATGATGTAGTGTGACTGACCTTGGAGAAAATTTCTAAGGTTAAAGATGGTATAAAAGTAAGACGAATTGTGAAGAATTGTATGGCAGGGTGATGCAAAGTGACAAAAGAGTGCCACAAATCATAAGAGCAAAAGTGTGTGTGAGTGAGTTGTGATAGCAGTGTTTCAATGCATTGAAGATAGTAAGTTGAATGTTTTTGTAATCCTATGAATGTGCTTTAATTGCAGTGGTGAATCTTTTGTTCTCTGTTGTATCTATAGGCAGTGATCCTCCCTTTTGGACAATGAGTCCTTTGTAGGAAGTGAGCCTTTGTATTTGGACAGTGAGTCCTTTGTAGGCAATGAGCCTTTGTATTCATTTTATAATCATTTATATTGGTATTTAACCCTCACCATGATTTTTACCTTATTGGGTTTTCCACATAAAAATTATGTTGTTCATTGTGTTGATTTACTTTCTATTATTTTTGTTTCATTCTCATATTTGATAACAAGATAGTGTGGTTGAAGAATTGATAAGTGATAAAGTTTTAAGTTTTAATTTTTGTGACAACTGATTCACCCCCCATATTAGTTTTCATGTGCATGTTTAACAATTTGTATCAAATCTTTGGTTCCTTACTATAGAGCTTATCCACTTAAGGAAGATCTGATGGCACACAAGTTGGAAATCCCTATGTTTGTTGGAACTGACTACAAAGACTGGAAGGGATAGATGAGAGGATTTATTATCTCTCATGGTTTCAAGACCTGGAGGGCTGTTGAGAATAAGTATACACTTTCATCTGGCAGTGTTAATTATATAGATGAGATCTCTGCTTATGAAGAAAATGAGAAGGTGAAGTATGCAATTTGTAGTGGTTTATCTAAAAATGAGTGAATTAAGGTTAATTCTTTGGATACTACATACAATGTCTGGAAGAAGTTGGAAGACATGTATGAAGGAAATGAAAAGGTGAAATTGACAAAGAGACTAGCAACAAAGCGTAGATTTGTGAATCTAAAGATGGAAGATGGTGAAGAATTTACAAGTTTCTTTCATAGGGTTGAATAGACTGCAAATGAAGTTAGAAATCAAGGAGGAAAGCTATCATATGAAGACATAATTGAGAAGATCCTGATCACCCTACCAAATTGCTATAGTGATAAGATCTCGGTGATTGAAGAAATGTATGATCCTAAGAAGTACACCTTGGAACACTTGTTCGACACCTTGCAAGCATTTGAAGTCCTCGAACAATCTCCTTTGTGAAGATCTTGACTAGGTTATCAAATTTCACATGTCCCATTCTCTAGTGACATAACCTGGTCAAGATCAACACAAAGGAGATTGTTTGAGGACTTCCTAGAATCATAAGACCTGCTAATACTATTTGCAAAAGTTGTCAATTGGGGAAGCATACAAGAAGTAGCTTTAAGGGAAAGGACCATTCTACTACCAGAATGCTAGAATTAGTACATACTGATCTTTGTGATCTGACTAAGAATGGAAGCCTGAATGGTGATAGATATTTCATGTTGCTTATTGATGATTACACTCAAATGACATGGGTTGCTTTTTTTAGAGAAAATAATCAGGCCTTGGATAGGTTCAAGGAATTCAGAGGAAGAGTGGAAAATGAAGTAAATCTAAAAATCAAATGTTTAAGATCTAATAGAGGTGATGAATTCACTTCTAGTGAATTTAATGCATTGTGTGAGAAGCATGGCATAAAAATACAGTTTTCTACTTAAAGAACCCTACAGTAGAATGGAGTAGTTGAAAGGAAAAATAGGATAGTACAGGAAGCTACTAGAACTATGATGAAAGAATCAAATGTATGGAATGTATATTGGAGAGAAGTGATACATACTGATGTCTATGTTCTTAATAGAGTTCAGATCAGACACAACAACACAAAGACACCTTTTGGGTTATGGACTAGTAAGACTCCTACTATGAAATATTTTAAGGTATTTGGAAGCAGATGCTATATTAAAAGAGATGATGAAAATCTTGGAAAGTTGATGCTAGATGTGATGAAGGAATCTTTCTTGGATACTCTACCACTAGCAAGGCATAAAAATGTTTTAACAAAAGATTGAGGAAGATTATTGAAAGTGCTAATGTGAAAGTTGATGAAGACATACACAAACCTATTGATATAAGTGAAGTTGAATCTGATGATCCTATCTATGGACATATACCTAAAGAAAATAAGGAAGAAGAAGAGAAAGAAGAAGAACAAAAAGTGGAGGAAGAAGAAAAGAATGAATCAAAACCTATTGCTAGGACTCCTAAATATGTACAAAAGAATCACCTAGAAGATTAGATAATTGCAGACAAGAGTGAAGGTGTGGAGACAAGCTGAAAAGTTGCAGCTGAGGTAAATTTATGTTTACATTCTAAAATAGAACCTAAATCTGTAAAAGAAGCATACGAGGATGAAAGTTGGATGAGAGATATGAAAGAGGAATTACAATAGATAGAAAAGAATCAGACATAGGAAATAGTCCCTAGGCTTGTGAAAAAAAATGTGATTGGCTCAAAATGGGTGTTTCAAAATAAGCTAAATGAAAATGGAGAAGTAGTAAGGAGTAACACAAGATTTGTATGCAAAGGATATTCATAAGTGGAAGGAATAGATTTTGAAGAAAAAATTTGCTCATGTGGCTAGAATGGAAGCTATCAAAATGTTTTTGGCATTCTCTTCCCACAAGGACTTCAAGGTATATCAGATGGATGTTAAGTCATCCTTTCTGAATGGTGAGTTGGAGGAAGAAGTGTACATGGAGCAACCTGAAGGGTTTCGACTGTCTTACAAGTCAGACATGGTTTGTAAGTTGATGAAAGAATTATATGGATTGAAGCAAGCTCCTACAACTTGGTATGCAAGATTGGACAGATATTTGACAAGGCAAGAATTCAACAAAGGTTCTGCTGATAGCAACCTCTACTTCAAAGTGTAAGGTACTAAGATGTTGATTGTAGTTGTTTATGTAGATGAAATAATTTTTGGTGGAAATGATGGCATGTGTAAAAAGTTTGTTGAAGAGATGCAAAAAGAATTTGAGATGTCTATGATTGGTGAATTAAATTTCTTCCTTGGCCTACAAGTTAATCAAAATGATAAAGGGATATTCATTTCACAATCTAAGTATGTAAAATAATTGTTGAAGAATTTTGGGATGGAGGATTCTAAACCAGTTTGTACTCCTATGGTAATTAGATGTAAACTGAGCAAAGATGATGAATCTTCTAAGACTAATTAGAGAAAATATAGATCCATGATTGGCAGACTGTTGTATCTTACTGCTACCAAACCAGATATTATGCATGTAGTGTGTTTAGTTGCTATATTTCAAGCAAATCCTAGAGAAGCACATCTTATAGTTGTAAAAAGGATATTTAGATATCTTAAAGGCATACCAAATTATGGACTATGGTACCCTAAGAGTAATGATTTCACCTTGAGTTCCTATACAAATGTTGATTGGGTCGGGTGTGTAGATGACTGAAAGAGTACCAATGGTGGTGCTTTCTTTCTTGGCAAAAGACTAGTTTCATGGTTGAGTAAAAAGCAAGACTTGGTTTCTTTATCCACTATAGAAGCATAGTATATTGCCACAACATCCTGCTGCACACAAGTCTTGTGGATGAAGCAAAAAATGAAAGACATTGGAGTGGTATGTGATGAGCCTATTTCTATTTTCTATGACAATACAAGTGAAATAAACATTTCAAAGAACCTGGTTATGCATTCAAGAATGAAGAACATATCTATCATGTATCATTTTATGAGAGAAAAGGTGTTGGAGAATGAGGTCAGATTGGAATATGTGACAAAAAAGGAACAAATTGTAGACATATTTACTAAGGATCTTCTGAAGGATACTTTTGAGCATCTTAGGGAGAGGTTGGGGGTCATTGGCCCTCCTAACTAGGTGCACATGAAGGCGCATCAGTCTAGTGAATTCATAGAGTCTTCATTTATCTAGACTGATAGATGGGTCTACTCCACAAGGGGAGTAGAAAAGGTTTTCATTATTGCAGATGAGTGTACTCCTAAGAGGGAGTAATCAAAGAATTTTTTCTTTTCCATTGATGTCAAAGGGGAAGAGAAAGTTATGTGAAAAATAGTTAAGGTGTTCTCCCGGGTGTTGTGATTTTTTTTTCTTTGATGGTTTTTCACATCATGTGTTGCCATCCATGACAAAGGGGGAGATTGTTACAATTGTGCGCTATTCTAGTGGTTTTTTCATTGATTTCAACACAATTCAGTATGTTGCAGATTGTACATGTATAGTTGAGATGCTGTGAGTACATGAAGCTATCTTATATGGCTACAGATGTGTTGTGTTGATGAGTTTCCAAGTGCTTTTGAGAAAATTAATAAAGAAGAGAAGTTAGAGGATGGAATGTGTTTGTATTTTGATTTGGTATATGCTCCAAATTTCTCTTGTGTTGATCCTATGCATGTGTAGTTCTGAAGATTTCATTAAGGTGATTTGATGATGATATATTCTGAGTTTCAGTTTCCGGTGAGATGGTACATGAAAGTTGTGTCCATCGGTATGTTTATTCTACTAGTAGAGTTAGTGTTCTATGGACTAGGAGAAATATTTTTTCTCCAAAGTCTTCTGATGTTTCATTTTAGATCTTGTAGATATGGGATATGTTCTAGCTAAGAAGATTGAAGTTTGGTAATCCGGAAGTCATGTTTGTATAGTGCAGATGATCTAGTGAAAAGTATTAAGTGTATGAAGTATATTGTTTTGTTGTGGATGTATCTAAAGAAGTATAAGATGAAGTCTCATGAATAATGAAACGTGTTGAGGTGTCTGTGTGTCATCTTGGTGCTGGGAAGCATGTTCATCATTGTTCATCGATGTTTTCATTAGGTTTGGTCAACCTAGTGTTTACACTTCATTCAAAGAATAAAATTTAATTAAGGAATCATGTATAACATTCAAGAATATTACTTTTGGTCTTGGTTAAATGTTTTTGTTGGTCCACTCTTATTCCTTTCCATAGCGAGAATTTATATTTTTTGACCTAATTTGAATTTATGAAATGATGTAGTGTGGCCAACCTTGGAGAAATTTTCTAAGGTTAAAGATGGTATAAAAGCAAGAATATTTGTGAAGAATTGTATGAAAATGCGATGCAAAGTGACAAAAGAGTGCCACAAATCATAAGAGCAAGGGCGTGTGAGTGAGTTGTGATAGTAGTGTTTTAGTGTGTTGAAGACAAAAAGCTTAAGGTTTCTGTAATCCTGTGAATGTGTTTTAATTGCAGTGGTGGATCTTTTGTTCTCTTTTGTATCTATAGGAAGTGAGCCTCCCTATTGGAAATTGAGTCCTTTATAGGCAATGAGCCTTTGTATTCAGTTTATAATCATTTATATTTTGAGTTAACCCTCACCATGCTTTTTACCTTATTAGGTTTTCCACATAAAAAATATGGTGTTCATTGTGTTGATTTACTTTCTATTATTTTTGTTCCATGCTCATATTTCATAACAAAATAGTGTGGTTGAAGAATTGATAAGTGATAAAGTTTTAAGTTTGAATTTGTGTGACAACTGATTCACCCCTCCCTCCCAGTTTTCCTATGCCTATTTAACAAATAGTTGGTTAGGGTTTTGGTCCATTTCTATTTTTTGGATGGATTTGATGATGAAATGATGGGGATCAATATTTCTAATTAGGTAATTTAAGACTACAAAGGAATACTATCACCAATCCTAAAAAGTACATAAAATGAAGAAAATAGGGGTGTCCTAAAATGGAAAAATAAATCCAATGAGGAACAAAGGGTCCTACCTTTCCTCAATTCATTAGGAAATGAGATTCACATAATGAAATGACAATCAACCTAAAGGTGAGTCAAATCAAGGTGTGAATCTACAAATTTCCCTTTTTCTCTAGGATGGGGGTCTAGGTCAACCAACACTTTGGGGAGAAAGATTAAAAATAGAAAAATAACTCCAAATTCATATCTACAAAGAGCATTTAAGAGATTTAACATAAAATAGAAGGAACCATAAAACTTTCTAGAGAATTTGAAGGTAATAAATGTTGTGCACTTGTCAAAAGTTGCTACTTTTGTAACCCTAACAAGGACTCATTCACCCTATTGTGAATGGGTCTTGGAAAGCTTTTTTTAAAAACATTTAATCTGATATTTGAAGCCTCAAACATGTAATTCCTTCATGTAACTTGATATCCCCCTCCCATATCTGGATCTGTCAAAAATATGCAAAACAAATTTGTTTTTTTGTTGGTAGATAGGGTTTTTCCTCGGTCAAACCCCAAGTTTGGTAATTAAACCTCAATGATAAATAGAAATCTGAAACATGAAATGTGTGTGCAATCCTAACCTTATGTGTGTCTAAGATTAATATTTGAAATAATGCCAAGAAACCCTACTCAAGTGTGTTAGAATAGGATCCTAAATGAACATCAAAAATGATCAAGACCTACTTTAGGAGACCTCAAAACCCCTTTAATAATTCATGAAACAGATTATACCTCTCTTTACGTTGAAAATAGAATGATCATAGACCATGGAATCACTTAGGAAACAAGTCATTAGGCTAGGTTGAATCTCATAGTTCTTCTAACAAAACCTAGAATCCATCATGATTCTCCATACGAATCTATCATCAATTATTCAATAATGCTCGATCCTTGATGAGAAAATGAGCTTGAAGACCTAAAAAAAAATAGAATGTTGCTCCACGATTTCACTTTTTCTTTCTCCTTGCTCTTAAATGCTTGATCACATATGAAACTATTTTCTTTCTCTTGTCCTTCTTACTTCTGTAGTGTAAAATGAATGTAAAAATTAGATTTATAGGCTTCCTTCCTAATTTTCTAATGATTAGATCCTGAAAGCCGACATGTGAAATTTGAATTTGAAACCTTAAAATTGAGCTTAAAAGATATCAAAAGATGAGTTTAAGGAACTTAATGAGAACCCATTTTCCATATGGCGAATGGGTCTTGACCTAAATCATCAGGACTACTAGAATGTCGGGCATTAATTTATTCCCTAGCATTTGTTCAATGTAGGTTGTGGTGTTGGGAATTAAATGAAATTAAGTTAAATAGGCCTTGGGATGTATGATAAAGGGTTATTAGGGGCCTATTAATAGGATTTTAAAATGCATTAATGAATAGGTCACCAAAACAAGTCCAAATAAGTATGAAATTGTACTTTCTCCTAGAAAGGGGTATAATTTTCTATAGTACATTTAGCCCCCACTTTAGTGGCCATATGGCACTACATGCATATGCAAGTTAAAATAATTTGAGACAAAAAAAATTATAAAAAGGATACTCATATGGATTCATTAGGGATAATGAATTAGGGGGAATGAATGGGGGAGAATGAAGCCCCCATTGTAGTTATCTGCAAAACCACAATGTTAGGAACCACATCCTACAACATAGATTTGTTGGTCATTGAAAAATCCTCTTATGAAACTTCTATGGAGAATTGAATTCGAGGATAGATGTATTCCCCCTGATTCTGCTTACTTTATGGAGGTGGAATCAAGGTGGAAATGAAACCACATCGAATTATGTAATTCCTATTGTAGGGTATTTCCAAGTACCATACAACATAGTGATAGAAAATTGATGATATTGGGAGCAAAATTATGAATCAAACACAATAAACGACATCGAAAATGAAGTCCTATAGCCCCCAGTATGCTAATTTGAATAAAATTCCCTTAAAATGAAATAAGATTTATTTACTAGGGTTTAGTATATACAAATGAAAGTGAAACTTTTTACAATCATTTGGAATTTACCTTCTTGCAAATTACCTTTATTTAGAGTGATCTAGGATGTCGAGTAGATGAGCTTACAAGCCTCCCAAACTAGGTTTCATCCATGACAAGGTGCCACAAGGCACACTTCAACACATGGTGAGTGGATCTTTTTATGGTTTTTCTTTGTTTTCATGCATTATAGTACTTTTCATGTATTTTTAGTATTTTAGGACCTTGGAAAAGGTTGTCACAAAGCATTCATCTTTGTCACAAAGTGTCCATTGCTAGTGAAAATTATCCCACCTTGCCACAAAGTGTCCAAATTAGTTGTAAAGAGTCCTATAGAAACTTTAGCCTTATTTAATTGATAAATTTATGATTTATTTTATGTATTTTGTTAGTTTAGGTTCTTCCTCAAGCTCAAAAGCATCACAAAGGTAGATAATTTAGTTTCCTTTGAGAGTTCATCACACAACTTTTAGAGTAGGAGATTAGCATTTTACAGGACATAGGATTATTCTGGGTATACCTCATGCAACCTATGAGGTATCCTGATGTTATGTTGATGGCACTAGTAGAGAGGTGGGTTGGAGATATGTGTACCTTTCACCTTCCTATGGGAAAGATGAATGTTACCCTCGAGGACATCCACCGTATCTTGTGGTTATGTATCGGAGGTGAGGTTGTGCACTTAGTGGACAAGTGATCATATAAGGAGATGTGGGATGACATTCTATATTGTTTATAGTGGCCCATATAATAGTTGACTATCAATCCTCACATTGATCTTAGATGGCTAAGACATACATGGACAACATTACTTCGGCAGATCATGATTGTCACTATAGCACTTGCCCTAGTACCAAACGAATGAGGCACCCACTTAGATGGAAAAATAGCTCACATTATTTGAGACATGGAGGAGAATAGGACTATTTATGCTTGGGGTTGTAGTATGTTGGGTCATTTGTGCTATGATCTAGGATGGTTTGTATACTAGGAGCTAGAAAATATAGTGCATTGTACACTTTTACAGGTTTAGTGCTTTGAGTATATCGCATGCACTAGACCCACTAGATTTCCTACCATAGTAGATATGGGCTACCCATGATCCTACAGTTATGAATTGAGGTGGGAATTGTAGGAGGGAGGTTTACTTCACTGGTGGATTATATTTTATCAATTATATGTGAGTGATAGCTCATGGAGATCGTATCTCAGGATACCACAATGGACAAATGATAGAGACAAGCTAGTCAAGCAATAGTGGGACCAATTTGTTTTAGGGAGACATGATTACATAGTGAAACCCTTCTATTATGATCATGTCATGCATCAATTTGGACATATTTAGGTACCACTGTGAGCTCAAGCTAGATACCTACAATCACCATGGAGTGCCCCTAGACCTAGAGACACTTGTCATCTTATGATTGAGGATGTTCACATTAGTGGTTCAGAGATTGAAGATCATGAAATGCCCCCAGTATTTGATGTTGATGAAATAGGTACCACACAAGCCTATGACTAGTGGTGGGTTAGAGAAAATCCATCCCATGTCTTTCCCATGCACTATTGTTCAAGCCATGTTAGACCTCTTCTAGGTCACAAAGAGGATAGGGATGATGAGCAGGTTGATGGAGATATAGATGATGATGAAACTTTGTCTGACATATTTCTAGATGAGGATGAGGAGGATGAGGAGACCCAGTCGATGAGAAATGATACTGATGAGATGGAGGAGGATCCAGTTACCCATGAGAGGAGAGATGAACTTCCTATCAGGGTCACTAGAGCACATGCAATAGCCACATCTAAGATCCACACTCATGAGCATGGAGAGGCTAGAAATAGCGATCCATCAACACTTCCTACATAAAGGAGGTCCATTGTTGTACAGTTATACCCTAATTGGAGGACTAAAGATCTAGGTGATGATGTGATATTTATGTGTTCATCATGATTTTAACTTTGTGTATATAGTTTATATATGTCATGATGTGTACTGATATCCTTTATGATTTCCATCTTGCAGGATCCATGCAAGAGTGGCGTGAGCTCTATCAACATGTGACTACAGGGATGATGCCTTCATTGTGTATGGATGATGATATACCCTTAGAGTACGTGCTCCAACCATTTACAGGGAAACATGTAGATATGTTTGAGTCATTTGTGAGATTTAGGATAATGTATGAGAGCATGGCCAAATGTGCTAACCTAGCTACTAGACAACTTTTTGCACTGTAGATAGCATTGGATGAGCTTTGAGCCTCTTGAGGTCCATCAGATAACATAATAGATTCTTCCCTTCGAGAGAAGATCTCAAGGATGGTGAGAGATATGGATAGGCTATATGCAAAGATGGATCAGATTGAGGAGTGCATCAAGGAACTCATAAAGGAGACAAACATGAGAGGAGAGGTGTGGGACCTACTAGTAGCCATGAGGTCCCTAAGCAAGACACGATCACATTCCACTAGGTACTGAGGGGTCTAGTTTTCATAACCCTTATTAGTATTGAATAAATTGATATATGTACTTGAACTTTTGATGATATAAATGATATATGAGCATTGATTTTTATGTTTTTATGATAATATGTTGAATTAAATGTCAATGTGATTTATTAAATGTCCTTTGTAAGAATGTTTAATAAATATCTCCATGATTTAATGTTTATGTGATCTGATTTAGATACCACATTGTGATTAAGTATGCTATGTTAAATTAAATGCGCCTATGATCTAATAACATTAAATGAATACTGTAGAATTCTTTGCCTAAACCTACTCAAACATCGACAAACAAGCAAACATTAGTCCTCAAACAAGTTTAAACCAAACATTCCCCATGAAATTCATTCAAACACAAGAACAAGAAAAAAAAGTGAAATACTAAATGAAAGCTAATGAAATCTCATTCAAAATTCTCAAACCAGCATCCCATGGGGGAATAGGTGTTTCTTTGATTTGGAAAGAAGCCCTTTCCCAATTCCTTGACAAGCTTGATGATGACTGATTGATACTTGGTGCAAAATTCCAATAACCTTGCTATCAATGATGAACTCTTATGCTAGCATGGATAAAATGTAGATGAAAATGGATACTTTTCTTTCAAAATGACTATAATAACCTTGCATAAAACTTTTGAATGATTGTGGATTCAAATGACGATAATGATCTTACATGGATTGTGTATTCCAAATCAAATAGAGAAGGCCTCTATTTATAATGAAGAAGGATGGAGGATTGAAGAATAGGAAGAATGTGGGATTAAATATGGACCAATGGCATTGTGCCACTTGTCAACATGCTAATGAAGGAGAGTGGAGCATATTTTGAACAATGTGCATGTTAAATGCATGTAGGTGGAATTTGAAATTCAAAAGATGGCTTCTATAAGAAGAGTTGTAAGAGAAATTAATGCCAAGTTGGGTCAAGGAGAGGACATGTAAGAGCCTTTAATGCCAAGTTGGAGGAAAAAAGTCCTTTAGAAGGGAGAATTCAAATAAGTGAAATATTCCAAGAATATGCCATATTTGAATGGAAATAGGAGGAATTGATAAAGCAAATAAATTGATTTACATGTGCAACTTGCAAAAGCTAGAGGAAAGGAGGATTAGTGTTAGGAGTTAATTAGGATTAATTAACTTAGATGAAGTTAGTTGATTTGACATTTGATTAGATATTTAGATTTATTTAAATCAAATGAGAAGATAGTGGAAGATTAGTAATTTAATTAAATAAATTTGATTTATTCAATTAAATGAAGAACATTAGGATTCAACTAAAATTGATTTATTTAATTAAAAGAGGACATTAAGGTTTAATTAAATAAAGTTGATTTATTTAATTAAAAGAGGAACATTAGGATTTAATTAAATAAAGTTGATTTATTTAATTAAAAGGGGAATATGGAGGAATTTAATGAATTTAATTAAATAATGATTATTCAATTAAATGGTTAGTATGGATGTGATTAAGGAAGAATTAGTGTTAGTGAATCAGGATTGAGTGCATGATATCGATCAAGATATTTTGAGTGTCTACATTTTGTCCCTCTTTGAAGCAATGTACTTGTTGTGTTGGTTCAAAGAATAACACTGCTAAGATCAAAATTCAATTTTTTTTAAAAAAATTTGGATGCCCCATTACTGCCCTAGCAAGAAGAATTACATTGGTACACTGCCCCCTCAAGAGATCGAGCGAAAAGTTTGATATTAGGGTTGATCTTGTGACAAATAGGTTCAAGATGGATGTATGGATAGTTAGACTAACATATCTATATGATAATGATGATGCAAATGAGATGCTTTAAGATACTTAGAATAACAAATCTATATTATCCTAAACAACTCAAATGATGATGCAATGCATGTGAGATGGATGATGTTTCCTATTATGATGATATGTATAATTATTTAGGATGAGTATGCTGATGTTTTATGAATGCAAGATGGATGCATGGATGATAGCATGTTAGTGTGAAAGAGGATAGAGGAATGAGAGGGATCAACCCTTGATTTCAAGAAGATGCAGAAGTCCAACAAGTCTATGAATCATCGAGACTTTATTAGATATGATGATGAATGATAATGATGTATTGCTTATAAGGGATTGTGGACATAAAGATATTACTTTCCTTATGTTTTATTACACACATAGATATGATGCATCAAGGTATAAAGAACTAGGATGGAATTGTACCTAGTGAGATGGACTTTGACTCGACAATTAGATAGGAGTATCCTTGTTCACACCTGGCATACAAAACCTTATTTAGGACGTAGTTCAGATATTTCAAACATCTTGGACCAAAGCATAGAAAAGAAAAACCTTCCTATGTGGTCAACAAGACATCTAAAACACCTTCCCTATAGACCAAACAAAGTAAGCATGACCAAGGTTATATTACAAGAATATCCAACAAGTACAATAGATAAAAGGATAATGATCAATACCCCATTCCTTTCTCTCTAAATCATTTTGTTTAGATATCATCGAGAGGTCATTAGAATGAGAAAAATAATATAAATAAAAAAGAAAAGGACCAAGTAAACAAATAAGCTAATGTTCTTCATACCTCTAGCCAAGACTAAACTACGGTGATGCCTGATGTTGATGTCCATTGTAGGAAGGATGCATCCTAGGACATGATGTTATCAGATGATTTTGAGATTGAATGGATGATGGGTTATTAATACCAAGAGTTAACCAACTTGTTTACCTACTGACCTAGACTTGAGACCCTAACATTTGAGTTTTCACTTTTAAATTGCTAGACTTGTTTCTGATTGTTTCACCAAAGGTTGGGGATGGCAATGATTTATTGATTGGACGTTTATTTCGGGTGAACCTGAACAAAATGGATGGATTTTTTGCATTTTTTGAATGTTTTTGAAATGATATGAAGTTATTTTTTGATATTTTCAAGATGTTTTAAAAATGTTTTGATTTTTGAATTTTCCAATGTTTTTTGTTTTCTGAGATTTTATGAATGTTTTTAGATTTTGTGTCTTGGGGGCCCATCAATAATGGCCTTTCCTATGTTTAAGCTCAGAGATGACGTAGTTTGGATAGTATTTTTTTTATTTTTTTCTATTTTTATAAGTGTTTTTGGATTTTGATATGATTTGGATGTTTTTGGGTTTTCACATGATTTTGGTGATTTGGATGTGTGACGATATCAATGATCTATTTTTAGATTTTGTTGAAAACCAAGCTAAGGTTTGATTGATCAGATTGATGGATTTATGGTGAAAATTTTGATGAGGATACACAACAATGCAAGGATAGTGTTTAAGAAACACGAGGATTAGGATGGATATCCTGAGATGATGATTGATCAAGATTGATGATGATAACATTGTTGAGGATACAAAACAATACAAGGATAGTGTTAAGCAACACATGGACTAGAAGGATATCTTGAGATGATGATGGATTAATTGGATTTGATTGATCAAGATCAATGATGATAACATTGTTGAGGATACACAATAATGCAAGGATAGTGTTAAGCAACACAAGGACTAGGAAGGATATCCTGAGATGATGATGGATTGATTGATCAAGATTTTGAATCTTTGTTTGGAACAAAATTTGTTTGACTGATTTCGTACGACATTGAATTACCCATTAGATGCAACTAATATTGATTGTTTGGATTGATGTTTGATGAAAGATAATGCTTAATAAGGAACATCTTCTTGTCAAAATATGCCATGGGATAGTGATTTGGATTTTGTCTCACAAATGTTTTGACCAATTTTATTTTACATTTTTCAATCTTTAGATCACCACATAAGTAGAAATATATACATCAAGATTTATTCTCAAAGCAATATGTAAACATCTGCCCCTAGTGTCTAGCAATGTATGGAATTCCATGGGTGGATTCTTGGATAGGTTTATGGATGGATGGATATGGATTATCTTACAATAAGATAAGGTGTTCAAATAAAGAATGCTCTTTTGGATAATGCTTCAAGGCTCAGATAATGTCGGGTAGGATAGGATCAATGAAAATGACCTATGTCAAGATGTTTACAATAAGCAAGTGTAAAGTGTACACCAATTTTTTTTCAAGATAAAAATAATGTAGAAAGATGGATGTAGATGGATGAAAATGGATAGGATCAATGGTTTATGTATGAATGGATTTATGATGGATAAGATGGATGGAATGCTAGATTTATTATGGATGGGATGAGATTCTTTCACCCGAATTAGCACATACAGATGCTTGATTCTACACATGATGCCTATTTGATAGGATTTCATCATGGTACCTATCCAAAGTGCCACCATAGTGGTTTTCTCTAGAGGACGATTTCTTATCTTTACTATTTTCAATCCTTTTTTTGATTTTTTTGTATTTCTCTATGAAAGGTTTTTAAACTCATGCTCAATCACATGGTGGTGTTAATGTAGATGTTTTTTTCATAATGTGCCATCAATATCCTACATGAAGAAGTTGTTTTTCCAAGATACATGCACTTGAATACAACTTTTGAGATTCCTGATCTACTTTGTTGATATCGGAGTTAACTTTGTCTTTGTGTGCACATCACGATAGAGTGCCTTCTGAATCCTTATGATGAAGGTTGGCTACCAATACATGGTCAATGTGAGAATTGGATATCATGCGTGAAGGTGTGGATGGAGTGTGTTTAGGAATAAAAGATGGATTGGTTGATAGTTTGGAACCTTTGACTCTCCAAACTTGGGAAGATGAGCAATGATTGGTGGAAACGAACCTGTGCATGGAATTAGTACCAACTACTTGATATACTTTGTAATTTTCTTGGGAATCTTTCTTTTTCCTTTGTGGACATCTTTGATGGATACTTTTCCCTTTTTTATTTTCCCCATAGTTTCTTTAACTAATGGAGTTTGATAGGGATAATATTTCTTTATATTTTTTGGTATCCATGTGTGTTTTATTTTTCCATTATGCTTCCCAAATTATTTTTCTTTGATAATGTTCTTTGTACTTTGATTCAAATCTTTCTTTTGATGTTGGTCCCAATTTGTGGATGGGGTGATGGGCAGATGAAGATTCATGACATGGCTAGTTGTAGTATTGGCATTGGTTTCCTCATTAGGACTCTTTGTGCTCCCTATGTTGATTCTTGCACTAGATAAAATTTCCCCCAGTATTAATATAGAGGTATCACTGATATGTTTGGATCTCTTAATTATCGAATAACCACTACCACGATGCTTGGGATTTCCAATAATCTGCACTGGTTCTAGGATACCCTGTTCATATAGGCCTAATCCTCTACCTTGATAATTGATTTGTTGAAACATTTTATTTGCAATAGGGTATGATTTACCTTGGAAACAAGGTGCTAATCCTTCTTTTCTCTATTTTGGATCTTCAAAGGCGAGAGCTTCTTCATTGATAAGATATATTGGCCTAAAAAAGTTAAGTGATCCAAGTTTATAAGTGATAGGATCACTCCATAAGTGGGATAACTTCCTGATTCATATCTTTGGGTTGATCTTGTGAAATATTAGATTTTAATGCTTCTTCAAGAGATGTTGATGATTCACTATCCACGTAAACATCTTCCTCATGATTCATTTTTGATATGCATTCATAGGATGTTTCTAATTCATAACTTATGTAGAAGCCTTGTTCATGACCCATTTTTGATATGTCTATATTTTTCTATATATTGATCATGTGAAAAAATGTTAAGAGTAGGAGATTTTTGTTCCTTGGTAATGATATCAAGAGTATGAGACTCTTGTTTTGAATGAAAATCATCTACATCTCCATCCAAAGGAAGCATCTCATAGGTATATGGAGGAGTATGTGCTATATGGATATGATCATTATTTGCAACATCTTGTATAGATAGGAGAGCATCCATTAAATCATTGTAGTATCTTGGAGATACAAATTTTTGATCTTGATTAATTTTGGAATTTCTTTTGACATGCTTTGGATCAAGTTCTTGACATGGGTCAGTTTCAAAGGATTGATTGCTTACAAAGGGTTCTTGGATATCTTCACTAGGCATGAGAAGTGGCTCAATATCCTCTTGATCTTTGAGTGAATTTGGATCAAGTGTTGAGTTGAGGATTTCTTCAATATTTGTAACCATGAGGTCAAAGGATGTCAATATGTCTTGGAAAGGACCATTGCTAGACCTTGGTGAAATATGTTGATCATGCTTTGGAATAAATTCTTGAGATATGTCCTCTAACTCATTAGGTGATGTAGAGACATTTTCAACATGATCATTGGTTAATGGATCGTGGATTGTGTCAATAGGATCAAATAATTCTAACACTCCTTGAAATAGATCATTGTTTGAGGGGTTCTGATCATGACTAAAAAGTGACTCTTGATGTATATTGATTTGATCATTGGATAAGGTGAAAACATCTTCAAGGTGCTCATTGATGGATAGAATCATTGTTTTCAATGATTGTGGTGGAGAGATTGTCAATGTTTTCAACCATAGGATCAAATGATGTTAACATTTCTTGAATTAGATCATTGTTGGGTATTGTTGGTGAATTTTGATCATGATTGAAAAGTGACTCTTGATATATGTTGATTTGATCATTGGATGAGGTAGAAACATCTTCAAGGTGCTCATTGATGGATAAATCTTTATCATTGTTTTCAACAATTGTGGTGGAGAGATTTTCACTACTATCACTAGTGGTTGAATCTTGACCATTGTCCTCAATAATTATTATTTTTTGATCAATAAGGTCTTGGATGATATTTTTGAGTTGAATACAATTTGATGTTTGATGAATATTTTATCTATGATACTCACAATAAGATCCACCCCTATTCCAAGGATGTTTAGGAAAAATTTGAAAGCACTTACCTTTGGAAGAGTGATGAGTTTTGCATCGAGTATCCTTCTTAGCATTGATTCGATTATATCTCCAAAAGGAGTGTATTCACATTTGTGCTCTTGTGATATTTGTGCTTGTTGAGATGATTCTTGTCGTGATTGATCTTGGAGATGTAGTGATTGGGTTTGTTGTTGATGTTGTTGATCTTGATATCCAACCTCTTGACATTGGGGATATTGTTCTTGATGTGGTTGTGGAGAAAACTCAATGCTTTGATGACATGGTTTAACCAATGGGAGAGTGTATTGATTTTGGGGTGGAGATGTTTCTTGGCATCATGAATTGACTATTTTGGTAAGTGAAGCAATTTGATCTCACAAAATTTGATTTTGATTTTGATCTTGATACCCTTGATATAATTGACTTGGTTTTTGTTCAAGCAGATTTGGAATGTATACTTGTGGTGTTTGTATGGGATCATGGAAAAATTGATTTTGGACAATGTTCTGATTTGGGATGATGTTTAGATTTGGCATTATAGGTTGAAATTGAACATTTTTGTGGTTGAGAATCACATTGCCTTGATTTAGGTAACTTTGATTTTGCATGGTGTTACCTTGACTTGGATCAATACATGGAGTCGTTAACATATTGTTTGGACTTTGAACAATATTTTTATGATTCACAAACATATCTATCCCAAATTTTACCAAGTGTGGATTCAAAATGTTCATGTTTGGTAAAGTTGTACTTGGAATGTATGGATTTGGTGGGATAATGTTGTTTTGTTGAAGACCAATGCATTGATTGTTTGGTTGATATATTTTTAGGTTTGGACTTTGATTTAAATCTACCATAGGGAAAGGTGTTCCAAAATATAGATTGGGCCTACTCACATTTGTTGTACCATTGAGGTTTGTAGGAGATAATGATCCCATGTATGGATTGTATAAATGTGAGTTTTGATAATCAATTGGCATTGTAAGGCTTTGATAGTTTGGTTGATTTATATTACTCATGATGTATGAATCAAGTTTATATTCCATGTTCTTCTTGTGTTTTTACCTTGTTGACCTCTAAGGAATTTAGGACCAATGATGAGATGAAGTATGAAAGGTGTGAATGATATGGGTGTTGAACTTTTAGGAACCTTGGATCAATGCTAAGCTCTAGGATTTTTTATTGGATTGATTTGATTTGATTTGGATAATGGACTTATAAACACCAAGATATTGGATGTTATCTTGGAATAAAATTGTCCACAAGTATAATAATTTAACTAGATGTATGAGGAAGGATTCATCCACACACACTTAGCCAAACAAGTAGATTTTGATCTTGATTTGAAGGATTTTACCAAAAGTCTAGTATGAATGATTTTTCCAATGGTTTAAAAGTTTTTTGTGAGATGGGATTTGATTGATGTTTGAGATGGATGAAATGATTGATTTGATCCTAAATAAACCTAAGGAGAACTTTGTTTACAATACCAAGATAGTGAAGAACATGCTTTACCCTATGAGTAGTTCAAACCAAAAGACCAATTTTTTTCTTGGAAGAGCATAAGACAGAAGATAACAATCACATGTGTGGGGTTCAATTCATTTAATCTTGGTTAATGAATTGCTTTTACCACATCCACACTTATTGCTTAGTTTTTAAAACTGAATTTCTATGTCTTAGTTTCCTTTCATCCCACAAGGTCCATTATGTGGAAAACAAGAGAGTTAAGGCAATAGTTCCATAATGTTGACTTTAGTGAGATAAAATTGAGATATAAATCCAAATACTTAGAAACCTCTAAGGATGAAATCCCTAGGGACAAGCAGTAGCACTTCAAAGGTATTTTCTCTCTCTAAAGGTTTGAAATTTGATGACCTTTATTCAATGTTTTTTTTTCAAGATTTTAGATCCAATAAATGTGTTTAACCGACTCAAAGATTGCACAACCCTATGATGGAAAAGAAAATATTTGTTGAATTCCCACTTGGATAAATCTAGTTGCACTTATTTAGAGCGGATGACTAGAAGCTTGACCACACTAGCTCCCCTCCACATTACTCACATCTATAGGTCAGCCAAGCTTCATTTCTCATGAATCTCCCATGAATAACTTTTCATCTCTACAAAGAATCACAAATATGTGGGACAACTCCAGAGGTTCGACCTCCTAACACCAACAAATATTGGGATTTTTGGCTACTACACAAGGTTTCGTAATAAGGGCATCCAATTCAAAGGACATAATGATAAAATCCCTTAAGATGTCTCTCAACCCTTAGAACAAGGGCTTTATGCATCATAAAGATATTGGGGGAGAGCTATCATGCATCACTTAGTTGATTGCATACTTTCCTTGCAACCACAAATTTGTATAGTGGTTCGAAAGATCTTGGCTTATGCTCGTTACTGCTTGGGTCATTTCCTTGGGGTGAGTACTTTTTCCCACCAAGGTAGACCATCTAAGGATAAAAAAGCATGTAAGTACATTTGTAGTTTGATCAATCTTTGTTTGCATGAAAAAAGAGAGAACACATGCAATTTCTTTTCTCACACTACCAATATTTGTTCAATTTAAGAGCCCAAATTTGAAATGTGGAGGCAATCTTTTAGACAACCTAATATCAGTAAAATGATTTCGATTCTCAAGATCACCGTGAAGCGCGCGATAAGTGCATACACATTTCAATGGTATTAGCTTGTAAAAAGGATTACAAAACAAGATAAGCACATGTTCATTTTAGTCCTCAAAGCAATGATGGATTGTTTTTATAGCACCAGAACCAAGTGTTTGAAGTCATTTGTTCAATTTCAAGGCCCAAAATCAAATATAGTGAGTTTCTAAGGTTCTTTTTAACCAACTTTACAAAGCCTGAGTTGTTTGTAAATTTTATGCCTAAAATAATTCTAGTTGGTCCTAAAGCATGAATGGAAAATAACATATGATGGGTTATTTTTCCCATGAGTGTTTAAAAACACTATTACAATGAGTATCAAATGATTTTTCTATCACTTCCATGCTCCATGATCCTTTAAAACCTACAATCCAAGCTCCAAATGTTAGATGAAATCAAGAAACAAGAATATATGAGAGTTAGATAAATGATTAAGAATAGAAACCCTAAAATTTAGACCAAGTTACAATGTGATTTGACTTTAGGTAAAAACTTTAAAATTTTAACTCTATCAAAGTTTCAAAACACCTACACCATTGAATAGATTATGAAATTCTACCCCATTTCAAATAAAAAGATCCAAAAGAGACCAAAATATGACCAAGATATGACCATTTTAAGATTGAGTGCAAAAGCAAGAAAACAAACACATCACCATTTGAACACAAAGGCAGTGTTGCTATATAGCGACACTAGAATGATTGTTTCATTGTTTGAGGATTTCAGCCTCGCTCTACTAAATTCAGCGTCACTCTATGGAAAACAAAGACTGTGTTTGCGTCGCTATTTCCTTCAGCATCGCTGTTTGACCTGGAAATATAAAAAAATGGAAAAAATGACAGAAATAGAGAAAAAATGTGTTAATTTGATTTTTTTTCCCTCCTTCTAGTGCCAAATGTAGAATGCTTTTCCTAAACCTGCTCAAGCATGGACAAACAAGCAAACATTCATCCTCAAACAAGTTTAAACCAAACATTCCCCATGAAATTCATTCAAACACAAGAACAAGAAAACAATTTGAAATATCAAATGAAAGCTAATGAAATCTCATTCAAAATCCTCAAACCAACATCCCATGGGGGAATTGGTGCTTCCTTGATGCGGAAAGAATCCCTTTCCCAATTCCTTGATAAGCTTGATGATGATTGATTGATCCTTGGTGCAAAATGCCAATAACCTTGCTATGAATGATGAACTCTTATGCTAGCATGGATGAAATGTGGATGAAAATGGATACTTTTCTTTCAAAATGACTATAATAACCTTGCATAAAACTTGTGAATTATTGTGGATTCAAATGAGCATAATGATCTTACATGGATTGTGGATGCCAAATCAAATTGAGAAGGCCTCTATTTATAATGAAGAAGGATGGAGGATTGAAGAATATGAAGAATGTGGGATTAAAGATGGACCAATGGCATTGTGCCACTTGTCAACATGCTAATGAAGGAGAGTGGAGCACATTTTGAACAATGTGTGCATGTTAAATATAGGTAGGTGGAATTTGAAATTCAAAAGATGGCTTGTGTAAGAAGAGTTGTAAGAGGAATTAATTCCAAGTTGGGTCAAGGAGAGGACATGTAAGAGCCTTTAATGCCAAGTTGGAGGACAAAAGTCCTTTAGGAGGGAGAATTCAAATAAGTGGAATATTCCAAGAATATGCCATATTTGAATGAAAATAGGAGGAATTAATAAATCAAATAAATTGATTTACATGTGCAACTTGCAAAAGCTAGAGGAATGGGGGATTAGTGTTAGGAGTTAATTAGAATTAATTAACTTAAATGAAGTCAGTTGATTTGAGATTTGATTTAGATATTTAGATTTATTTAAATCAAATGAGAAGATAGTGGAAGATTAATAATTTAATTAAATAAATTTGATTTATTCAATTAAATGAAGAACATTAGGATTCAACTAAAATTGATTTATTTAATTAAAAGTGGACATTAGGGTTTAATTAAATAAAGTTGATTTATTTAATTTAAAGAGGAACATTAGTATTTAATTAAATAAAGTTGATTTATTTAATTAAAAGTGGAATATGGAGAAATTTAATGAATTTAGTTAAATAAAGATTATTCAATTAAATGGTTAGTATGGACATGATTGAGGAAGAATTGGTGTTAGTGAATCAGGATCGAGTGCATGATATCAATCAAGATATTTTGAGTGTCCACATATAAGGATCTAAATTAACATAACACACAAGATTTTATTTTGAATAGTATGGAAACTAAAGCAATAATTCAAACCAATTAAACAATCACTTTAGACTCTAAGGCACACCTATATAATTTGTCAAAGAATTAAGCAATGTGAGATAAAATAGAACCCCATCTATCTAATCTAGCAACATTACTTTAACACACTATTCAAAAGAGAGGATGTTACTCATAATATTGATGTAAATGCATGGCATTGATAGGTTCTTTTAGAGGTGTACCATCCATTTCTCTTAATGTGTAGGTATCAAACCCATAGTTTTCTTTAATTACATAAGGTCCTAACCAATTAGGGGGTGAAGTTTCCTTTTTCATTTGGAAGAGCATTTACATTATGTTGATTTTCATACAATACCAAGTCACCTTTGTTAAATGTGCAAGGGATGACATTATCATTATAAGTACATTGCATTTTCCTAGAATAAGCTTGGAGATGCTCAAGAGCGTTAATACATTGTTCACCAAGCACTTCAAGCTAATGTATTCATTGCGTTGTATATGTAGTATCATCAATAAGCCCTCTAAGAGAAATTTGCAATGAAGGAAGCTCTAACTCTAAGAGCATTATTGCTTCAAAACCATAAAAAAGGTTATAGGGAGTGTTTCTTGTAGATGTTCTAATACTTGTACAGTAGGCCCACAATGCATAAGTTAGTTGAGTATTCCAATATTTGTTATGTTTACTAACTATTTTTCACATAATTTTCTCAAGAGTCCTTTTAGTTGATTCTGCTTAAGCATTTGATTGTGGGTAATATGGCATTGAAAAATGATGTTGAATATGAAAGGTTTCCAAGAATGTCTTCACATAATTCTTTTTAAATGGAGTTCCATTATCTAAAATCAATAAGAAAGGAAGTCCAAGTTATGTGCAAGATCATCATGGAAAAAATAGGCCCTTGAGTGGCAAAAAATTTAGAAAAATCAGAGTTAGCAACCTGACGTAAAAATTTGAATAAGCTATCTATACTATTTCAAAAATATGTAAAAATAGAATTTGTAGAAAATTGAATGTAGGTTCTAAACTAATAGGTTTATTTTTCTATAAAAAAAATCTATTTGGTGAAAATTTGAAATTTCAATGTAGTAGTACTTAAATTTTATCAAAAAAATAAGAAGTAGGTGTCTGTCTAACCACCCTAACCACAATAAAATGATAATATTTTTTTATAATATTTTATCCATAAGTAGAGGACTAATGTTCAAATGTGATGCATATATTTTTGTAAATTTTTTCCAAGTAAATAATTAATAATGAATTTTTTATTACAACTTTTAAAAAATATAAAAAACTCGTATGTTTGACCACCTTAACTTGGTCAAAACTTCATGAAATTTAATTTTTCTTTTTTTAATCCTATACTATGTGTCATAGAATGTGATGCATGTTTTGGATTCAAAAAATGTGATACCGCTTGAAAGCTATAGATGTTTTTCAATCAACCTATCAATTAGGACTTTAGTCATAATTCAAATAGAAAATGAATAATAATTATTTATTAAATTCAAAGTAAAGCATAATTTATATTGGTGGAAATTTGAGAATCTCCTTTAAAAACCCTTTTCATTTCATCAATTTTTGGTTAAAAAAAAGTCATCAGCCACATACCCTACAAATACCCATCATATTGCCACTTTTTGGCCCATCATGATCCTGCACATACCCTCCAAAGTGAGAAATAATGTGTTCCAATATGAAATGACATATTGCATTATTTGTGTTGGAACGAAGAGGAATAACTTCTACCCATTTTGTAAAATAATCGGTTGCAGTAATGATAAATGTATGTCTAGTGAAAGAAGGTGGTGATATTTTTTTAATAAGATCCCAACCCCAAATTGAGAATGGCCAAGTAGGAACTTGGGCATGAAGCTTGGAGGTAGGAGAATGAATCAATTTGTTGTGTTCTTAATATTTATGACATTTCTTAATGTAGGAAAAACAATTTTGTTCCATGTGTCTCCAATAGTATCCTATACGAACTAAGTTTTGAACTAATGATCTCCCTCCAAAACGTCCTCTACAAGCACCTACATGAGCTCCATCAAGTGCTATAGGGATTTCAAATTGTTTAATAAATCTAAGTAAAAGACCATTAAATGATCTTCTATATAACATGTCTGCAAGGATTATGTACTTGATGCAAGTTTTTGAAGACAAGCTTGAGTGTTCTTAGTTGTAGGCTTAGGAAAAGTACCTTCTTTTAAATAGTTGAATATCATCATTTACCATTTGCTATAGTTTTTGATATCCATTAATAATTTTTTTTTTTTTTGTCATTTATTGATGGTTTGAGAATAATTTGGTATGTAAATGTGAAATCATCAAAAGGATCTTTAGGAGACACAAGGGAATCAACACTTGCCATTGTGTGTGCATGTCGATTATCCTTCCATGGTATATTGTCAATTGTATATGATTAAAATTTATCTAATAATATCATCGTGAGGTCTTTATATCGAATGAACTTATCATGTTTTGCTTGATATGAACTATTTATTTGTTTAATGACTAATAGGGAATCACCAAATATAGATATGTGTTGGACACCTAATGCTAACGATGCATGTATACTATCAGAGCATAGGTTTGTACACTGGGCACTATGAGCCCAATTATGTCGACCTAGTTGCTTGAACTCTTGAGGGTATGTCCTTATTTTGTGTCATTCTTAATTAACAAACTGAATTGTTTCGTAGGGGTGTCGGTCCAGTGGTGCAAGAAACTAGTGGAAAGAATAGGACCCTCGGTGTAGTGCGCAATGCACCGATATTCTTCCTACCAGGGATGCATTATGGACCTTTGTGTTGTCTTGAGATGTGAATTTTGGTGATGTAAGTTTGTGTATATGTGGAAAATAAGTGTTTTAACCTAGAAATCTGTGTTTATGAGGTGTTAAATTATGCTTTCTGTTATGAAAGGGTGTAAAATTTGTCATATAGTTTGACTCTTGAGCTTACATTGTTGTCTTCTATCATGCTTGCTTGATCGTTGTGACCCTTCTTGGTGATTGTCTCACTATTTTGACTTGGGTTGGATGACATGTTATCTAATTTAAGGGCCTTGACACTCATTAATTATGCATATGTCATATTGTTGAGTGGAAACTGAAGTTGTGATTGGATTAAATTGGTTGTGTTATCATATGGACTTGTACTATGCTTGTTAGGTACTTGATTTGTGATGACTTTATGATGTCTCTTATAATATGATTACTATGTGGAGGATTGAATTTTGAGTAAAACTTTAGGATGCAATTTAGACAAGTTTTAGTTAGTCTTTTCAAGAACTGGAATTCTTAGATTATTGTTGTAAATTTACTAAATTGTTCGCTGTGACATGGGTTATCATAGTAGGATTGTCTTGATCATCATGGTGAAAAAATTATTAGCATTGTGGAAGGATTAGCCTTTATTCATATTAATATCATGTTAAGCAGTATTGGGTAATATTTTTTGTCCAATGGTTCATCTTTGAATTACTCGTAGCCTTATTGATGGACTCATAATCTTGATAACTTTTAGAATATTGCTTTGATCATATTGTTATACCTTAGTTGTTAAATAATTAAAGAAGTATATCCAAAATAAGTACATTTGTAGAATCCTTCATATGTTAGTAATTCTTAACGGTAATGATAATTGTAGATCACCACCTTTTCCTTTAAGATCATGATTAGAAGATAGTGTAGATGATAATTATAATCTGTGTATGAATGTAACATCACTCATTTGTTGACACTATTCTGATACTTTTTATCTTATGTTGTGAACTTTAAGAATATGATAGTGATTGTTTCACCAATTTGACTAGTTTGGCTAACAGTTTAGTGTGATTGGATGACTATGTTACTCTATTCAGAGGTTTTTAATATGATGATACATGGTGTTTGAATTTTATTGGTTATGTTTTTCATCTAGATGTAATACTATGTTGTTATTCAATTGATTCATAATTGCTTTATGATGTTGATTATGATGTGACTGTTGTTACTTGAAGACGTTATTATTGTACTCAATGTTGTCGTTACTGTTTGAGGTCTTGGTGAGGGGAATGGTGTAGCATCACTCATTCACGAGTGCACTGCTACGCTATCATTTCCTCTCACGGTGTGCCAGTTATTTGATATATATGTGCTCGACATCTTGTTTGGATGCAGGTTGTAGGTACCGAGTATCGACTCTACCTGCCTTGTTAGGTTTGAGCATGCCCTACAATCCCAATGGGTATGATGTGGAAACCAAAGTTGACAAGAAAGTTCCCCGTCATTGTGTTTAACAATGTCGTTTGTTTGCGACCCTGTTTCCATTTTTGTAATGTTTCATTTTGATTCGTTTAATTTTAATTGTCTAATTGAAGTTGTTTAATTGTTTGGTTTAGTCGTTAGTTCATTGTCTTGATGTGCTCATGGCTGGATATGTTTTATTTCACCTTGCGACTTCCAGGAGTAAGTTGATGCTAAGGGGGGAGGATGTAATGCCCCTCCGCTTTTGGCCTTTGTGACAATTAAGTAAGTCGTTTGGCTGAATTATGTGTCATGTTGGGTTCATTAGTTTACATTGATTAATGGATTTTGAATTGTGTGATTAAGTTAATTGAATTATGTCAAAAAAATTCTCATGCCTTGTCTATTCTTAGCATTTTGCATACATAACATCATGGACAGCAACATATTGTTGTTGCGTCCTCCATAACTTTCCATCGCATTTGCTTGCATTTTAAACCTACTCCTTTAGCATGCTTCTTGGTTTCAAAGCTCCCTTCTATAGTGCCTTATGTGTAACACCTTAGGCATTGGTCAAAATATCTTATAGGGATGTGCTATTGAAATGCACTTATTTAAGGGTATTAACACCCTCTTCAAGCAATGAAAGCACTGATGTATTTAGTTTAAGTAATGTATTTCTGGAATGATGTTTATACTTTTATTTTACTATTTCTATGTGTTAAATAATAATGAGTTATGGTACGGAATTGCATTTCGTATGATATATATAGTTGATTCATTATTTGGAAAGTAAGTTAAGAGAAAAATGCTTAAGATGTTTTAAGTGTAAATACTAAGGAGTAATAAAGAGTTTGAGGATATAAAAATAATTATCTAAAATTAATACAAATGAAAATATATTAAATATTATTAATTGGTATAATTAAATATGTTTATATATATAATTTAATAATATTCAAAATAATAAATGAAACTATTTAAAGAATTACTCCCATCGTTATGTTTCAACTATCAGCTTAATTAAAATATATTGGATATTTTAAACATGCTTTGAGGTATGACCTCAACCTACTGGAAATTTCCATTTTGGCATAGGGTGGAAGGGTATGGAAATTTTTTAGGGAATTTTAGCATTCCATTTGCCACTTGCTTTTGTCACCACTTTGCTTGGAGGCTCTCTTTCTAACACTCCACGTGCCTTGTCTTTACATCCACATTTTGCATGCAAATCTACGTGGTATTTCTTCCTACTAACTCTTCCTATTCAAAAAAAAAAGGGGGGGGAGAGCAACCAGGGTGAGAGGGAACAGGCCATTTGGGCATGGATTTTTGGTAGTTGAAGAGTAGAACCATGCGAATGATACAAGGGAATAAAAAGGCACGAGTTTGTTGTACAGAGGACTACTCCAGTAGGTGGAATTCTGAGAGACACCTCTCTCTTTAGACACTCTGCCAAACAGACTATGAGTTGGGTCTATGCACCACAAATGCATACATGTCAAAACAAGGGAGGATGCTAGCAAGGTGGGGAAATCAGCAGCTGCCCTCCAAACTCTTCCTTCTCTGGTATTTACCTTCTACTTCTCTAATTTGGCGAATTGCAATTTGAAAATAAGATTTCACCCATGGTTTTAGAGTATGTTTATTAAAAAGAAAACTACTATCATGTTCCTAATAATGTGCACATTTAGGTTTAGCACAGTGAAATAATGTTTCTGCAATGGTTTTAGAGTATGTTTATTAAAACGAAAATTTTCTGTCAAGATCCTAATAATGAGTACATGTAGGTTTTAACATTTTGACATCCTTTACCCTGCATAGTTAAGTATATATCGACATAATTAATATGTATTGTGTATTGTATATGGATGCTTTGAGGTATGTCCATAACATATTCAAAGCTTCCAATTTGGCACAGGCAGGAAAGGTGTACTGTCAAAGATCATGGAATCTAGCTTTACATTTACCACTTGCTTTTGCCCAGAAGCTTCCAATTCCTTGCTAACAAATCCATTCTGTGTATATCCTGCAATGCATTTGAACAACCATATTTCTTTGAGGTATTTTGTCAAGTAATCAAACCCCTTGTCTATGCTTTCACATTTTGCTGTCAAGCAGATGGGACACTGTCAAGTTGTTGCTATGGCGTGGCTTCTCCAAACTCCTCCTCTTCGGAGATCACGTTCCTTCAAGGCATTCTGACAAACTGTTCACACGCCCTGTCTGCTTCTGCGTAAGATGTCATAGAGAAGAACATAAGTTGCAACTTTTTTTTAAGATCCAACTAAAAATCAGTGTTGCTAGAAATGCCCATCCTATATTCATATATGATCTGCAGGCACCACAGGTGTAACTGGTGTCTTAGTAATAAGATTTTGGCTGTCTCCAAGATGGTCGGCATGAAGGTCAACCATGCACTCCTAATGATCAACTAATGATCAACTATATATGTAATGCAATAAGGGCTGCTATTGTGTGTAGTTTTGGTGCAGCCCTCATCCTCTAACCCTGTTGACTGCGCACACCAACAAGCTTACATCGTTAGGTTGTGTAGCAGAGTACTTCATTAATTCAATTTTTTTGAGAGATTCCTTGTAAAATCTATTGTTGCACTTAACCTGCACCCTTGTGCATTTCATGAGATTGCTTTTCTTGAGGAACTCTGTCAAACGTTTCATACGCCTTGTCTGTGCTCAACATTTTGCATACATGTTTACCTGGGAAGTTGCAAACATAACATCTCATAGAATCTCTCTTTCCTTGCACTTTGATAGATGTCTTTAAGCTGCTCCTCAGCGCCC
The DNA here is from genome assembly GCA_007258455.2 of Sequoia sempervirens. Classification (NCBI taxonomy): domain Eukaryota; kingdom Viridiplantae; phylum Streptophyta; class Pinopsida; order Cupressales; family Cupressaceae; genus Sequoia; species Sequoia sempervirens. Next base: position 135,179,635 of record VDFB02000363.1, on the reverse strand, counting down.
ATTTACCCTCAGGCAGGCAAGATGTTGGTAAAGGCTATGTTGTTAGCCTTTCAAAAGTTTCTTGAACCATTTCATCAAATCTATGTTGTCCTTCAACTGTCGCCTTCATCCCATCAGTAGTCTATCACTGCTGCAGCATTTAGACCTTGGAGGGTGTAAAAATTTAAATAGTGTCCCTAGCGGCATTTGCAACCTGTCATAGTAGCAACACTTGAGTATAGAAGACTGTAGTGGTAAAATTAGCCTTCTTGTTTCTGTTGGCAACCTGTCACATCTGCTGTCCTTGAAAATAGAATGTTGTAGAGGTTTAAATAATCTCTTTGATTCCTTTGTGAACCTGCCTCAGCTGTATTGCTTGAACACATTAGGAAGTTTAAAAGTTAAAATAACCTCCTTGTTTCTGTCGACAATCTATCGTAGTGCAGCACTCGAACATAAAAGAGTGTAAAAGTTTAAATAGCCTCCTTGATTCTCTTGGAAATCTGCGAATGAGAGGGACTGGTAGTCGACACTGGGAAAGTATGTGAAGTTGGCCCTCACCTACCAATTGTGGTTGCTTGAAAGTTTCTTAAGCCTTTCATCAAATCCATTTGGTGCATATCCTGAAATCTTTTCCCTCCATGACATAGTTATCTCTTTGAAGCATTTTAACAAACAGTTTTCATGCCTTGTCACGTGAGCCTTAAGATTTCATAAAATAACACATCAACTAATTTTACCTTTTTTTTAAAGTGACGCGTAGGAGTATGAGGGGTAAACTTCTATATTGTAGAATGAGGTTTCATAAAATATTAAGGGTGGAGAATATACTTATATGCGTTTCAAAATATTAGGAAATCCTATTCTAAACCCTCACGTATTCCTTTTAGCAAGATAAGAATTTACTCATATTCTTACATGCCCTTTAATATTAGATCTTATTAGGGAACCTTTTTAAGGGGAGACTTTTCTTTATTTTGATTTATTTTATTCTTCCACCAAAGTAAGGAGAGAGTATATATGATTTATTACTTTTAAATTATAATGGCGAATTTAATATGAGTAAAATTTATTTATTTAAATAAATAAATAAAATATTAATTAGATGAGTAAATATATATATATAAATATATATTTAATTATAATGGTAGAGTATGGTAGGATATAGTAAGTTCTATTTGTTTGATTTTATAGTTTTAATAAATTTCCATAAACAATATGTATTGTTTTGAAACTTTGTTCTTAATTATTTTATAAACTTGGCTAGATGGTAAGTATTGATGATTAAAGGATTTAATTAAGTTGAGCGAATTAAAAGTTATAGATTATAATTTTAAATTTATAAGTAATCTTTAATCATTTCATTATGAAAGAAAGGTATTTTGTAGAAAATAAATAAATAAATAGTAAAGAGTTATGTTTTCGAAAATATGAGTAAATGTAGTCTCTTATATAAAATTTAATATTGAAGTAAAAGAAATTCATATAAAAATATTTGTATGCAAGCATTTGCGTGTTATTAATGTTCATGTGATTGTTCAATATTTACAAGTTAATGATGTAAATAGGTATGTGTAGGGTTGGAAAATATTAATGGTCATGTTAAGTCTCACGTAGATATTTGAAAAGATTTAAGTATCCTTTAAGTAAATGGACCTAATGGCTAGCTTAATGTATACGATATTTTGAGGGGATAGTTGAAATTGAAATTGTACTAATTGGATATTTTATTTCTCTAATTGTGTTCTAATTCATAAAGAGATTAGTGTCTAAGATAAAGTTGAGATAGTATTATCATTTCCTTTTTAACTGAATATTGATCCTTTGGTTGGTGCAACTTTTATTAGTTAGTTCAATTATCATTGCAAAGTAATTAGAGTGTTGTCATTTATAGCATTAGGGTACACCGTATATATAATCCTTGTAATCTTTACTAATGTATAGCCTTTGTAGTAATATTGTATAGTGAAGCTTTAACCCTAGGGTTTTCGGAATGGATGATACTTAGATGATAGAGTTCTCTTGAAGTATTGGTGTATAATCTTTTATTTTGATCAAATCAATTTCTTAATTGAATGTTGAACTCTTTTGTAACCTTAAGTTGAGATTATGGATAAAATGGCTATTTTCTTGTTTGATTTTCTGTCATGTCTCTCTCTTGGATGAACTGTCAATAGACTTAGTTATTGGTTATCGTGTTCCATCTTTTATAAAGATGATAATCATTTAAAAGGGTTGGCTTCTAATTTCATTTTGATATCGCCTCTTTTACTCCTCTCTTGTCGTTTTATGATTGTGGAAGTTATATAGACATTTTGTGGGTTCCTCGAAGTAATTTTTCCTTTTGTGTTAATTCTGATCGAGGAGACTTTGTTGCATTGTCTTTCTTGTGGTCATATTTTAGATGGTTGGGAACCTGATATATTTGAATTACCTTCAATAGATGATTGTGGATATATAGTGTTTTTGGCTTCCAGAGGCAATGGAGGAATTTGACTTATGTTGATTTTTCCACAGTTGTTCCATTATGATTTATTGCTCTTATTTTAGATTTTGAGCTCATGAGTAATACTTTGTACTATGGTGTTGACTTTTGATGTGGTGGGTGGTACCTCCTTTTTTTTTATTTCAGTGATATGGAATGGGTTTGTGAGATGGTTCTTGCCTCACATGTTATGTGATATGTAGTCCTTGATTTTTATGTGAGATGAGGTACACCCCTTGCATGTTTTGATTTGGTACCCATAGGGAGAGTGGCTCTTCATGGGGAACGGTGCACAAAGGGGCTATTTGGGTAACCCATGGAAGAGTTTCTTAATCAAGTGATAATGTAATTAATTAACTAGTAGGTTGGGTAGATAAACACTAAACAAGATTAATTATGAGCCTCACCCATACTGTTAGTGCTTTCACAGACTAAGGATGGGATGAGAAGACCTGGTTGGTAAGAACACTACCTTGTCCTCATGAAAGGTAAGTGGTTCCGCATGAGTCACCCTATGGAGTGGTCGCCTCGAGATAGGCAGCCTAGATAACCATAGATGGAGGCGGTACCTTGTGATAGGTTGCCTGGAAAATCCATGTAAGGCCATGCGATGACACTCTCCTACAGTACCTATTTATTTTCCCTTGCTTGGTTGCCTCTGGGAGTGTTGTTTGAATTGTTGATGTTGTTGAGGCAATTGGTTCTTGGTGATTGTTGTTGAAGCCTCCAAGTTCTATCTTTATTGTTGCACACATGCCTTGAATGGAAATTTGATTGATGTTAATGAAAGGTGCCCTTGTTATTTATTGTTGGTTGATATTGTGATTTCATTTGAAGGATTTGGATCCTATTGTTGTTGGCACCTCTTATGGTTATTTAGTGTTGTGCTATAATCTTGACATTTGGTTATGTTGGAATTTTCACTACTTTGTTTTACCTAAGTGATGGCAATGTTGTGGTTTGTTATCTTATGTTGATGATATCCTTGTTGTGGAGAATAGTTTGCTATTGGTTCATTTGATTGATTTGGATTGCGGTATTGGGGATATTTCTTGTCAACTCCTAGCACGGGGGGTGGACTTTCGGGTCCACATGGTCGGGTGGAACGTGCTATGCACCCATTGGGTCCCTAGCCAAGGATCGAGCTGTGGAAATATGTGCCTCTTGCGGTGACTCCAGGATTGTACCTAAGTCGGACCTAATCTTGTTACTTTGTATTCACCTTTTTAATTGTATTAATCTATCTTATTGTATTGTTCCCGTATATGTTGAGGAACACATCTGTATCACTGTATCTCTTATACGATGTAACTTTTATTATCATCGTAATGATTGTAACCATTGACCTTAATTTATGATCTCTGATGGATGTTTGTCGTTCATGAAATGTATATAAATACTTGGTACTTTTATGTGTTAATGTTTCATAGTATGTAATTCTAAATGGTGTTGTATCTGTGGAAATATACTCCACAATTGGCATATTGAACTATTAATAAAATGTTATATGTATCTTTTTCATCTCTTTTGATCATGGATGGTTGGATGTTATCTTTATGTAATATTGATTCGTTCGTTATCATTATGGTATTAGTTTTAGGACTTCGTGATGCCATCTCATGTACCCCAGAGGATGTAATGGTAATTGTGATTGTATAATTTCTTTATATTCAATATATGTTCATGTTTATCTTATGAATTGTTCTTCTTTCAAAACAAATTGTGTGGTAATTTGTTGTTTCTGTTGTCCTTTGGGGTTTGCATGGCGGGGCGTTACATATACCAGTGATTAAAGCTTCATAATCTGTAGTTTTATTTGTACACATGAATTTTAAATGGAAATATAAGGGAATAGGCTTACTTGAAGGAAGAATTAGTATAAACCCCACCTCAGAACTAGTTTGACACTTAGAACCATCAAAGTACAATTCCCATGTTTCTTTTTCTTTTTGAATAGTCAATGCATTCTCATTAGGGAATGAGTCCATAATAGGAAATGCTAAGGGAGAGGGAGTGTCAGCTAATTGGTCAGTCAAGCCTTGTCCTTTGATTTTATTTTGAGAGAAAAATTCAAGATCAAAATCAGTTAACAACATAACCCACTTAGCTAAGTGCCCTGATAAATCCATTTTAGCAAAAAGGTGTTTTAAAGGATTGAATTTCATCATCACATGAATTTTTGTGTTTAATAAGTAATGTCTCAATTTACTAGGAGAAAATATGAGAGACAAACATTTTTTTTCTATCATTGTATATCATGTCCTGTAATCAATAAAGGTTTGGCTAACGTAATAAACAAGATGTTCTCTACCACTGTTGTCTTGTTGAGCCAACAATGCTACGAGAGCATGGGTTGATGTTGTTGTATAAAGGATAAATGGTTTTTCTTGCATAGCGGGTTGTAAAATAGGTGGAATAGTAAGATAATCTTTCAAACTCTCAAAGGCATGTTTACAATCCTCATTCCACTTAAGGGTGAGTGCAGGATCATGGGGTCCAAAAAGTGGTGATATGACAAAAATTGTTGATGACTCTTTTATATCCAAATTTGATAAAATGAAAAGGGTTTATTGAGAAAATTTTCATCTTTCCACTAATATAAGATCTGCATTATTTTTAATTTAATATATTATTATTATTAATTTTCTAGATGAATTATGACTAAAGTGTTGACAGATATGCTGATTGAAAAACATCTATAATTCTCAAACAATTTCTCATTTTTTGAATAAAAAAGATGTACCACATTCTATACTTCACATACAATAGGATAAAAGAAAAAGAAGAAAATTTCATAAATTTTTGACCAAGTTATGGTGGTTAGACAAACAATTTTTAATATTTTTAAAAAGTGAAACAAAGGAAAAGAGAGGGGAGAATGAACAAAAATGTAATCAAGATGGTTAACCCCTCTTTTAACTAGTTATTTCATTTAATTATGCATAGATGAATATCAGAAAATAAACCTAGCTGATATACCAATAAAAAAAAAATTTAAAGAGAGTAAAATGTTGTGTACCTGTTACAAAAAGTGCTTTTTTGAGCCTCACTAAGGACTCATTTTCCCAGTGGTGAATGGGTCCCTACTAGGGTTTTGGAAAATCAATTTCTAGGTTCTATTCTTCAATGTTTGCACTCCTAGATCCTAGATGTTTAGTTCTCAAAAGTCATAAATAAATCCTAGAGAATAATTTCTATGATTTTGCAAGAAAGATGACAACTTTGAAAACTTTGCAACTTTGACAACTTTGTTCTCCAATTGATCTTCAACCTAAAACATGCAATCACAGATCAAAGAGAATAAAAATGTTGTTTTGTTAGGGAATAGAGGTTTTCCTTGGTCAAACCTTGTTTTGGTAATTAAACCTTGAAATGAAACAATGCATAAAGGAATGATGAATGAACAATGTAATTCCACAACTCACTAATTCTCAATTGAACCTTGGGTTTCAAATATGAAGCTTATCATGAAGTTTCTTCAATGAGAGTAGATATTGATCATGAACTTGACATAAGACAATGGCTTTGAACACTTTAACCTGATCACCAATGCTACATCATCACAATAGCTCAACTACATGTATGAATTTGACATGATGAAAGAGATCCTTGATTTTTGCAATAAACCTAAATAATCTACCCTTGAATGCCTTCTTAAATTCTCTTGAATTCTCTTGTAAAATGCTCACTTGAATGCTCTTAAGATAACTTGAATTTTCTAGGATTTCTTAGATGATACTATGTGAAATAATCTATTATTTATACTTATCTTACTCTTCATTCCAAAAATTCAAATAAAACAATCTAACATCAGATCCATGATTTGAAATCATTAAAATACAATGAAAAACATATCCCAAGGGGGGGTCCTTGGGTTAAGTGAGGACCCATTCACCATAGGGTGAATGGGTCCTAACATACTTAACTAGGAAATAATTCGAGAAATATGAAATGATATGTAAAAAGGGGGTCCTAGGAACTAGTGAGGACCCATTCACTAGGTGTTTAATGGGTCCTAGGTCACTATCCTAGGACACATACCTTGTAAAATTGAATGGTGTGTATTATTATTTAAGAGTGGCAGGTTTTATCCCTCAGAAAATGCAATTAATTAGGATTGGATTTGAATTAAAGGGTCCAATTAACCTCAATTTAACCTAAATTAATTAATAAATTCCTAGATTAGTGTGAAATTGTAAAGATACACTTTACAACACTCTAAATAAGGCACCATTAAGTCCATTTTATTATTAATTATTCATTCCTAGATTAAGTGTGAAAAATAGATACTTTTTTCTACACTACATTTTCCCCCCACTTTAGTGAGAGTATTACCCCATGTCAAACTCACACTAAAGTAGACATTTAAGACAATTATGTATGCAACAATGAAAAAGATACACAATCATACACTATCAAAGACCAAGAAAAGATCAAGCATAAACCATCCAACATAATGTGGAACACATCTAGAGACTATCAATTTTGCACTCACTCTAGGGTAGTGGAACCTCAAGCCATCCACTAGGTGAGTATCCCTCTAGGAAGGTGGCTTAGTGAGAAATTCATGCCTATGTGTCAGCTCTCACTATGCTTACCATACCAAATCTATCCCTCTGATAACTATGATAGGGAACCACTCACATTCCTATCCAAGTTGCATTATTCTAAGCACTAATGCACATGGTAAGGCTCCATGGGAAAGCAAGGTGTGTTATGCTAGGTGGCCTTGAATTAGGGTTGCATTCGTGCTTCATGAGGTCAGTGAGTTGTGTTACGTCAAACACTTATGAAAAGTAATGTTTAGTAAAAAAAATTTGTTCATAGGGATTTTTCTTTTTTCATGTAAGGTCTTCTTCTTAGGGATCATCATGCCTAATGTATCAAATAGAGGACAAATCAATAGTAATAGATTGCAACTTAGGGGATACCTCTTGTTGCATCAAGCCACTAAGAGAAATTCATACGCTAAGAAATATCACACTCTTTGAGGACATCAAACCTAATGACACCAGCAAGAAAAGGACACATCACAAGAAAAAGACAATCACACCATGAAATATGAAAAATGTTGAAAGATTTCATTGATCTATGCTCCAACTTTAAAGAAGTTTATATTACCATTTCTATGAGCAATGACTTTAAAGTAGCCAATATTCTATCCCAAGAGATGAGAGCTTACTCGGAAATCCCTATGCCAAGTCATATGTTCCTGAAATAGAGCTACATCATGGAAAAGGAAGGAGGGTTTTCCCCCCAAACATATGGAAGGGATCTATGGATCTGGAGTTAGTATATCTTTCCTACAATGTTGTCATGGAGCTTAAAAATGGTATCATTCCCCAAATACTCATAGAACTAGAAGAATGAGACAAAGAGATTCAAAACAAAGAAAAATCCTTCAAGTCAACATGGAGGAGACCTAAATGTCTCAATTCCTTATGCTATCCCCAAAAGGAAAACACAAGATAAGATGAAAAGGGAAAATATTTATGACATATAAGAATGTAGGTACAAATAGAGGAATGCATAGAGAGAGAGAGATACATCAAAAGAAATAGTATGGGGGATCACATTATGCACATGAAATCACATATAAAGAACATGGAAAAGAAAAGAAAACAAAAGACTAGTAAGGATTTCATAAGAATCAACATATAACATGTTGTTTGCATCCCAATCTGGGATGATATATATGGAATGCAGATAACTAGACAAAGGGACAACATCAAGTGCCAAAACCAGGACAAGGCTAACTAACCCCTTGCCCCAACTAAGTGTAGGACAAGGATGAGAATGATATACTTGTAATAAAGATAATGATTTGCAATAAATGTATGAAAGGAAAAATTTCATTGCTTCTACGCTTCGAAGATAGAACAACAAACTTCAAACACTTTCATATAAGGACAAACCCTAGAGATCTCAACTTCAAGTATGCAAAAGAGAAAGAGATCTTGTAATAGGGTTTTCCTAGGGTCTGGTTATGAATTAAAGATGATTTCACCACCAAGCTAGGGCTTGGAAAGAATAATGAAATGTAAGATGTAATTCTTAACCCTAATATTCAATGCAATCTTCAACTAAATGACCTAAAAAAGCATGTAAATCAGAATAGAAATATGAGATCTCATTTAAGTATGCACCTAAAAACTAGAAGAAGGATGGAATAAACCCTGAAACACTAAAAACCCTAAAATTTTGGCACACTAGGACTCATATGCCAATTTGGGTGTATCAATCTTAGATCAGGGTTTCTGGGAAAGAACTAGTTTCTAGAAAAAAGGGTATCTTAAACTACAAAAAAATGGAAAAATGCCTCTAGTGGGACTCATACGCCACTTCTGGTGTATCAGTCCTATTCCTCTTTTTTGATAATTCAAAGTTTAGATCTATGCTCCAATCTCTGCTCTTTCCTTACAAACTAATTTCCAGATCCAAAACACCGATTTTGGACTTGTAGATGACTTTTGTGAAGATAGAAACCTTGCAAATGAGGGAAAACTCCAACAACTTTCTCCAAGCTTCTGACCTAATCTTCAATGGATCTTCAAGCTCCAAGACACCTAGATCTACAATCCCACATGTAAAGAGAAGAAAAACTTGTTGATATGTTAGTGAATGGGATTTTTCCTTGGTCAAACCCATTTTAGGTAATTAAACCAAATGATGAGATAATTAAATAAGGATATGAAACATGAAGCATGGAACATAAAACATAAATAATGATACCTTGAATAATTTTCTTATAAATCATCAACCTAACATGAAGTGGCCATGAAGGATGTAGATCTAGGTCTTGAAATAAGTGTAGAACAATGCTTAATCTTGGATCTTGAATGCAACATCACAAAACTAGCTCACCAACATGCTTGATGCTTGATACCCTTGACATGATGATGGATCTTGAATTGCTACAACAATTGATGAAGAATTCTGACCTTGAATACCTTAGAAGTGATCTTCTAAACTCTCTTTATGTTCTTGTGAAGTCTTGGAATGCTTAACTCTTGAGTACTTGACTTGGTATCATGTATGCTTAATGAAACAATGATTTCAAACCTTGTTTATATAGGAAATCCATCCAAATTACCATTTATTAGATCCCAAAGGTCGACATTCATAAAATTTTAATTTAAAACCTTGATTCACACTCAAAACCCTAAAACGGGGCCAAATGGAACTTATACACCACCTCTAGCACATTGGTCCCACCTGGGGCCCAAGGTGGTGTATGGGTACCATGAGGCCTTTTTAGAGAGAGAAAGTGTCAGGGAGTTAAGAAATTAAGTTTATTTGAGGTCTGTATTAGGATTTTGGTTGAAATAAGCCTCGAGATGCATAATATAGGGTCTTAGGGGCCTATTGATGATGATATAAAGGTCATAAATGCAAGAGGGCTCAAAATTCAATGTGAAAATGTAAATAAATATACTTTACAACAACAAATTAAGGAAAAATTAGGTCTATTTACTTAAAAGGGTCCTAAATCTAAGTTGGATGTGTGCAACACATTACAATAGTAGATTAAGGTGATTTTAAGTTAATTTCATCATTATTTATTCACTAATTAAGTGTGAAAATGTACACGATGATATTTTTTCAACACTACAATGTATAATATGTAATAGTGAGAATACTAAGATCCTAAAACTATTACATGGAAAGGAGCAAGAGGGAATTCTTTAGGAAAAGATGGATTTTTAAAGGGTTTAAACTTCTTCAATATTTTCTTTAAAGGTTGACAATCATTGGTGTGATGTCCAAAGAATATATAATAAGAACAATATGGTTTTGTTTTATCAGTTTGTCTTTTTGTCAAGTTTTTAGGGTTAGGTGGTAATTCAATTAGTTACTAACATAAAAGATCATAGAAGATTTTATCAGTTTCAAATAGTTGTAACAAGTTATAAAGATATTTAGGAGGCTCATAGAACTACTATAACTAGTATTTTTAATTTTCATGTACTCTAGGTTTCTTTTTCATTGGTTTGATTATGATGTTGTCATCACTTTCATCTTCTAACTACAAAACTCTTTCCTTTTTCAAAAAAAGGATGTGTTAGGAGTAACAAAGTTCTCGAAACTTGTGGGATCTTCTCTCTTATGCCTGGGATATGTAATGTAAGGAAAATTTCAGTAAATGGTAAGGACTAAGAAACATACAAACTCTATCCCATCATTATGATTAAGTGTTGTTCGTATATTCCCTATAAGAGGAAGGGCATGACCAGTGATAGGTTTGGTTTTCATAAAGCTTTGTAATATTTTTTGTAGTGTAGAAAAATGTATCCCTCTACATTTGCACACTTGTCTGGGACCTTCCTGGAACAATGGAAAAAGTTTCCTTTTCCTTGCTTGATTTCAGAATAATTAATATGAATTGGACTTGATATCACCTTGATTTGCTGTTGTGAGGTGTTTTACACATCCACACTAGGTCTTGGGCCCCTTTTAAGCTAAATAAACTTAAATTTTCTTTAATTTAATGTTGTAAAATTTATTTATTTACATCTTCACATTAAATTTAAGACATTTGTAAACTAAAATGGACCTAATCTAGTGTTGTAATGGGTTCTACACATTCACATTGGATTTAGGGCCCTTCTAAGCTAAATAGACCCAATTTTTCCTTAGTTTAGTATTGTAAAGTGTATTTATTTACACTTTCACATTGGGTTTTGGGCCCTATTGCATTTATGACCTATATATCATCATAAATAGGCCCTTATGACTCTATATTATGCATCCCAAGGCATATTTTAATCAAAAACCTGACAAGATCAACATATAAACTTAATTTCTTCACTCCTTGACACTTTAGCTGGAAAAATAGCCCTTGTGGGACCCATTCATCACTTTGGGTGAATGATTCCCATCCAAGTGGGACTCATTCACCCAACTTGGAAAATGAGTCCCATTTGAGCTATTTTCAAGGTTTGAGTAGGAAAAACTAGGTTTTAAGTTTAAATTTCTTATATGTCATCCATGTGAATCAAATTAATAGTCATTTGAGTGGATTTACTATATAAAAAGGGTCTCAAATAATTATATCATCATACATTCATATTATAAAGTCAAGAATTCAAGAGTTAAGCATTCCAAGTCTTCACAAGGCCATCAAGATAGCTTTCAAGATCAATTCTAAGGCATTCAAAGGAAAGATTTATTCATCAATTGTTGCAGTAATTTAAGATCCATCATCATGTCAAGAATATCAAGCATCAAGCATGTTATTGAGCTAGTGTTGTGATGTGGCATTGAAGATTCGAGATCAAGCATTGTTCTACACCTATTGTCAAGGATCAAGAACTACATCTTTCATGGCAATTTCATGTTGAGTTGTATATTTATAAGACATTATTCAAGGTATCATTGTTCATGTTTTGTATCTTATGTTTCATGTTTCATGTCCTTGTTTCATTGTTTCATCATTTGGTTTAATTACCTAAAAGGGGTTTGAACAAGGAAAACCCATATTCCCTAACAATCAACACTTTTTCTCCCTCTCTTTGTGTGATTGTAGATCTAGGTGCTTTGAAGACTTGAAGATCATTGAAGATTAGGTTACAATATTTTTGGAGTTGTCTCCCCATTTGAAAGGTCATAATCTTCAATAAAAGGTCATCAACAACCCTGAAATCAAATTTTTGGACCTGAGAACCTGGAGGAACAGATTGAGCAGGTTGAGAAGAGTAGATTCAAACTTCAAATTTCTAGAAAATCCAAATTGGACTCATTTTCCACAAGTGGCAGATGACTCCCACTGTAGGTTTTTTTCAGAATTCTTTGCAAATTTGGATACACGTTTTCCTGAAACCTGCTCCTATGCAAAAATCTAGAACTAGGACTGGTTCACCTAGAATGGCTAATGAGTCCCACTAGGTCAAAACGTCAGAATTTCCACCATTTCAGAGCTCCTTCAGGTCATCTCCTGATTTTCTAGGTCCACACATTCTATTTTGCAACTTTCTATTTTTTTTACACACTTTTCTAGGTCATTTTGTAGTGCATTACATTCAATTAGAGTTTATAGTTTCATCTCACATTTCATTTGTTTTCCTAAGTATAAAATTGGTGGTGAAACCCTTATTAGTCTACTTTCAACCCTTAGGACAACCCTATTGGAAGATCTTTTTCTCTTTTGCACTGAGATCTCTAGGGTTATCCTTGAGTGGAATATCTTTGAAAGTGGGCATGCTCTATTTTCTAAACCATATGATAGTACTCTCATCATCCATTTTAATCAGTTACACTTCCTACTAAAATTGGGATTCTTTATGCCTTATTTGGTCCTATTTTGCATCCATAAGCCTTATTAAATGCATTATTCTGAGGATAATCTCGACATTTATCAAATAATCAATCACGATTCAAGGTTTTCGTTCATTTGTTCTAGATCTAGTGATCTAGACTCATACGCCACCTTGGGCATATGAGTACCACCTAGGTCTTGGGACGTGATTTTGAATGTTGCATTAAAGAAGACATTTCTTAGAGTTTGTGTCATGTGTTTAAGACATAGGGACTCATATTCCCCAACTGGCATATTAGTCCTACATTAACCGGGACCTAATCTAAATCGAATTCTTTGGGGGATTCTATATCCTAGATCTGGTGTCGGCTTGTAGTGTTGTAATTTCAAGAAATTTTGCATCAACAAGTATAAATGTGAGGTTATTTCACATAGTTTCATCTTATAATTTCATAATAAATCAAGAGTACTTCACAAAAGCATTCAAGAGAATTCAAGAAAATTCCCGAGGCATTCAAGGGTAGATTTATAGAAGACTATTGCAGCAATCAAGATTCATTATCACGTCAAAGGCTTGATGCATCATGCATGTGGTTTTGAGCTAATGTTATGATGTATTGTTCAAGATGAATTCAAGTATTCATAGGCATTATCATTCATCAACAATCATGATCAAGATCTACGTCCATTAGGGCCACTTCATTCTTGTTTGTAGATCTATAAGGTTTCAAACAAGGTTCTACTATTTCATCTCATGTTTCATGTTTCATTTCATTCATGCTTCATTTCTCATTAAGGCTTGCTTACTAAAATAGGGTTTGACCAAGGAAAACCCCCATTACCTAAAATAAAAATAAAAATTCCCTCTCTTTGTGTGATTGCAGGTTTACAAGCTGAAGAAAAAGTGGATTTGAAGCCTTTAAAAGTACCAAAATGACAAAGTTGCAAATTATTTTAAAGTTGTTATAAAAAATTGTCAAGGCTTATGGAAACTCAAATATAGAGCAAGATATTCGACCTATTTACATAAAACCAATGGGAAAGATCTTATTTAATGCATATTCAAAGGCTCACAAAGTTTTATTTAAAAATTTTGCTCCTAGGACACTTTGCGAAAAAGCAAGACACTTTACAATAGTATGGGCATATGAGTCCCAATACAACCATTTTACCAATTTTTAGAAGATTCTGACCAATCACTTGGAGATTTTAGATCATTCATAAAAACCCTATACTAGGAATCAATCACCCAATTTGGCATATGAGTCCTAGTAGGCCTCAAAAACAACAAATTTTAGGGTTTTTTAGGCCTTGTTTAATCATCTATGATCTTCCAAGTGTTCATTTTCTAGGTTACATAGCTATATTCACATATTTCATTCATTTCCTTCTTTCTAATCATTTTCTTAGTGGTGAACCCCTACTTTAATCACACCTAAGGAAACCCTTATATACATCCTTCCCTCAATTGAGTCACTTAGTTGAGTGATCTTGGTTTCCTTTAATGAACTAGAGTGAAATAGGTACCCCCTAGTTCCATCTCCTAAAAGGTGGAACCCTATTTCCTTCGGTTCATTTGGTGAACCTAACCTTCAAACCCTTTATTTATGATTTGGAGTGCATTAAAGTCCTAGAGCTAGCCTACATTATCTTTGCATTATATCTTACATTAGTTAATTTGCATTTAAGTACTCTAAATCTTGTATTAGTGAAAGTGCATATAGGTTGCATTTTTGCATCATTCATCATTGAATTTCATTTGAAATGTGTCATTGCATGTATAGCCTAGTCAACATACAAATTAGAAACCTTAACATTCACTCAAAATTTAATGAATTTAGTGTCAAAACCCTAATCTATGGCTCATTCACCCCTTTGGGCGATTTATCCCCTTTACAGGATGTTTTACCTCCTTTCTAGGAATTTTGTGTTGTGTGATTTTCATTGTTTAAACCTTTCAAAAACCCTAAATTGGACACATTCACCCATCTGGGTGATTTAATCCTATATTAGACCTGAATGTACATTTTACAACATTGAAAACTTCATTTAGGTGCTTTTTTTTGTTGTCATATCTCTATTTCAATTTTCTAATTTTCTATTTCATTCATTTCATTAGATCTCACTTAAATTTATTTCATTTCAAGTAAATGTTTCAATTATGGATGGAATTAGATTACTACATTTATTTTATTTTATTTTTAGAATTAGTTCATATTTTCATAATATTAGACTACATTTGGCATTCATTAGAAAACAAAAACAAAAACCAAAAACATCAAAAGAAACAACCAAAAAATGGTTAACCTTGGAGAAAGCATAACATTCAAACCCTTTAGTAACTTGATGACTTTGAAATGTTAGATGAAGCCCTTGATGACTTCATCTCCCTTAGATCATCCACTAAATCATTCATACAAGAGGATGCAAGCATCGACAATCATGATAATCATAATTGTTCTTCTCTCGATAACTCTCCTATCAGTGATGAAGGTATCTTGGTAAAATAAGATACAATCATTGAGAATCACAAAAATCTTGTTTTTCCTTCTCCTCCTCCCCATTGGGAAAATATTATGACACAAAGAAGATGAGATCATTTCCACAACTTTACCTAGTCTCCATTCATCTCCCAACACCTCCCCTACTTGTGATAATACTTTAGTGAAAGAGGATACAATTTTGAACGATCATGAAAAACACATTTGTGTGGAGGATATGTAGATATCAAGAGATCCAATGATTGATACCTATGTCAATACTACCTCTCCTACTTGGGAAGACATTATAGGACATGGGGATGTAATTGTAGAGACTAATGACAATAAAATTTGTCCTCCTAATATCTATTCTAGATATAGAGAAAATGGTTTGTTGTTAGAAGATACACTTATTGATGGCCATGAGAATCTTGTTTCTCCTTTTCCTAATGCCCCTACAATTTGGAAAGACATATTTGAACAAAAAATTACAATAATTGGTAATCATGAAAATAATAATTATCCTTCTCTTGATGCTTCCCTTATTTGTGATGGAGCTATTTTACAAAATCTAACCATGGAATGTGATGAACCTCATGTTTGTTACTTTCCTGAAATATCTTCTACTAGGGTAGATATTATGGCACAAGAGAATGAGACCTTAGATAAAAAGGATAACATTATGGACAACAATAAAATTTGGTTGTCTCCTAATATCTCTCCTATTGGCGAAGAATATATTGTGGTGCTAGAAGAACCAATCAATGAGAATCTTAGGGAAAACATTATTGAACAAGAGAATTTCATCATTGATAAGCAAGAAATTCCAACCATTGATAACTCCCTTACTTGTGATGAAGTTATTTTAGAAGAACCAACCTCTCAATGCCATGAACATCTATTTTGTACATCTCTTAAAAAAATCCAACTAGGGAAGGTATCATTGTGCAAGAAAATGACAAAATTGACACATTTATTTTAGACAATAGTAATATGGCTTCCTTAGATGGAGATGATGAAGTGAAATTAGACTCCTCTTCATTAAGAGATCATGAAAATAAGGATAAATCTTTTGAGGATATGTACACTAGATATCTCTTGATACCAACCACACATGCATAGTTCCTGTATATATTCAAGAAAAAGAAAAAGAAAAGAATATTGAAGAATTCACAAAGTTATTAGAAGATTGTTGGGAAACCTTTGATTTCATACCGACATTTATGGGAGAATACTATAAGATCATAAGAAAATATTCTCAAAAGGAAAAAGAAAAAGCAGTGATGACAATACAAAATTCAAAAGCATCTACTTCAACCACTTTAGAAGAAAGGACAACATACATGAAAAACTCTAATGAAGTTGATTATGAACAACCACTAAATCCGAAAGAAGTGAAAAAGATTTATGGAAAAGGTTATGAGCTTATGAAACAATGGGTATAGTGGAAAAGGATATGGTGCTAGAGAACAAGATATTTGTGTCCTTATAAAGCCTAAAACACAAGAAATGACTAATGGTTTTGGTTATTGTACCTCGAAATAAATAAGCATACCTTGACTCAATGTCAACAATATTACAAAAGATTCTTCCGAGACAAATTTAACTTTGTTACATCCTAAATTGATAGATATCTCATTAGATCTATTGGTTCCCAAATCTACAATCCACTTGAATCCTAAAGGGTTGCCACACCTAATAGTCAGATTCAAGGAGATACTTGGCTAACAAATGAGATATTGAATTAAAACCCTTTCTCGAGTGCACTTTGGGCTCTATGAGACCTGAGAGGGTGATCCCAACACTGTGCTTACAAATAATTGTGTGCCAAAGTATCCAAAACACTATAAATAGATGATTTTCCTTTAAATGTTTAATGGAAATACTACCTTAAAGGTTTGATAAACCTTCATGGTAATGCCTAATTTAAACATGAGAGATGTCAAGCATTAAATTCTACACACAATTACACTGAGATAGATAAGTAAATTTGATTTTAATTTGTAGCTACTCATAAAAACTCTCAGGAAACTACAACATTAAAGTAACAGTGCCATATTCGAGGGTGGAGGCACCTAAACCATGTAATCTAAAACTCATTACAACATTCAATCATTCATAACTATGCCTACTAGATAATTCCTTACATCACTTGTACCAGAAACTCAACTAGCCATACTTAATAATCCCAACACATAGTTGCATAAACCTTTTCTGTGTTAATATAATTTAATTCATTCCTTCAATGAAGGTAATAACACCAAAAAACATTCAAGGAAAAACAAGACAAATCCAAGAACCTTTGACTTCTTATATTGATAAACTATGCACTGCATACTATGGAGACAACTAGTTTAGAATATCTCATTATTTACATTCAAATATGACTATGCCTTGAATGAATTCCACATTACAAGATTCAGAAAACCCCAAAAATTGAAATGAACACTTATTTACTTTCAGACCCTGTTACAAAAGAGTATTCACGTGAGACCAAAATAGTGGACCTCTTTTGAATGAAGCAAAAATTTACATTTAAGAAAATTGCAAAACCCTAAATGGAAATCCTCAATAGAAATTTGGCATCACTCAGCTTCATTGATCAATAACCATCTTTACACTGAAGGAAAACCCATCTGCACTTTGTTTTCCCACCTCTTGCATTTTCTTGCCCACATTGCAATAGAAAATCTATTTTTTACTTCACTTCTTCCTCCATTTTACCCTGTAGCTAATAATATTTGCTTCACCTATGAATGCTTTTAATCTCCCTTTGTTTTGCATACTTTTATTTGACCCATGAAAGCCCTTTAATCTCCTTTGTTTATTTGCAATTGTAAAAAAAACCATTCACCTTTGCATTTACTATTTTATTTCCTAGCAAAGAATAATCTCTTATTTTAATAGAGGAAGGTTTTAATTTTGTTTATTACCCATGCATCCTTTTGATTACTTTACTTATTTTCACTTGAAATTTAATAGGTTTTACCCGTGAAGGCTTAAAATCATTTTCTCAGGCTACACTTTTACTTTGCATTTTACATTTTAAATCTTTTCTTTTAAATGTGAAAGCATTTAAATATTTCCTCGATCTAATAAAAATATTTCACCCATGCCTTCTTATTTTGCATTTTATATTTAAAGTCCTTGCTTTTAAACGGTCAAGGCCTTTATTTTTTGTTTCATTGGCTATTAAAACCCTTTGTACTTTTTACTCACCATCAAAAACTTTAAACACAACATTTAAATATTCTACATGGGCCCACCTTCAACACCTGGAGCCTTCCCCACTACCCCACTTCTCTCCTCCCATGACATTATAAACTCACACGGGCTTGTGGATAATTTTTTTATTAAAGCTTAAAATAAAGCATTAGCACATGGTTTCATAAAATATTAAATTTTTAAAACAACCATATACTCCTCTCTGCGCCCCATCCATCCTATGTTGCCATCAACACTTGCCCCCATGAGCTAGCGGGGAAGACTTGCTTCTCATTTCTGCCACTTCTCTTCAAACCCTGGCGACACAAGAAATTTTTTACAGTAGTCACCATGCTACTCAATTTTCTTCCCACATTACTTTGTCATTTTCAATTTTCCTGAGCATTTTTAAAACTTGGAGGGCGTTTTAATGAGTTGCAGAGCATTTTTGAGCTTGCAAACAGCCAAAAAATACATAAAACATTATTAAAATCACTGCCCAAGCAAGAGAATTTGTTGGGGTACCTTTCTGGAGCAAAAAACATGATTTGCAATTAAAAAATAGCATAAAAGTTCTACACCAAACCAAAAAAGGTGATTGCACTTTGTAATCTACTCCTTCCACAATAAGAAAAACTCCTCACAGTGATAAAATGAATTTAAACACATAGAAACAACAACAAAGGAGTTCCCAACCAAATTCTCCCCCAAATACTACCTCTTACCACACTTCCCCACTTCCCCATGAGCTTCCTCTACCATGAGCTTTCACTGTCGTAGGCTAGCGAGGAAAGAAAAAATTGAAGGTTGAGCTTTATAAAGTTTATAAAAATTAAAAATTTCCCTAATTTCTCCTTCACATGCAAATTTTTTCTTGCAAATTATTTAAAACAATGCAAATGTTTTAAATATTTACATTTTAAACTTTAGGAAGTGAGTGAAAATTTAATTTTGACTGCGACTCAAATAGGGAAAATTCATTGTATGCAGACCGAGACACCTAGGGCTGAGATTTTTTGCATGCGATCAAAATCAATTATTTAAAACATAGGTTTTAAATCAAAATTTTCCCAGCCATTAGAATTTTGGTATAGATCCTTTGTAAATTGACGCATAGGACATGTTCACTGCAACTGTAAAGAATTAAAATAATGCTTCATATGACCTCCATTTTTTTATGAAAATGGAGTTGGAGATATTTTAGACCAAAATGAGAAATGGGTTTCCTTTAGAATTGCAAAATTTGAAACTTTCTAGAACACCAATTTTGACCCGGTTGCAGTCAAAAAATAATTAAATAACCCATCAGAACTTATCTAGGGGGCCTGAAATTGAGCATGCATGTTACCATATGTACCAAAAAATATTCCACAAAAGGGATTTTCAAGATGACCTCCAATTTGAAAAATATTAATCGACAAAGAGGACCTCTAGGGTAGATTTGACAAGATGCAAGCCTAAGCTTTGTCGACACATTGAAAGGATACAACCACTTCAAATTTGAAAAATTTGAAGGTGCTATTAGTGGGTCATGTTTGGAGAGGCATGCCCCTTGTGGGTGTTGGTGTTTTTTCCAGTACACCCTTAAAATTCTCTAAAGAGTAGCCAACTCCTATAATCAAGAGTCCTTAAGATGAATGGCCAACTTAACGAGTAAAGGGCTTCAAGGAATTTACTCCTTCACTTCAAGCTCTATGGAACCCAGGAGGGTGTTCCTAATTGTGTTCATTTTGATCTATCTAGTGAAGAACACATCAACTCACAGATTGGTTCCTACATAGGGAAAATAAACATAATCCACTGAAAGATTGGCTAATCTTTGAGTAAATAATCATTTTTTCACTAGGAACAAGAAAGTATTTCAAGTACATGTTTCATGGTTAACAAATTTTAAATGAATTGTGCTATGATTCTAAGTCCATGGTCAGAAAAATATTCAATACATCCATTACTAAATACTTTTGGAAAATAGACCAGTGTTTCATCAATTGGGAAATGGAGTCAAACATGTAATAAACAATAATACACAAATTCTTTAACTCTGATAATAATGGACTATTTTCACAATGCATTACATCATGAAAATTTGCAATAACTAAAACATGACTTCTTACTAGATCCTTTGCAAAATTCTCACAAATCTGTGACCCTATTCAAGCATTTGATTAACTCTTTGAGTCAAAGCAGAAACAAGGACACATGTTCAAACAAGCATTTGATGATAAACAAAAATACCATTGATATTTCATTCATAATTCTTAGAAATTTACAACAGGAGAGTAAATGTTTTGGATATAAGATTTGTTTCGATATCAGTAATTTATGTAAAACTACTTTAAGATCATTACATATAAGATTCAAAACCAAGACGATTCAACTGTTCTATTCATTGGCATTCATTCTACCTAACTTCTACCCAGACCATATACTAGAGTCAAAATTTTTAGAACCGAACTCCTTTTGCAATGAGCCATGAAATCCCTTTTATAGCAAAAGGGAGCAAAAAGCATTTGGATCAAATGCAATTACATTTCTAGAATGTTTCATTTCAGCACCAATTTGAATTTCACTTCAAAAATCTCCAGATGGTGACCTACAATCATTTGTTGAGAACAGGGAGACAAAATTGATAACCACCATCAAAAGGAAAATGAAAATACCACCAAAAATTTTATTTAACTGCCAACTAGGCCTCACATTCCACGTCCATGTTGCCTCGATTGTCCATAGTCAGCATGAAAAGAAAAAAACTAACAACATATGCAGGGAACAAAAGAAAACACTAGGACAACTTTATCAATCAGTACAAATATTTGAAAACCCAAGCACCAATTCTCTTAACCAAAAGAAGGACTAACACCAGAACCCAACGCATGGTACACGCACTCACTTTGCATCCTTGCAAGAGGTAGGGATGAAACTTCTGCTCCCTCCTCATCTTTATCTTTACCAAGCATAGAGCCATCACACCCACTTAGAATTTTCACAAATATTGGTGGAACCGACAATACTTACACTCCTAGGGCTACCGGTTGATTCAATATCATAAGATACTACTGATAGCCTGAGTTTGTCTTTGTTGCACTATCTGAAGGACTATACAAGATGACAATTGGGGAGCTCTTCCTTCCATGGGATCCTCAACCATACCTTATCTTTCTTTGTACTCCTAGTACGAATGGTGCAGACTCCTTTACTCTCTCCTCCACCTTGGCATCTTAACCTAGCTGCATCTAGTAGGAACACATGAAGACTTCTCACCAGGGACTTTCTCCTCTAGGATTGGAATCTATTTAGGTGCATTATACTTATGTTCAGAGATATCGCCATGAGGCTTCTGCATGTTGAGTCTTGGAGACCTCGTTACTTGTAAAGTAGAAGTGACTGGCCTACTCATCTTCTTTTCTTAGCAGCTTCCCAAACTCACAATGGAGCACTCTCCACTCTTCACACAAATTCAAAAAATGATAAATATTGATTGCAATGGTGAAATTGGCAATCACTCCATTTGTATTTATCAAGCAATTTTGATGGTGTTTGATCATCAATTTTGTCATCACATGTTCAAGGAAGTAGTTAATCACTAGTGTCCATTTCATCACCGTTAATCACCCAAGTACTTGGAGATTTGTGTATCATTCCTCATAATAGCTATGAATTAATTTCTTGCACACACCAAGACCCAATTGATTTCTTCTGAAGAGCAAACACCATTAATGCTCACTATTTGTAGAGGAAAATGGCTAACACGTGTAATTTTGATTTTTGAATGTAGGTCATCCATTTTAGAATGAGATGGAAGATCAAGCGGCTTAGATGAGGTCAAATAAGGTTTGAAAACCAAAGACCATAGCTCATCATCCTTTGGCCAATAAGAATTTACTGACTGGGAGCCATGTCATTCATTCCACAGGCTCTGCCACACTTTGCACAGTGGTCAAGAAACTCCACACATCATCCCTTCATGTACCTCACAAGCTTTCTAGTGGGAATTAATTAAATGTCGTGAGGTGTGCAATGAATAGTTAGGATTAAATCCTAACCCTGCATGACATCCATTGATCTCCCCACCATTGGTTACCAAGCACTTGTACAAGGGTCAGGCCCCACATGGTGAGGACATGCGTCAAAATATTTCTAACCTCGCATGTCTTATGATAGCTATCCATTAATGCTCATGCAATGTGTGATGGGTGGCGAGGATTAAATCTTCAAATCTAATGGGCCATATTCCTGGACATGTGACATGTTTGTCTTAAAATTGGGTCATGACTTGGCCAACAACAATAAAATCCTTGAGGATAATGACTTAAGTCCTTTAAAATGAAATACTTTTCCCAATTTTACAAAACTGTGGTGTGGGATAATGCACAGGGCGATGATCTCTCCTAAACTAAAGGGGTTGGTAATCAAATGTATTCAAATGCTTAAGTGATGACTAACTTGATTGGTAAACAATGGGAATAGTTCAACGCAAAATTATAATGTAGGAGGGTTTTAGGATAGCATGTTTATAAGGCGAGGGTTCACAAACCAAAACCTTTAGCCCATCCTTGGACACAAAGCTTAACAATCATAATCCAAGTCATGATTTTCTCAAAATTTTGCAAAAAAATTTGGATCTCTATCAGTGGGCATGGTGAGATTCCATATCTTTGAGGAGTAGACCAAGTTCCAAATCCATTGGGTGGCTCTGCAACTTCTCCATGTGTTCCATTTTTTTAAACCTCATTTGATGGCTCCAGACCACCGACTGAAAAAGGGAATTCAATATTTACCCTTGTCAAACACCAATATATTAAAGGACCTGATCTCCCTCAATCCATTATTTCCCCTGCCACACCACAACAACATGAGTAACTTTTTTCCTACAAAAAAATGTGTCAAGCTACCTTTGGAAAAGTGAGAACTTGCTCCTTGTTTAGCTCTACTATCACATGGAAACCAAATAACATAGGCCACATCTCTTCCACCCATTTCATTTTTTGATTATGTGGCTAGTGAAAACATATGAGGATAATGATCAAGACTATATGAAGACACAGTCTTATCACATTTACTAACTCCTTCATAATGATTAAGCTCAAAAAAGATATCATGCCTCAAAAATAGTGTGCAATCCTCTTGTGTATTTATCAAAGAATTCTCACACATTTGCATCTCCTTCATCTGAATTGCATCACATGTAAGTTTATCATTATCCAAAAAACATAGCCTAGTCACATTATCATGTGTCTCAAAGTTCTAAAAATAAGATTTATCAACATCCACAAGTCCATTTTCCACATTCAAATCATAGCATTCAGAAAAATACATTAGCATCCCAAACAATGTTTTCCAGTTTATGTTCATAAACAAGACTGTTAGCACTCATCATGTTATCATAGAAAGAATCTTCAAGTGCAAGTTCATATGACTCAGAAACTTTGTTTGCAATAAAACCCTCATAGTGAGTGTTCAAATCATATTCACTAATGAAAGGAGTATCATACTCAACATTACCTCCTACTACATCAACATGAATTTCTGAAGTATATTTCTCATGAGAAGGACTATGAGTTATAGATCCAGAAAAGAGGTCCTCATATGCATCCATGTGATTGACACAATCACATTCTTCAAGTTCGGACTCATCATAAGGAATGTCATTACTTGTACTAATATCTCTCTCTACATTTTCACTTTCATGTACAACGTCATTTGTGATATCCTCATGCAAACATTCAGTTATAACTTCAAAACTTGAAAAAGGAATGGAAGAAGGTGAAGAATCAAACAAGAAAGGTTTTCCATGTTCACCACTTACATCACCAACACACACATACTCTATGCAATCAACTACTTGAACTGATTCATTCAATAATTCTCTTACATGCATACCTTTTACTTTGTTCATACTGTTACAATAATTAGCAGGGTCATATCCTTCACCATTGAACTGAAAACCAACATTTGTTTCTTTGTTGCAACTACTTGTGGATGATCTCTCCAACTGAAATTCATCTCATAGTTTATCATTTGCATGTGATATACCACCACTTTCAAGAGTATTCCCTAAATTAGCAAACTCCTTTGTCTCATCATCATGAAAGCTTGTATCAATGCTACACTCAACACTTGTAGAAGATGTGGGA
Source organism: Sequoia sempervirens (assembly GCA_007258455.2). Lineage (NCBI taxonomy): Eukaryota > Viridiplantae > Streptophyta > Pinopsida > Cupressales > Cupressaceae > Sequoia > Sequoia sempervirens. The sequence continues at coordinate 135,155,098 of VDFB02000363.1, read as the reverse complement.
CCAAGTGTACCATAGCACTATTGATCACAAACTTCTTCTTTAAATAAGATATTCAATTCATATCCATCATCTTGTTCTTGTGAGCCTTTAAAAGTATTATCATCATTTGCTTTGGAATACTTTTCACTTAAGGAAATCAATTCTACCACTTCCTCTTGAGAGGAATCATAGTTACTAGCAATGCAAATAGAATTGTAATGTATTTGATTATCTAAACAAGAATGTGTTTTAGCTGGTTGCACATTTATATCTGCAAAACTAATGTTGTCACCATGAAGACATGAAACTTCAGAATCAACATAATGTTCAACTATATATTCAAATTCCATAGAGGAGAAAATAATTTTGGTATCATCTACATTATTGTGCAGCCATCTTTTGATACAAAAAATTAACTCCCCATTTCCATATTTTCAAGAAAAATTATGAGTGCCTTCACATGCTTCATCTACTTCATCATGTCTTACATCTTCGCCATTATTGCCGGAATCTTATATTGCATACACTTTCTCCATGGGTTGTTCAAAAATAGAATCCTTATCACTAAATGATGCATAATCATTGTCTTCTACTATACCATTTATATCTTTTTGATGAATCCTAGAAAAGGTACCATCACATACGCTAGTCAAGAGATTACTTCCATATTTCTCTATCATTTTTTCAATAACTAAAATCTATTGATATATGCATTTAAGGCTAGGGGGCTTCAAATGAACTGGCATTGTACTCATACATGGCTCACAATTATTACAAAATAAATCAATGCAAAATGATTCATCAGGTCTTTCTAATTTCGATGTATCAAACAAAAATTTCATGAATCTATCATGAAATTCAGGGGAGGATTCATCCTAATATATTTCTATATCACACAATGCATCAATATATGAGATGGATTCAACTTTGTTTTCAGATTTGTCTTCATATTTTTCCTAGATATATAGATTTCTACTTTCAGAAAAGCACAAATTATCATCTAGTATTCCTTCAAATTGATCAATGAAAAGTGTTTCAATCTAACACCATGAATCTATGGAATGCATTGGTAAACCAGGAAACCAATATTCGGCAATACCTTCTAAATTTCTTACAAAAAAAAATCATGATAGCATCCTCTTCTACTATTTGACAATCTTCCATCAAATCAATGAAACCTTGTACATGTTGTGATGTTAATTATTCAAGATCTCCTCTAAACTTAGGCAAATATTCATTAATTCTTCTTGGCATAGAATGTGGATAACCTTGGATTTTACTAAAATTCAGAGGGTCATATATTTCACTAGTGAACACCTTCCTTTGAGGACATGGCTATGTTTTAGGCATGACATTACAACTTGTAGAGGAAGAACTAGGACAGCTATACATATTTGCAAATAAAAAATTATTCCCTCTACAACTATTCAATTCTCAATATCCCTTTATTGTAGTGCTTAATTTCACAAAATAAGGGAGCCAAAGTTTTCTAGGACCTTCAAACATGGTCTGCATATAAAAATTTATGCTTCTTGAAAACCAAAATATGGAAAATACCTTGGTATTCTGCAGCTGCTGCAAGTTCTATTTTCTGACTAGAATTCTTTATAGATCTAAAATAGTCTTCACATCTTCACTAGGGTCTTTTGACAGAGTCACCACCTCTCTTCACAGAGGAATAAACTTCAAACAATATGAAGCTCTTTCAAAGATGAATTTCATTTTGGGTCTTTTGCAACAACAGAGTCACACATAAATTATTTTAAATTTGTTGCAACAAAACCATCTTCAAGCCTTAAAATTTCAATATCTGAACCAAATGTTCAGATTCACCAAATTCTTGACTCTTTACAAATGGATATTCTTTTGATATTCCCCAATAGAGTTGCCAATCTATTGGTTCCCAAATCTACAATCCACTTGAATCCTAAAGGGCTGCTAGGCCTAATGGTCATATTCAAGGAGAGATTTGACCAATGAATAGGATATTGAATTAAAACCCTTTCTCCCCCACACTTTAGGATTTGTGAGACCCAAGAGGGTGATCCCAATAGTGTGCTTTCAAATACTTGTGTGCCAAAGTATCCAAAACATTGTAAACAAATGATTCTCCTTTAAATGTTTAAGGGACATACTACCCTAAAGGTTTGGCTGACCTTCATGGTAATGCCTAATTTAAACATGAGAGATGTAAAGCATTAAATTATACACACAATTACACTGAGATAGATAAGTAATTTTTTTTTTAATTTGTAGTTGCTCACAAACAATCTCAGGAAAGTGCAACATTAAAAGACCAGTACCATATTGTAGGGTCGATTCACCTAAACCATGTAATCTAAAACTCATTACAACATTCAATTCGGTCATAACTATGCCTACCAGATAATGTCTTACATCACTGATACTAGAAACTCAACTAGCCATATTTAATAATCCCAACACACAGTTGTATAAACATCTATCTGTGTTAATACAATTTAATTCATTCTTTGAATTAAGGTAATAACACTAAACAAACATTCAAGGAAAAACAAGAAGGGAAATACCAAGAATCTTTGATTTCTTATATTCATAATCTATGCAATACATACTGTGGAGACAACCAGTCAGAATATCTCATTATTTACATTCACATATGTCTATTCCCTAAATGAATTCCCCATTTCAAGATTCAGAAAACCCCAAAAACTGAAATAAACACTTATTTACTTTCAAACCCTGTTACAAAAGAGTATTCCTGCGAGACCAAAAAAGTGAACAACCTCTTTTGAATGAAGCAAAAAATTACATTTAAGAAAATTGCAAAACACTAAATGGAAATCCTCAATAGACATCTGGCATCACTCAGCTTCATTGATCAGTAACCGTCTTTACACTGAAGGAAAACCCATCTGCACTTTGTTTTCCCACCTCTTGCATTTTCTTTCCCACACTGCAATAGAAAATCTATTTTTTACTGTGAAAGATTTCACTTCTTCCTCCATTTTACCCTAAAACTGAAAATATTTGTTTCACTCGTGAATGATTTTAATCTCCCCTTTTTTTGCCTACTTTTATTTTACCCATGAAATCCCTTTAATCTCTTATGTTTATTCACATCTGTAAAAAAAACCATTCACTTGTACATCTACTTTTTTATTTCCCAACAAAGAATAATCCCTTATTTTAATAGTGGATGTTTTTAATTTTATTTATTATCCATGTATCCTTTTGATTATTTTACTTGTTTTCACTTGAAAGTTTATAGCTTTTTCCCGTGAAGCATAAAATCATTTTCTCGGGTTGTAATTTTATTTTGCATTTTACATTTAAAATCTTTTCTTTTAAATGTGAAAGCATTTAAATATTTCCTCGAGCTAATAAAAATATTTCACCGGTGCCTAAGTTTTATTTTGCATTTTATGTTTAAAGTCCTTGTTTTTAAATGGTGAAGGCCTTTAATTTTTGTTTCATCGTCTATTAAAACCCTTCACACTTTTTACTCACCATCAAAAACTTTCAACATAGCCTTTAAATATTTTGCATGGGCCCACCTTCGACACCTTGAGCCTTCCCCGTTCCCTGGCTTCTCTCCTCTCACAACATCATAAACTCACATGGACTAGTAGGTAAACACATTATTAAAGCTTAAAATAAAGAATTAGCACATGGTTTCATAAACTATTAAAATTTTAAAACCGCCATATACTCCTCCTACACCCTTGCCATCTTGTGCTGCCATCAGCACTTGCCCCCATGGGCTAGTAGTGAAAACTTGCTTCTTGTTTCTACTACTTCTCTTCAAACCCTGGCACAACAAGCAAATGTTTATAGTACTCACTATGCTACTCAATCTGCTTCCCACATTACTTTGTCATTTTCAATTTTCTTGAGTATTTTTTAAAATTTGAGGGTGTTTGAATAAGTTGCAGGGCGTTTTTGAGCTTGGAAGCAGCTAGAAAATGCATAAAACATTATTAAAATCGCTGCCCAAGCAAAAATAATTCTTGGAGTACCTTTCTGGAAGTGAAAACCATGTTTTGCAGTTCAAAAATAGCATAAAAAATCTGCCCCAAACCAAAAAACGTGATTGCACTTTGTAATATGCTCCATCCACAATAAAGAATACTCCTCAAAGTGATAGAAGGCATTTAAAACACATGGAAATAGCAGTAAAGGAGTTCCCAACCAAATTCTCCCCCAAAATACTACCTCTCATCTCACTTCCTCCTTCTTCACATACAATTTTTGCTTGCAAATTATTTAAAACAATGGAAATGTTTTAAATATTTACATTTTAAACTTTAGAAAGTGAGTGAAAATTTAATTTCAGCTACGACTGAAATAGGGAAAATTCATTGCACGAAAACTGGGACATCTGAGGCCAAAATTTTTTATGTACAATGATAATCAATTATTTAAAACATGGGTTTTAAATCAAAATTTTCCCAGCCATCAGAATTTTGGTATCTCCTTTGTAGATTGACTCATAGGATGTGTTCGCTGCAACTGAAAAGCATTAAAATAATGCCTCATATGACCTCCTTTTTTGATGAAAATGGAGCTGGAGATGTTTTAGACCAAAATGAGAAATGGGTTTCCTTTAGAATTACAAAATTTAAAACTTTTTGGAACACCAATTTTGACCCGGTCACGGTAAAAAAACAATTAAATAACCCATTAGAACTCATCTAGGGGGCTTGAGAATGATCATGGATGTTACCATATGTACCAAAAAATATTTCACCAAATGGATTTAAAAGATGACCTCCAAGTTGAAGAATATTAATCGGTAAAGAGGTCCTCTGGGGTAGATTGTATAGGATGGAAGCCTAGGCTCTGTCGACATACTTAAAGGATATAAGGACTTCAAATTTGCAAAATTTGAAGGTGCTATCAAGGCCTGCATAAAGTTGATACTTTGTTTACTCATCATATCAATAACAATAGTTTCTGCTCCTTGCCATGTAATAGTTGTATGATCATAACATACTCACTATTGTATGTTTTACAATCATTGCAAATAATTTCCTTTTTGCAAGGAGTAGCATATCTTCATCCATTCTCGGCTCACCCTTGTCTTGCACTAAGTTGGGGCAAGGAGTTAGTAGCCTTCTCATTGTATTATACTTGTCATTGTATCTTTTGTCTGGTTTACCACCTTCTATATATATATAAGAGCAAGCTTGGGATGTAGACGACATGCCTTAAATTGGCTCGCAAATGACCTACTTCTCTTTCTAAGTTTAACATTTCATTTTGGGGGAAACCCCTTTCCATGACATAGCTTCATTTGGAAACATATGACTTGGAAAATGGCTTTCCAAATAAGCTCTCATGTCCTCTTTATTGTTAGCATTTATAATTTGCTACTTTAAAGTAATTGCTCACAACATGGTATTTAGCAATTTCTTTAAAGTGGGGGCATACATTGGTATTATTATTTTTGCAACTCATGTTTGATTCTATGGTCTTCTTACTTTATGTGATGTTTCTTTCTCTTTGTGGTGACATGGGGTGTGGTTTCCTTCAAGATCATAATCTCTCTTAGCATAGTATATTCATCTTAGTGACTTTATGCAACACGCTACATTCCCTAAGTTGTGAATCTTTTATTCTTAGATATGTCCTCTCTTGGAGGCATTAGGCACAATATTCCCTAAGTTTAGACCTTACACGAACTAAGAAAAACCCCTTTGAATGTACCCTATACTATTTCACATTTACAATAATTGTTATATTGCCACCTTGCATAACACACTTTGCTTACCTGTGGAGCCATCCTGTTTATTCATGAGTGTTAGCATACGAAGTTTTTCTTGCCTCATGAATCATGTTGTTTGTGTTGTGTGGCACCTTATCAAAGTTATCAAGAGGTATAGCTTTGGTATTGTTAGAGTATGAGAGATGAACTTAGGCATGACTTTCCCATAGCCACCCTTTTTGGATACTTTCCTAGTGGACAACCTAAAGTTTTGTTTCCTCAGAGTGAGCATACTTTTTGGAAAAATAGCTTAGATTTGATCCACATCGTATTGGACAAATAGTCGAGGCTTGATCCACCCCTTTTTTATTTGGTTTTTATTTTATATCTTTTTTCTCTTTTCTTTTTTTAGGTCTTTGACATTGTATGTTCATGTATCTTGATGTTTGAACATATCATACACCCTTGTGTGTGTTCTCTTGTGCTTATGTTGGTTTTCCATAGGATCTTGGTCTTGGGGGCTTGATCAACCCTCTTGATCATGGTCATCCTATCTCACTAGCATTGGTACACTTGGACCTCTGTTGATGCATGTCCATCTACTTTAGTGTGAGTTTGAAGAAATTTCCTCCCCTCAGTAAAGTGGGGGCTAAATGTCATGTAGAAAAAAGTATCTCTTTACATTTTTACACTTTTTTGGGCCTTTCCTACTAAAATTGGGCTTCTTTATGCCTTATTTGGTCCAATTTTGTATCCATGAGCCTTTTTAAATGAAGTTTCTGAGGATAATCCTAAAATTTATCAAATAACCAATCATGATTCAAGGTTTTGGGTCACATGTTCTAGCTATGGTGATCTAGGACTCATATGCCACCTTGGGTGTATGAGTCCCACCTAGGACTTTGGACCTGATTTTGAATGTTGCATTAAACAAGAAATTTCTTATAGTTTGTGTCCCATGTTTAAGACATTGGGAATCATACACCCCAACTAGTGTATGAGTACCACTTTAAGCAGGACCTAATTTAAATCAATTTCTTGGTGGTATTTTATTATCGTAGATTTGATTTTTGATTGTAGTGTTGTAATTTTGGGAAATTTAGCATAAACAAGTATAAATACAAGTGTATTTCACATAGTTTCATCCTAGAATTTCATCGGAAATCAAGAGTACATCACAAGAACAGTTAAGAGCATTCAAGAGAATTTCTAATGCATTCAAGGGCATATTTAAAGAATATTATTACAGCAATCAAGATCCATTATCATGCCAAATTCTTGATTCATCATGCCTGTAGTTTTGAGCTAATGTTGTGATGCATTGTTCAAGGTCAATTCAAGTATTCAAAGGCATTATATTTCATCAAAAATCATGATCAAGATCTACATCCATTGAGGCCACTTCATGCTTGTTTGCAGATCTACAAGGTTTCAAACAAGGTTCTATTGTTTCATCTTATGTTTCATGTTTCATTTCATTCATGCTTCATTTCTCATTAAGGTTTGATTACCAAAATGGGGTTTGACCAAGGAAAACCCCCATTCCCTAAAAAAATAAAAAAATTCCTTATCTTTGTGTGATTTCAAGATTATAGGTTGAAGAAAAAGTTGACTTGAAGCCTTTAAAAGTGCCAAAATGACAAAGTTGCAAAAGTTTTCAAAGTTGTCATAAAAAGTTGTCAAGGCTCACAGAAAATTAGATCTAGAGCAAGATATTCAACCTATTTACATGAAACCAATGGGAAAGTGCTTATTTAATCCATATTTAAAGGCTCACAAATTTTTAGTTCAAAATTTTTCTCATAGGACACTTTGAAAAAAAGCAAGACACTTTGCAATAGTTTGGCCATATGAGTCCTAGTAATGCCATTTTACTAGTTTTTAGAAGATTCTGACCATTCACTTGGAGATTGCAGATCTTGCATAGAAACCCTATAATGGGATTAAATCACCCAATCTAGTGTATGAGTCCTAGTACACCTCAAAAACAACAAATTTCAAGGTTTTCAGGCCTTGTTTAATCATCTTTGATCTTCTAAGTACCTTTTTTGTTTGTTATTCTGATTTCAAGTTCATTTTATAGGTTACATAGCTAGATTTTCATATTGCATTCATTTCCTTCTTTCTAAGAATTTTCTTAGTGGTGAACCCCTTCTTTAATCACACCTAAGGAAATCCTCATATACATCCTTCCCTCAATTGAGTCACTAAGTTGACGGATCTTGGTTTCCTTTAATGAACTAGAGTGAAATAGGTACCCCCTAGCTCCATCTCCTCAAAGGTGGAACCCTATTTCCTTCGGTTCATTTTGAATTCTTCATCTAGCCTCCTTATGTTTTGTTGTGGGATATTAGAAGTATATTGTGCACTATATTGTGCACTATTTTTAGGAAGGGAATTCATGGGGAATTAAGTATGCATGTTATGATCCATAGTGGTTTTATTATCAACACTATTAGGAAGAGAGCTAGAAAACCCAAGATCCACAATGAATGGTATATCACGGGAGGACATGAGTCTCAAACTATGTATCACAATAGTATTGCTAATAGGACACCAAGTTGTAAAGCTCATACAAGTTTTACAAACTTGGTGTGCAAACCCAAAATAGAAAGAGGCTTAAAATGCAATGTGTAAATGCAATTCTCATATTCTCAATAGGGTAATTTGTTGATTAGACTATGCAACAATCTGAAAATGAAATCACACAATGCTCTAATTGAACCAAATTAAGCTAGATATAATGAAATGAATGAAACAAAAAATTAGGAAACTATAACAGAAATCTGAAAGAAGCAATAGAAGCATAGAACAAAAGTTTTGAATTTTTAGAAATGCAAATCAAGACCTGCTTAGGGACTCATTCAACCCAAGGAAAATGGGTCCTAGATTAGGGTTTTGAAAATGATTTTTATAGATTTTCAAGTCTTTTCGAATGATTTTCAGATTCAAGTTTCTTACAGTAAATTTGAAGTTAAGTTTTCTATAAATGCAATGTGAAATGTAAGTTGAAAATGTGACAAAATGATGACCTAAAAGAACTAGTTTGATACACAATTTTTGTTTCAATTTTTAAATGCAATTTTATATGATCTAAATGATATGCAAGATGAATATTTTTTTTGTATTTTTCAGATTTAAATAATGCAAACAATGCAATCCTAAAAACCATAGATGAGATGCAAATTTGAATGCAAACTTAGAAACCCTAAATGTGATCTAGTTAAATACAAATGAATGCAAGATCTAATCTAAGATGAAAAGAGACTCCAAAATTAGAAAAGTACAATGCTCAAGAAGTTGGGTTCACCAAAATGAACCAAAGGAAAAGAGAGGGGAGAATGAACCAAAATGTAATCAAGATGATTAACACCTCTTTTCATTAGTTATTTCATTGAATTATGCATAGATGAATATTAGAAAACAAACCTAACTGATATACCAATCAAAAGGAAAGTTTGAAGAGGGTAAAATATTGTGTACCTATTGCAAAAAGTGCTTTTTTAGGCCTCACTAAGGACTCATTCGCCCAGTGGAAAATGGGTCCCTGCTAGGGTTCTAGAAAATTAACTTCTAGGTTCTATTATTCAATGTCTACACTCCCAAATCCTAGGTTTTCAGCTCTTGAAAGTAAAAAAAAATCTTTAGAAGACTTTTCGTGATTTTGTAAAAAATATGACAACTTTGACAACTTTGCAACTTTGACAACTTTTTTTCTCCAATTGATCTTCAACCTAAAACCTGCAATAACATCAAAGGAGAAGAAAAATGTTGTTTTGTTAGGGAATAGGGGCTTTCCTTGGTCAAACCCCATTTTGGTAATTAAACCTTCAAATGAAGCAATGCATAAAGGAATGATGAATGAACAATGTAATGCCACAACTCACCAATCCTCAATTGAACCTTGGATTGCAAATAAAAAACTTAGCATGAAGTGGCCGCAATGAGAGTAGATCTTGATCATGAACTTGACATAAGACAATGGCTTTGAACACTTGAACTTGATCACCAATACTACATCATCACATTAGCTCAACTACATGCATGACTTTGACATGATGAAATAGATCCTTGATTGCTGCAATAAAGTTTAATAATCAACCCTTGAATGCCTTCTTGAATGCTCTTTTAAAATAATCACTTGAATGCTCTTAAGATAACTTGAATTTTCTAGGATTGCTTAGATGAAACTACATGAAATAACCTAGTATTTATACTTACCTTACTCTTAATTCCTAAAATTAAAATAACACAAGCCGCCATTGGATCTAGGATTTGAAATCATTAAAATACCACCAAAAAAATATCCCAAGTGGGGTTCTTGGGTTAAGTGAGGACCCATTTTCCATAGGGCGAATGTGTCCTAGCATACTTAACTAGGACACTTCAAGAAATATGAAATGATATATAAAAAGGGGGTCCTAGTACCTACTAAGGACCTATTCGCCAGGTGGCGAATGGGTTCTAGGTCACTAGACTAGGACACATACCTTGTAAAATTAAATGTTTTGTAATATTATTTAAGAGTGTCAGGTTTTATCCCTTAAAAATGTAAATAATTATGCTTGGATTTAAATTAAAGGGGCCAATTAACCTAAATTTAAACTCAATTAATTAATAAATCACTATATTAGTGTGGAAGTGTAAAGATACACTTTATAACACCCTAAATAAGGCACCATTAAGTCCATTTTATTATTAATTATTCATTTCCAAATTAAGTGTGAAAAAGGGATACTTTTTTCTACACTACAAAAAGTTCTAATAAAAAATTCACAACTAATTATTTAATTGCAAAAAATTTACCAAAAAAAATGTGGCACATCTTGGAATGTGTCCTCTAATTATACTGAAAGTTTCAAAAAGAATTATTATTTTCTTGTACTTATTTTGGTTAGACATACACCTACTTTTTATTTTTTCTTGAAAATTTAGTACTCCTGCATTGAAATTTCAAATTTTCACCAAATAGACTTACTTTTTTCTAAAAAAGGACTATTATCTTAAAAAATAAATTCAATTTGGTACAAATTATTTTCTTACATATTTTTCAAATTATGTTTATACCCTACTCAAATTTTTATGTCAAGTTTCCTAACTATCTTTTTTTGAATTTTCATTACCACTTAAGGGCCTAGTTTGGACCTCATGTTCCTACATTGACCCTTAAAATTAACCTCTTTCCTAAGGATTTTTTAAAGGGTAATTTTTGGTCTACTAAGGATGCTACAAAATGATGGATATCTTGAATTCCTCCTTGTAAAGTACACAATTGAGAAATGTCTTGGTGGCATGTTAATGATAGCATCAATTTTCTTCATGTTTGCCTCAATGCCTCTGTGAGATACTATAAAACCTAAAAAATTTCCACCATCCACACCAAAGAAACACTTTTTTGGATTCAATCACATGTTATATTTTTGTATTCTTTCAAATATTTTTGGAATAATATTCACATTTTCTTTGCGAGTTAAAGATTTAGCTAGAATATCATGAACATAATCTTCCAAAATCTTGTGTATGTAATCATGAAATATCAATATAATATATGTTTTTCCTATGTTCTTTAATCCAAAAGGAATGACCACCCAAAAAAATGTTCCCCAAGTTGTACTAAATGCTATCTTGTATTGATCTTGAGGATTCATAAAGATTTGATTATATCTAGAAAATTTGTCCATGAATGACAACAAAGCATGTCTCGTAGTCAAATCTACTATCATGTCAATATAAGGAAGGGGAAAATCATATTTTAAAGATTATTTATTCAAATCATGAAAGTTTGTATGTATCCTAATATGATTATCAAGTTTTGGAACTACAACAATGTTTGAGATCCAAAGATAATAACCGATAGGTCATACAAAACTAGCTTCAAGAAGCTTCTCAATCTCAGTCTTAACAAGTAAAGCTATCTTAGGATTCATCTTTCATATATTATATCTTACTAGTTTAACATCTTCTTCAAGAACTATGTTGTGTGTCACTATCTTAGCATCGATGACTAGCATATCCAAATAAGTACAAGCAAAAATTTCATGAAATTCATTTAGTAATGTTGTGTGATCTTCTTATGCATCCTCATCAAGACACTTTCCTATTTGAATCACTCTTTCTTCATTAGTTGTTTCCATCGATATATTTATTGTATCTTCCAAAGGAATTGTGTTCATATTTATCATAGTCAACCTCCTTAACTTATTTTTCTTCATCCACTTGTTTAGCACTAACCATAGCACAATCAACCTATTTTTTCTTAGGGGGAGTAAATGACTTGTCATAAAAACCTAAAATTTCTTTCAAATATTCATCATCTTCAAAGTATTCCAATGATTCTTTACATGTATCAATCAATTAAGGATGCTTCAAAGTGAGTTGTCTTATGGGAGTTACACATGATGATGTTGATGTTGAGTGAGGGTCTTTTTGTTGTTTTCATTATCTTAGAAGGACAATATCCAAGACCACTTTTTGTTTCTTGTGTGTTAGGCTCTATAGGAACACAAATTCCTCGTTCTTTTCTTCCACACCCTTTTCTACTATAACCAAGTTGTTTCAAGATCTCATAACCTCTTTCATAAAGTTTCTCCATCTCTTTTGGATTCAGTGGTTGTTGGTAGTCTATCTCATCAAAGTTCATTGTATAACTTTTGTCTTCTTCTAGAGTGGATGAAGTTGAATCTTATGAGGTGTCTTTTGAATTATGTGTTGATATTACCATTGGATCTTTTTTCTTTTCGGTTTCTTTCCTTGAATTATTTTATTCTCCCATGAATGTTGGTGTGAAATCTAAGGAACCCCAATCACCTTCTAATAATTTCGTGACTTCATCAATGTTATTCCCTTGTTCTTCTTCCTCTATTATTTCCACTTTTGCAGTTGGTATCAATATTTTCATAAGACTTTATTTATCTTTCTCATCATGCAAACAACTTTTAGGTTTAGGGTCAACCTTGACTATGTAAACTTTGTTGTTATAGAAATAACTCATTACACAGTGAAGGGTTGAAGGCATGACATTCATTTCATGAATCCATGGTCTCCCCAAGAGGAGATTGTAAGAAAGATCATGAGGCATAACATGGACCAAATTTTGTAATGTTACTTTCCTGACTTTAATAGGTAATGTGATGACTCCAAGCGGTTGTTTTCCTATGAACTATCAAATCCATAGATGGACAAAGAACTAGGGAAAATGTTACTCTTATCCATATCAATCTTATCCAAAAGGATCATACTATGTAGATTAATAGCTAAACCATTGTCCACAAGGGTTCCCTTTATCCTCGTTTTATTAACAAGGCCTATTATCATGAATGCTTCATGTCATTTTTGAACTTCCAAGGAGGGTAACTCTCTTTGGTGAAAAAAATATCTAAATTATTACATTCATTCCTTGAACTAGTGCTGACACATCATTTGAATTTGTATTAGGAGGAACCATAACTTGTTGCAAGGCTATTTGAAGCATACTATGATAATTTGGTGAAGCTTGAATAAGATCCCATAAGGATATCTTAGCGAGTGTATTCTTAAGTTTCTCAACAAGATTGTACTCCTTTCCACTATGTGAAGGTAAACGAGGAGCATTAGGAAAGATAGGTTGAGGAAAAGTAATGAAACATGAGTGGTTTATTGTTGCCTATGGTTCCTTGTATTCTATGTGTGAGCAACAGTATTGTAACCAATTTGTTGTGAAACATTCTCATTGTCAAGTATAGGCTTATTTTTAAGTGGTTCTAGGATTATCACAGGTTCATTTTGAACTTGAGGTTATTGTGGGGGAGGGTAAATGATAAGTTGAGATGTGATTGCATTAATGTCTCTATGTTTTAGTTTTTCATGAGAAGATTTAGTGGATGGACCTTGTGAGATGAAATCCTCATGGGATTTATCTAACATATCAATTTCATCACTACTAAAGGGCTTGAGGGATATGTTAACTTGGAAAAAAAGATTTGACATTATCAAATAACTATTCTTTCTCCAAGGGTCTTGTTTGTTTCTTTCGCTGTTTTAGGTTTTTTTCATTTTCTAATGATTAAAAAATGTAAACTAATGTTTTTAATGATGCAATAATGTTGGAAACAAAAGAAAAATGTAGAAATATAATACTAATTTTAATTGAAATATGCAATAATTTATTTTCTCAATGTTTCGATATATAACTAAATGAACAATAGTTTCAATGCACAAGAGAACTATTTCAAAAAATTAATTCTCAGGTCCAATAATAGAAACACAAATATAGATCAAAGACCAAAAACCACTTAAAAATTTGTTAAAGATGCCTATATAGGGACTCATTCACCCTACGGTGAATGGGTCCCAGATTAGGGTTTTTTTAATTTGAGCTTTGTACTTTTGAGTTGATTTTGTATTTTTTTTGTTTTCGATCTATAATAGAAAGTTTTGTAATAGGGCATGTGCAGGATCATGATGGGCCAAAAAGTGGTGATATGTAAGTAATATGATGGCCTATGTGGCTGACGACTTTTTTTTACCCAAAATTGATGAAATGAAAAGGGTTTTTAAAGGAGATTCTCAGCTTTCCACCAATATAGATTATGCTTTACATTGAATTTAATAAATAATTATTATTCATTTTCTATTTGAATTATGACTAAAGTCCATATTGATAGGTTGATTGAAAAACATCTATAGCTTTCAAACGGTATCACATTTTTTGAATCTGAAACATGTGTCACATTCTATGCTTCGTATACTATAGGATTAAAAAAAAATGAATTTCATGAAGTTTTTGCCAAGTTAAGGTGGTTAGACATACGAGTTTTTATATTTTTTAAAAGTTGTAATAAAAAATTCATAATTAATTATTTACATGGAAAAAAATTACAAAAAAAATTCATCGCATCGGGACATGAGTCCTCTACTTATATCTAAAATCTTATAAAAAAATATTATCATTTTATTTTTGTTAGGGTGGTCAGACAAACACCTATTTCTTATTTTTTCCCTGAAATTTAAGTACTATTGCATTGAAATTTCAAATTTTCACCAAATAGATTTGTTTTTTTCAAAATAAACCTAGTAGTTTCAAAACTATATTTAATTTGCTACAGATTCTATTCTTACATATTTTTGAAATAATATAGATAACTTATTCAAATTTTTATGTCAAGTTGCCTAACTCTGATTTTTCTAAATTTTTCGCCACTTAAGGGCCTATTTTTTCCATGATGATCCTGCACATACCCAATAGATTTTCCATATTTTAGGCATCTAAATTCAAGTTTGACTAAGGTTGAATGATGAATAATGTGACTAAATTTAATATGCAATATAAATCTAAATGATTGAGTGATGGCTTCAATATTAATATTATGCAAAATAAACTCATATCTAATGCATTATTTTTATTTTTAGTGTTTTTAATCAATGTAAACATGCAAATTTAATCCTAAATGAAATTTTCACTAATGCAACATTAAAGAACCCTAAATATAATACAACTAATGAAAAACTAATGAAAACTA
>VDFB02000363.1:134427942-134539836 GCA_007258455.2 Sequoia sempervirens | reverse complement strand
CTAATCATGTGGTGGTGTTGACATCTGGATAATCAATCATTTCTATTGCAACTGCTTGGGTGAGTGGGCTCTAAGTGGAATTGGTCTTCGTATCCTCAAGCTCCAACACGTGTCACTTTCTAATGCCCCTCCACTATTAAGATTTTTTAAGAAGTTTAATAATTTGTAAATAATCAACTTTCCCTAGTTTAATGAGAGAAGGTACTTGAATGCTTGTCTTAGGGTTTTGAAACCTTGAGGTTTGAAATCCACTTGAATCCACTTTAGACCATAATCTTCAAGAACATTGGGAGAGGGGTTGTGCCATATAGGGGCTTACCTTAGTCAAACCCCATTTTGGTGTTCCCACCTCCACAAACGGCTATTATGATAATGATATAAATCATGTTCTATATGGAGAGAAATGGGAAATGGATAAATTGAAAGATAACTGACAATATTATATAACTTACCACTTAGATCTACATTTCTTGTTGGATTGAAGTCATTTGGCTCATCACATACAAGGAGAAATTAAAGGCCACTTGAAATTCTTGCAAGTGTTAGTGAGCTCATAATAATAAACAAATATTATCATGGAACATATTATAATACATAAATATGGATTTGTTGATGTGTTGAAGACATGAATTTGGATGAAAGAATGTTACAAATATTTTGCATATTCTACTCCTAAAATTTCTTTTATTTCCTTTTGGAGGGAAATGATTATAATTATTTGAGTTTCAATAGATTTTGTATTAACCTTTCTAATAATTTTATCAATGATTTTGGATTCATTAAGGTCAACAATAAATCTTGATTTAGGGATTGATTAGGTAGGACATGGGAGAGGGTTCCCTAGTCAAGACCTATTTTTATTTTTAAATATTTTTTAAATAAATATTTAATTTAATTTCCTATATTTTATTCAATTTATCAAAAATGTCAATAAAATAGATAATTAATAAGAATAATTAGGCACATGTACTTAGGAGGGATCCAAACATAGTGTGAAATTGTCAAGGGTAACAATTTTTTTTGAAAAGGGGGTAAAAATTTATAGAATCAAAAAAAATTACAAAGCAGCAGACAACAACGCACAAAAACCACCAACCGATCATGCAAAAAAAGTCCCCAAAGGAACCCAACAAAGGAACCAATTACATGTGAAAGTCTTCCATGATTATCTTTTTAAGGTACAAATAGAGCTCTAAGGATAAAAGTCCCCAATAATCTATAATCCACCACTCCACATGCTCAAAGGCCCACTTCGCCAAAAGATCAACTACCCTATTCCATTCTCTAGGAATATGACAAAAAGAAACAAATTCCAAAGAACTACATAGATTCACAATCTGCTTGATCGTAATGGCTAGTTGTCAATTAACACCATCGAATCTCTGCCCATTCAACATATCAACTACAATATGTGAATCAAATTCAAAAATAATCCTCTTCCAGCCTAGGGAACAACCTCTTTCAATAGCATAGAAAATAGCAAGAGCCTCCATGAGATTATTAGAATGGTGACCCTTATAAATAGAAAAGAAAAAAACCACCCATCCATTACTGTCTCTACCAATACCACCAATCCCGGCATGTCAAAGATTACCCCCAGAAGATCCATCTATATTTATCTTTAGAACTCATTGAGGGGGAAGGCACCACTGACCCTCCTGATGAATCTTCTTCTTGAACTAAAAAGGGCCATTACGAGCAGAGAAACTAAAATCGACAGGTCACATTTAGCTAAAATAGTCTCCTGGATCTTGCTGAAGATCTTCCTCAATAAAAGATCTCCTACCTACTTAACATCTTGGAAAATCCTTCTATTTCTCTTAGGCCAAAGGTGCTAAATAATAAAGGTAGGGCCAATAATCCAAGAAATTTGAAGAAAAGCCATCTCAGTAGGGGGCCTCCCCAAGCTTTCCCAGAAATCTATCAAAGAAGAGGCATGAACATAGGGATGGCCCCAAACCCACTATGGTAAAGATTCCAAATCCTTCCAGAATAAGGACACAAAAAGAAAAGGTGTGAAGCACACTCTTCACTATTATTTCACAAAACACAGATGGAAGGCCCTTGGAAGCCTCTTTTCTGTATATTTTCCCAAGTAAGACATCTATTTTGAAGAACCAACCATAAAAAGAAATTAAGCTTTAAAGGACAAGAAAATTTATTCCAAACTTGCTTCCACCAAGGGACCCCAACCTTTCCATACAACCATCTATCTAACTCCATATATCTAAAGGAAACAAAGAATCTACCCTTCGGATTAGGACCCCAAGCCAAAATATCCTTGTCTTGAAGAGAACTACACATTATACTAGCCAAGATTCTAGCAAGGTCTTGCCTCTTCTCCTCAGTATCTCTTGGAGGCCACTCCTGGGGATCCTTACAACACCACACCTCCACCTATCCTAGGGCCTAAATTGTTTTGAATTCTTCCACCTTACACCACCCTGCTTCCATCAAGCTATCATAGGGAGGTTGCAAATGAGGAAACATAGAAATAATAGAGGGATAACCATCCCAAGAATCATACCAAAAGAGGGCTTCTGAGCCCTTATTGCAAGTCCAAAATAGACCTTCCTTTATCAGCTTAGACCCTCTTTTGAGAGTATCCCAAATCATAGACTCTTTCCCCTGGCAAAAATATTGAGGAACATCATAGGAGTTCACCCCATTGAGGTACTTATTATTAATAACTTTGGTCCAATTCTAATCTTGGTAAATGCACCAACGCTAGTACAACTTAGCAACTAAAGCATGGCTCATCAAACTAGTAGATTTAAGACCAAGACCACCCTTCTATTTTGGCCTACAAATAGATTCCCACTTCACCAAAATCCACTTTGAATCAAGAAGATTACCTACCCAAAGGAATTGACGAGCAAGGGCATCAAACTCCCTAACAAATATGGTAGGAGCAACTTGCACAAAACACCAGCAAATAGGAAGAGATTGAACCATAGATTTGAGCATAACCACATGACCCATTGAATAGAGCCACATGTGAGTCCAATGACTAACCCTCCTATGGAATTTATCCAAGACATCCTACCAAAAATATTTTGGTTGAGGACCCACTGTAAGGGGAATCCCCAAATAAACTAGAGGAAGAGTTCCAATTTGAAATCAAAGAATCTGAGCAATCCTAGACTAGAGACATTAGATTTCCATAGTTTGTGTTCATAAGAGCTATTTTTTTTGGATTCAATTGTGTGAATTTATTTGCATCAACATTTCGGATCACACTTCGTGATCCATCATCATGATGAAGAAAAGAGATGAGAGAGAAATGAGAGATAGAAAACCCAAGTTAAATAAAGAGAGAGAGAGAGGTGGTTGGGTAGCATAGGGTTCAAAAAAGAATATAAAAAATGAAACTAGATGAGGGAAAGAAATAAAGAGAAACCACTAAACTTAGAGGAATAGAGAGAAGAAAAATTAACAAGAGAAGATAAAGAATAAGGAGCTAGAAACCACAAAACTAAAACATAAACAAAAAATAAGTAAAAAAGAAAAAGATAAAAATGCAATAAATTGCGAAAAGGCTAAAAAATTAATAAAAGTAATAAGCTAAGCAAAATAATGAAGAAATTATACAATAATAACAATTAATTTTTTTTAAAAAAAAAAGATAAATGTATATATATATATATATTATCCAAGAGATAAATAAAATAAAGTATTAAAAATATTAAATAGAGAAATAAGAATGAATAATAACACACTTTAAAATGAAAAAGAAAGAGGACAATTTTTTTTTGAATAAATAAGCAAAAATGAAACAACAAAAAAGGAAGAATAGAAAAGACAAAAAAGAAAAGATAAAAATAAAGAAACACAAAAAAAAAATCTCTAGAAATTTTCATTCTTGCCAAATCAACCACCTTCTCAAATCCCAAGCCTTCTCAACCCTTAACCCCCCCAATGTCATGCCCTTCCTTATATCGAAGGCTTATCCCAAAAAATCACACAAATCCTTATTAAAAAGGGTATTCGTTGTGCTTTCAAGCCTTTATCAACCTTAAGAAACCACATCCCTTCTCTCAAGGGCCCCAAAGACATCTACCTCAATCTAGGTGTTTATAATGTTTTTTGTTCATGTGGTATGCCTTACATAGGTGAGACTGGCCGCTCTTTTAGAACCAGAATCAAAGAGCATTACGCTGAAATCAAACATGAATGAGCCATCAAATATACCCTTCTTAACCACTCATCCACCAAGCACCACATATGCCTTAAGAGCACACAAATATTATCCATCGAAAATAACTTCTTCAAAAGAAAACTCAGGGAAACCATCGAAAAAATAACCATCCAAATCTTAATCGAGACGAAAGGTGGAGCTTAAGTTCTTCTTGGAAACCTCTTTTATCTAACCCATAACCCACCCGCCTCCTTCCTCCCCCTCTTTCACCCCCCCTTCCCCCCTCCCCAACCATCCCACTCTCCTTTCCCGCCTACCTGGACCCCGCTTCCTTCATCTCTTCTTTATTCCTCTTGTTTTCCCTCTTTCCCTCTTCCTTTTTCCCTTGGCTTCCCCTCTTATTTCTTTGATTTCCTCTCATCTTGTTCTCTTCCTTTTCTCTTGCCTATTTTTCTTTTTCTTTTCTTTGTTTCTTTTTTTTCCTTTTATGTCATTCTTTTTCTTTATTCTTTCCCATCTATTTGATTTTCCATTATTTCTTTAATCTTTTCAATTTTTGTATTTTCTATTATTGCATTCCCCCCTTTTTTTTCTCCATTTCTTTATTTTTAGTATTTCTTTTTATATTTAAGCATGGCTATTTGCTTTCTTTTTTTCTTTAGCTTATTTTACTTGCCCCTTTATTTATTTGGCTTCCTTTTTCCTATTTTTTGCTTATTCATTTTTATATTAGCATAATACTCATGCTTATATAAATTTTCTTGTTTTTAGGCTTATTGATTTTAGCATATCTAAGTGTTTTTATCTTTTTTCTTTACTTAATTGTGTTGTGTCATTTTCTTTTTCTCTTTTATCCTTTTTCATTTTATTGTTTATTTCTTTTTAGTCTCTTTCTCTCTCTCTCTATATATATAGACTGAAAAGAAATAAACAATAATATATATATATAGAATAAAAAGAAATAAACAATAAAATGAAAAAGGATAAAAGAGAAAAAGAAAATGAAAGTCTATACATATATATATATATATACATATGTATATATATATATATATATATATATATATATATATATATATATATATATATATATATATATATATATAAACACACACTTTGTCTTATATTTATATTTACATTTGTATACATATTTTTGACTAATATATATGTGCCTATTTTATATATATATATATATAAGTGTTATATTTATAGTTATATTTTTTGATTTGCTTCTCTTAGCCTATTTCTATTAATTTTTTAATTATTATTTATTTTTGATATTTATTTAGATATATATGCTTATCATTTACTTCTTTTTACTTTTTATTCTTGCTTATATTTTTGTGCCTTCTTTTTTAAATTTTCACGTTTCTCATTTATTTTTTCTTTAGTTTTTTATATAAGCATAATGTTTATGCTTATATAAGTATTTTTGTTTTTATAATTTTGCTTTTTTAAGTTTGTTTATGCTTATTTATATAAGCATATCTAAGCTTATTTCCTTCTTATTATTTGCTCATTATTTGTGTGAGTTTAGTTTTATTTATTTTTTATGCTTGTTTATTTTTGTCTTTTCTATTCTTCCTTTTTTGTTGTCCTCTTTCTTTTTCATTTTAAAGTGTTATATATATATATATATATAATTTTATTTTTATTGTATAATTTGCTCATTATTTTGCTTAACTTATTACTTTTCTTAATTTTTTAGCCTTTTCACAATTTATTGCATTTTTTTTATCTTTATCTTTTTTACTTATTTTTTGTTTATGTTTTAGTTTTGTGGTTTCTAGCTCCTTATTCTTTATCTTCTCTTGTTAATTTTTCTTCTTTGTATTCCTCTAATTTTAGTGGTTTCTCTTTATTTCTTTCCCTCATCTAGTTTCATTTTATATTCTTTTTTGAACCCTATGCTACTCAACTACTTCTCTCTCTCTATTTAATTTGGGTCTGCTATCTTTCATTTCTCTCTCAACTCTTTTCTTCATCTGATGATGGATCACAGAGTGTGATATGAAAAGTTGATGCAAATAAATTCACATAGTTGAATCTAGAAAAAATAGATCTTATGGATCTTAGACTTTAGAAATAAGTTGAGGAGTATTGAAAAAGTAAATAGAGGACTTGTTTTCATTAATGTTTTTCCCAGAGGCTGCCAAATAAGTATCCAAAGGCCTTTCTTAAATTCACAGGTTCATTTATTTTGGCCATACCCATTACAGAAATATCATCAACAAATTGGAGATGAGACAGAGGCAACAAACTATTACCCCGATGCCACCCCTAAATCAACCCATGACTAAAAAAAGACTTGATAAACCTCCCCAACCCCTCAACTATAATAATGAACAAATAGGGGGACAAAGGATCTCCTTGCTCCAAATAAATCTGAAGCCTCCCCATTGATAAGCATTGAAAAGGAAGTAGAAGTCACACAAGTCAAGATCCAATCAACCCATTCTCTATCAAATCCAAAAGCTAAGAGAACCTTCTTTAAGAAGGCCCATTTGACTCTGTCATAAGCTTTTCCCATATCAAGTTTGATAAACATAGCCTTGTCCTTAGAGATTTTCATAGAATGAATAGCCTCTATAGCAATAACAACCCCATCCAAAACCTACCCACCTGCCACAAATCCCCCATGATCATTGGAAATCAAAGAATTAAGCCAAGGCTTAAGCCTTTCCATAATTAGTTTAGTAATGATTTTATACACCACATTGTAGAGGGCAATGAGGAAAAATGATCCAAGGAACATGAACCTTCCTTCTTCAGAATAAGTGCAAGAAAGGTGGAGTTCATGGCCTTCAAAATTTATTTATTCCTATGAGATTCCTTAACTACCTCCAAGAGATCCACCTTGATAATATCCCAAAAAACATGAAAAAATTCAGCAAGAAAACCATCAGGGCTAGGGGATTTACCTTTCTTCATTTGAAACACAATAGCCTTTAATTCCTACAAAGAGATAGGCCATAAACGAGCCTCATTCATCTCATGTGAAACCAAAGAAGGAATACAAGCCATAATAGAATTTTCCTCAAAACTCACAAGGGGAGAATCCTCAACAAAAAGGGTTGAAAAGAATTGAGAAGCCTCCCAAGAAAATTTTTCCTAAGAAGAAACTTGAAATCCCTTAGAAGAAACACTTGAGAGTTGATAATATTACCATTTCTCCTTGCAGAAACAAAGTGATGGAAGAAGGCAGTATTTCTATCTCCCTCCCGAAGCTAATCAATTTGGGACTTTTTCTTCCAAAAAATCTCCTCCCTTAGCTCCCATTCCTCAAGAGCCTTACTTGCCATAGCCTCTTCCTTACACAACTCAATTGTGAGACCAAGATCATGAATCTAGTGGGTGATAGAATACAAATGAGCCTAAGCTATCAAATTATTGTGATGAAGATTCCCAAAACATTGTATATTCCACTTATTGAGTCTATATTTCACAAACTACAATCTCTTGAAAAAGGTAAACATAGCCATACCATAAGTAGGTCTCTCCTTATGCCACCAATCAATCATAAAATCATGGAGAGAAAGATCACATAACCACATGAGTTGGAACTTGAAAGAAGGGTTATTATGGGCTCTGAAAGGAACAATTGAAATTTTACTCAGCCAATGGTCTGAACCTCTCCAATCTAGGATCTCAGAGCTAGTAGTCCAACTATTCCCAACCCAAAAAAAGGAGATAAGAAACCTATCAAGCCTCTCATAAATAGCAACATCACCACACCTTCGATTATTTCAAGTGAAAATTCCATTATTGGGTTTCACATCAATAAGATTCAAACTAGACATGTTGTCTATAAGAAGTAAAGAAGCAGGGTTAAGCTTGGCAATACCCCTTCTCTTCTCCTCTAAATAGGAAACAACATTAAAATCTCTAGCCATAATCAAAGGATGCTAAGGAAAAAGAGAGCGGACATAACTAAGATGAGTCCAGAGTTGGTACTTACCCATTAGATTAGTGGGAGCATAGACATTAGTGAAAAGACAAAATTCACTAGATTCTAAACTAGAAGCAATCATAGAGATATAAGAGCAACTCAAGATCCAATACAATGGAACAACCTTTCTTGGATCCCACAAACAAGTTACACCTCCAGAGCTACCAAAAGCACCAACACACTAACAACACCCATGAGGCCAAACACTAGAGTCTCTATTCAACATACCATCCACTAATAACTTAGTTTCTTGAATGAAGACTTAATATTTTTATGATGGTGTCTAGGTAGTATTTTATCTCTAGAAAATGACATGATAGAAAAAAATAAAAATGGGAATGGATCCTCACGAAAAGGGTTTTGTTTCTAATCACCATATTCACTTCGTATTTGTATGTGAATCTAAAGCCTCCCTATAAATTGAGAAGACAATTCTTGCAAAAATTTGGTTAGTTTCATGGGGATCATCATCCTAAAAAGGGATGGTGAGACATGTTTTTATGCAGAATCCATGATTAGGTGTTTGAAATTGATTTGTTGAAAAATGTGGATATAGAATATCACCTCTCTCCAACTATCATTCAATAATGTACTAGGAGTCCTAATTGGATTGACTATCAACCTCACAAGGTGAGTCAATTCTCAACAAGGAAGACCTAGGAGAGGGTTCTTAAAGTTTTTAGGGGTTCACCACCAACCAAATTCCTAGAAAAGAAAAATAAGCATTCAACTCACAAAACCTAATAATGCAATCTAAATGAAGGATGAAAATGATGAAATAATGCAACAGGAAGTTAGGATATGTGTACCTAGGAAGTCTATAAATGTGATGAGGATTCTAGAAATATAATGTTGTCAAAATATGCTATGGAGGACAAAGACACCCTTACTCTTGTCTTAGTCCTGCTACTGTTTTTGGGGAAGATGCAAAATCTTCAAATGTCAGAACTGGATCTGGAAGAATTTCTGAAAAATATCTTCGGGAGGACTAAGATGCCCTAGGTGGCAACTTAATCTCATTTGGAATTTCTGGGATCTTCGAATGTGGTCCTGAGGCTTGATGTTTGCACTTCTCTGATCTCAAGTTTTGAAAATTCTGGATTTAGCCTGTAGGTGAGTTTCCATGGAGATGACAACTTTGCAATGAAACTTTGCAACTTTTCACTTCAAATGATCTTCAAATCTTCAACCTAAATCAACCTTGTTATAAATTTTGCAAACTTGTGTGAAATGGATAGCTTGGATATGGATCTTGAATCAAAGAAATGCTTGCTTGAAACAAAACCATACATCACAAATGTTAGCACAACAACACACATGATGCAAGATATGATGCTTGAATCTTGATGATGGATCCAAATGCTTGATGAATTGCTCTTGAATGCTCTATGATGCTCTCTTGAAATTGCTATAATGCTTGGATATTTTGTTAGGAGAAAATGAGAGGAAGAACCTTATATTTATACTTATTCATGTTTAATATCTTGAAATTACACCACACCAAGATGACATATGAATTCATTAATTAAAGGAGGCTAGATGCAAAAAAAATGCATGCTCACAAGGTCTAGTGAAGCTAGGTTTCCACTAGGTGAGCCCCAAGAGGTCCATATCAAAATCATACCCCCATGACAATGATAAATACAAAAAGAAAATTCATGCTCACAAGGGCTAGTGAAGCTTGGTGTCCACTAGGTGAGCCCTAAGAGGTCCATGTCAAAGTAGCCAAAAAATGAAAAAGAAAAGAGGAAAAGAGGGTTGCCCCCCAGAAACACATAAGGGATCTATGGATTCGGGGTCAGTATCTGCCTTTGCTATAATGATATTAGAGAGCTGAAAACTATCATCATTCCCAAAATACACATAGAACTATAAGAATGACACAAAGAGAGGGAAAAAATGAAAAACCTTTTGGGTCAACATGGAAGAGACATAGGGTGTCTCAACGCCTTGCATCATCCCCAAAGGGAAAACACAAGACAAAAATGAAAATGAAAAGTAAAGATCAATGAAAATAAAAAAGATTACGACATATAGAAGAATGAAGGTACAAATAGAGGAATGCACATAGAGAGAGGAAATATCAAAGAAAACATCATGGGGGATCACATTACACACATGCAAGAAAAAAGGAAAGAAAAAAATGGAAAGAAAAAATAAATAAAGAAAAGATAAAAGACTAGTAAAGCACATGCGAGCCAACCATCTAGTAGGTCATCCTTATCTCAGTCTTGTTTAGCATATGCAAAATGTAGATCACTAGCGAGAGGGAATTTACATCAATTGTTGTACTAGGAGAATCACTAGGTTCAACACATGGTGTATCACTTGGTTTAGGAGGATCATCATGGTTGTTATTGTTTAAGCTCATGGAAGAGGAAAATAACAAATTCAACTCATTATGCACTTGTTCATCAATTTTAGCTATTTCTTCTTCGTCATCCAACTTAAACACAATAGGAGGATTAATGATAATATCCATAGAGGGTGCTGGTCCTTGTTGTGTTGGAGACATAGGATCTGTTTGGTCTAGTAAGGGAGGAGGCTCATTATTTATTGCTTCTCTCAAGTTCAGATTTTGATTTTCAATGTTGTTCTCTTCAATTATTTTTTGAGCAATAGCACAATGTCTACACCTACACTCTCTAGCATTTCTATTACTTTTATTATGGTTTTTAAGTTGTGTTTGTGTAGGAGCGGGTTTGTCAACCATGGGTTCCTTTTCTTCTTGTGAGGGAAGAACAAAAGAAGCCATGGAAGGTTCAACCACTTTCTCTTTGGCTTTATAAAATTTCTTAGGATGAGGATTAGGACTTGTTTGGTTTTCTCTAGGCCTTTTATAGGAAATAGGAAAGGGATTTTTCATGGATGGGTTTTGGGTAGACGAAAGGGCTTTAAGTTCAATGTTGTTTACTTCAAGGGGTGGGGGTTGATTCATGAGCGGAGGAAAATTATCAAGGGATAATTTGGCTATGCATTTTTCTTTGAACTTTTGGTAGGATAGGAAAAGGAATTCTTCACGGGGTCTTATAGGTTCCATGGGCTTAGGCCAAAAATAATCTAAGGAAAAATTTCCATTGGAAGACGAAGGTCTAAAGCCACTCTGGTTCATATAAATATTTCATTTTTGATTGGAAACTTTAAACACTTATGGACAACGGATGGTACCACATTCATGGAGCAAAGCCATTTGTAGCCTAACTTCACACGGAATTGGTTCAAATTAGATATGATAGAGAATGATACATTTAATTTCTCCAGTCCTACTTATAAAGGGAGTGCAATATAGCCCATCGCGTAGCACGAGCAAAACCATCATGCATTTTAATCCATGCTTTTGGTTTATCATATCTATCTTGAGTAAGTTCATGCACATATAAGAGTTCTTCTGTGATCACATTTTTTCCACATATGGGGTCAATTAAAATCCTAGGAGTGGGCCTGCTATTGATTATGCCGGCTATGTAAAGAGGACCATCAAGTGCATGTTTAATTGTTTCTTCTGAAGAGAAAGTAATGTCAGTGGGCATTATGGTTTGTTGTTTACGAGGCTCAATGTCAATGACTCCTATCATTGTATTAATAGGACTTTGGTCATTAGTATCCATAAGACTCTGTTCATCATCATCCATAGGAATTTGTTCATTATTGCTCATATTCTCATCATCTGTGTCAATGTTCATCACATCAATTTTAGTTTCAATAGCCTTAACAAATGAAATATTATGGTTGGACATGGGATTGGTAAATATTTGCAAGTTTTGGTTAGGAGGAGCTACAGACTTATTACCTTTGTCATTTACACCTCCAATTTGGATATGATTAGAATCAATGAGGCCTTTCACATGATGTTTAAGACGCTTGGAATGTTCCATATCATGTCCTTTTTGTTGGTGATAAACATAATAGGAATTGTGTCTAAAGCTTGGATGTAATGGCTTGCTAGGGTCAAGGCGTTGAATGAGAGGTAAGGTAAGCATGTTTTTTTTTAATAGCTGAGTCATGATATTGTGAAGTGTGTCGGGAAAGGGTGTAAATTGTCTTTGTAGATCCCCAAAGATATAATGATTTCTCTTCTTTATAGAAACTACTTGGGTATCAATTGGTTGGGTTGGTTGAGAGGTGGAATTTAGTTGAAGGAAATTTTTATTTTGTCTTTTGAAAGGATGGTAGGTGTTTTGGTTTGAGGATTTGGACTTTTCAGGATGGGTAGAGGTTGTTTTTGGTTCACTACTACCTATGGAATTTTGATAATCTCGAAGGGCAGTACACAAATGCATGAAGGAAGGGAATTTTTGTTGGTATGTGGCGACTGATCATGCTATATTGTATAGCCCATGGTATACTTTTTCGCGTGATCACCAAAAAAGGGAAAAATCAATGAAAAAAGAAAAATCTGATTTTGTAGAACCCAAAAATCTGGAAGCTTCTAAGCTTGGTAAAAAGGGGTTCGGATGGGTATTACTATATGATGAAAAAAACGATTATTCGCAAGATTGTAATGAGGTTTTTCCACTGGATAATAAAAGTATTGGTTGGCTGCGGTTTGGTGGATGTAGCCCAGATTGGGTGAACCACGTTAAATTCTGTGTTATGATTTATTCTGTGAATGTTTAGTTTCTCTGTTTTTGTTTATTAAATCTGCATTTAATTGTTAGATCTGCTATCTCTAACCCTAACAATTTCATCATGGTGAGCTTGTATCTTATCTTACTTTGTAATTTTTCTATGAAAATATTTTGAAGGTGAGAATCAAGAATCTTCACACTGATTTGGGAATAAAGAGATTGGTAGCGTGAAATAAAGTCAGTGAATTTTTCACCCTCATTTTTCTTACATCTCATCAAATAAGCTAATGTCATTTTAGGAATTATATGCACTTGGAAATGGTTAATAAAGGCATCAACCAGTTTATTGAATGAACGAATTGAGTTATTCGGCAATGCAAAAAACTAGTCCAAGACAATGTCTTTCAAGGATCAGGGAAAAAATTTAGCCAAAAGTTTGTCCTCAAGGATAAAGTCACAACACAAAGCAGTAAAGGAATTAACATGATTAGAAGGATCTCCCTTTCCTCCATATTTCTCTTGAATCTAGGGATCTCTATACCTTGTGGCATCGAAGTTCTCAATATCTCCAAGGATAGTGGGTTACTTTTGACATAGTATGAAGGTGGACCATTTTGATTTTGATTTATGGTGGAAACTTGATGTTGAGTGGATGAAAGGCTTTGTAAAAGGTGGTTAATGATAGGATCATTGCTTGTGGTTTGAAAGGGAGGTGAATATGGTGGTGGTTTGTTTTTGTTGGAAGGACCAGTGAATGGATTGCTTATGGGAGGAGATATAAGATTAGATGCCACATAGGTATAAGGGGCACTAGTGGAGATGTTCAAGGTAGGTAGGATATTGCTAGTTGGTTGCATCATTGTGGTTTCTTGAGGATTGGTATAGGTTGGAATGTATGTTATGGTTCAAGGGGGAGGAGTTTGATTTCCTCCTTGGCTTTGCACATTGTTTGAAGCTTGAGCACTATTAGTGGTGGAAGGAAGATTTTTTCCAAAGATATGAAGCTATGTTATGCACAACTTCTAGTCCTTCATCTCTTTCCATCATGTGGTGAATATTATCTATGGTAGGTATAATAGTGTTGGAAATGTTTTCAGTACTCACGCTATCTTGTAAATGAGCTAGGTCTTCCTGCATTTTAATTATGTTTTCTTGAGGGATATGAACAACCATTGTTTGAACACTTAGCATAGCACTTGTAGGTAAGGTAGGCATAGAAAAAGAGGTATCAAAGGCATGGTCCATGCCTAGTGAACTAATAACAACACCAAAAGTAAGAGAGCTTGATAACCCAAGATCCATAACGAGTGTTTTATCGTGGGATGCCATGAGTCTCGCACTTCATCTAACCATAGTATTAGCAGTAGGACACTAATTAGTATAACTCATACAAGGGATAAACCAAATAAAGTGCAATGAAAAAAATATCCTATGCTTGCAATTACACTTGAAATGAAAGAAATTGAGATAACAAACATTCTGCAAACTGTAACATAGAACTTAAAGCAACAAAAAAAGCACAAAAAAGTAATTTCAAATCCTAAAAATTGGAAAGTCAAAGTTAATAGGGAATAAGATGCCAGTGAGGGCATCTTGGTCCTACTGGTGAGATTTTGGGGTTCCAAGGACTAGAATAGATAGCAAACAACATGGAGAGGATTATGAGCCAGAAGCAATAAGAGGGACTAAGATGCCAGGAAGGGTGTTTTAGTCCTAGTAGAGGTTTTTCTCAGAAAAACAACAAATTCTAGATTGTTTACAGTGTTTACAGGTTGCCTATTCAGGATGCTGATGTTTAAAAATAGAAAACTATGCCAATGAATGCAAGGAAAAGTAACTACTGACAAGCAATTGAATGCAATTTTTTTTCAATTGTGAATGCAATAAGAATATTTCTAAATGCAATTAAGATGATGACCAATGCACTTTTCAATTTTTTAATGAAATGAAATGACGCAAGAAAGCAAAAGTGCAACCTATATGCACTTTCACTAATGCAAATATGAGAAACCCTAGATGCAATTTCACTAAATATGAGAAACCATAGGTGTAATTTCACTAATGAAAGATATAATTCAAGAATGAACACAATCTAGATCTAGAAATTTAATAAACTCCAAATCATAAAATGAATGCTCAAAAAGGTCAGGTTCACCAAAATGATTTGTTAAAAAAAATGTGGATATAGAATATCACCTTTCTCCAACTATCATTGAATAATGTCTTAGGAGTCCTAATTGGATTGACTATCAACCTCACAAGGTGAGTCAATTCTCAACAAGGAAGACCTAGGAGGGGGTTCTTTAAGCTTTTGTACCACCAAGCAAATGCTTCAAAAAGACAAATAAACCTTCAACTCACAAAACCTAATAATGCAAGCTAAATGAAGGATTCAAATGATGAAATAATCTAGTAGGAAGTTAGGATATGTGTACCTGGGATGTTTGGAAATGTGATGAGGATTCTAGAAATGTAAAGAAGCTATTAAAATATGCTATAGAGGACAAAGACACCCTTATTGTTATCTTAGTCTCGTTGTTGTTTTTCAAGGAAGATTTAGAATCTTTAGATGTTGGAACCAGATTTGGAAGAATTTCTGAAAATATCTTTTGTAGAACTAAGATGCCCTAGGTGGTGACTTAGTCTCATTTGGAATTTCTAGGATCTACGAATGTAGTCTTGAGGCTTGATGTTTTCAATTCCTTCTTCTTTGATCTTAGGCTTTGAAACTTCCTAATTTAGACTATAGGCGAGTTTCCATGGAGATGACAACTTTGCAATGCAACTTTGCAACTTTGCAACTTTTCACTTCAAATGATCTTCAAATCTTCAACCTAAATCAAACCCTTGTTATAAATTTTGCAAACTTGTATGAAATGGATAGCTTGAATATGGATCTTGAATCAAAGAAATGCTTGATAGATATGAACGTGAATTTCTTTCTTGAATCAAAACCCTACATCACAAATGTTAGCACAACAACACACATGATGCAAGAAGATCTTTGATATGATGCTTGAATCTTGATGATGGCTCCAAATGCTTGATGAATTGCTCTTGAATGCTCTATGATGCTCTCTTGAAATTGCTAGAATGCTTGGATACTTTGTTAGGATAAATTGAGAGGAAGAACATTGTATTTATACTTATTCTTGCTTAATATCTTGAAATTACACCACACCAAGCTAACATATGAATTCATTAATTAAAGGAGGCTAAATCCCGCCAAAATTTGAAATTAAATCCCAAAAATACCTCAAGGGGGACTAAGATGCCCTAGGTGGCATCTTAGTCCCAAGACATGAAACTAGGGGCACATACTCCAAAAAGGGACCTATGTAGGTTCTCTCAAAATTAGGGTCCCAAGACCTTTGGGGGACAAAGATGCCCTAGGTGGTGTCTTAGTCCTGACCCAAAAATCAGGGACACTCGGACAAAATCATTAAATTATCATTTATCCATTGGAGTATGTCGGGATTAGCTAGAAAAATATATAATTCATTGGGCTTGTGGATGAAAAATAGGACCAATTAAGACATAAATAAGGATAAACAAAGCAAGGCAGACCCAAACAAGTGTGAAAATGCAAGGGAATGCATTTTGCTACACTACATAAATATAACCTTGAGGCTAAGTTTGTTACAAACATTCCTTCTAACATATTTTGAAGGGATGCTAGTCATTCTTATAGGAATTGCAATGGGCATAGATGAAATGTAATCTTAATCTAGGAATGATAAGAGAGGTAGTGAAATGTTTCTAGCATTGGAGAAAGTGAAATTTATGGAACATTTCTATTGTAGTGCTTTAAACTTGAATATTAATTTTGTCTCACTATCTCTCATTTCCATGGAAGGGTGACAGTACCAAGAAATCATTTTATTTCATAGTTTAATGGAGATAATATGCATGGGGCTTGTAAGAGTTAAGAATTCTAAAGATTTGTTCACAATATTGGTAAAGCCTCCATAATTAGAGCTTGTTTGGTGTGTGGATATAAGGTGTTTCTAATTATAGCCTCTTAGTCCATGTCTATTTAATTTACTTTATTTTTCTCTATTATTTTATGTCATGGTTCTAGATTTCATGCATGTCTAATTTTTTATTATTTTGGATGATTTGGATGTTTTTTCATACAACCATTAATTTAGCAACAAGATAGTCCCACGAGTTGCTTTCCTAATGCTATGGTGCTAGTTTTTGGAGAGTAATTTGTAAGGCATAATTTCTTTTAATAAGGTAGTAGTAATTGGATGTTACATGTAATATATTTTGTAAGAATAATAATTCAATTTTATAATTATATTATTATTTCATTAATATTATTTATTTATTTTGTATTTAAATTTTAGTTTAGTCATGTATTTAGTTGTAGTGATTTTAAATATTTGCATTGTAATATTTATAGTTTACAAGCTTAGGATCTAATAAAATATTTTGTCTACAAAATCTTAAAAACAATTCTAACATTTATATTATAATTAATTAATATTACTATTAGGATACCATTTATTATTATAGAATTATTTTGTATTACTATTTTAGTAAATTATTTATTTGTTTTCTAGTAGTTCTAATCATAACACAATACTAATAAAAAAATTATTATCACAAGGAATTCATTTCATTTTATTTTTATGTTTTTTATGTTTTAGGTTTATTTCTTATGTTGGTCTTTTAATTTTAAAACTCCTGATTTAAAAAAAAAAAAAATAGTTTTACATTTTCTTTCAAATACTTCTTATATATTTGATACAAAATCGCTCACTTATTTGTATCTAATTCATTCTAATTTATTTAGATTGATTTTTGGAAATATAATAGCTATAATTTTAGGAAACTTAAAATTATGTAAATACAAAATTTAGTAAAATATAAATAATAGTCAAATCCACAATTAGCAAGTTTTGCATAACTAATCAACATTCAAATGATCTCTTTTGGATTAGTGGTAAGGATTTGTGTTATCTCGTCCTTTATAATGTTTGCCCTTTGCATTTTCTAAGGTGATTCAAATAATCAACATTGTGTGCACAATGATTTCCTTTATCTTAATGTTAAGGACTAAATTTTTATCATTAATAGTACTAGTAATTTACATCTCATTTGATATGTTGACATCAAATCCACGATGTTTCCCTTTAGCTTAGTGTAGAGATTGATATGACACCTTTGCACCACTTTTGATTAAATATCAAGAAGTAAAGAACCAATAATTTGCATTTCTTCAATTTAAAAAAAAATTAAAGATCCTTGTCTATTATAATGTTGGACCTTTACAACTCGTTTACCTCAACTTATGCTTTATAATCCTTATGTCTATTAAGATTTAATTTAATTGCATTACACCTTTCCACCCACTCTTAGTCCATGACTTAATACCAATAAAGAGCCTTAATTGCATTAGACCTTTCCACCCACTCTTAATACGGTGACTTAATATCAATAAAGAGCTCTTAATTGCATTAGACCTTTCAACCCACTCTTAGTAGGATGACTTATCTCATCACTATAATATCAAACCTTTACACTTAATAAAGATTGATACTTAAATTCTTTGTAAAAGTGCTATTCTCTTCAGTAGTTCATCAAACCATGTGGCCCCATTTTTTCTTAAATACATCAAACAACGTTTTCTGGGATACTGTTCATCCTACGCAAGAGGCATATCAGATAATTGCTGACCTGGTCCTGCGCAAATACATACTAAAGCTGCTCTAAGAAACAATCTAAAATGTTTCATCTCAAATGGAATACAATCGTATAGAAAATTGGCTCCCTAGCTCAGATGTGGCTTATCCAAGTATTTATGTAATGATGGTGAAGAATAACAACAGCAACGACCAATTCAAACACACATATTGTGTCCATGTTTGGATGGGCCCTGCAAATTTGGTTAAAGCTAAAGAGCCTTAGATGTCTTCGTCCTACAAGTGACTTCTTAAAGTAAAGTTATACTTTTAACAGTATCATGGGGATATTGATATTATCATCTTCTTTTAATATAAAAATTGTGAGCGAATTTTGATATATATGATAAGTATAGGTTTTTTAATTTGTTGAACTTTCATTGTGATTTTTACAATGCTACAAGATTAAGTATGAAGATGAATCAAAATTTTCTTTGGAATTCATATGTTGAAATTGTTGAGTGCTGAAGTCCAACGGGCATTCTTTTTCCCTCCAATTCGTTGTCTTTTCATATTCCTCTTCTAGGAGTGAATTGTAACTTTATTTATGCTGCACTTCTCATTTGTAATTGCTGTTGTTGAGAATAATAATATTCCTCTGCTCAGTGTGGATGTAGCCATATTTTTGGTGAACCATGATAAAATCTTGGTGTCATATTTTGTTTATGTTTTCTCATTTGTAGTTGCTCTATTTTTGCACTTTTGTTTTCACTTGTCATTATTTTCAATTGGTATCAGAGCTGTACGGTGACGGTATAGCTGAATGGGAAATTGGTGATGAATTTCCTAAATTATGGAGGAAGCGAAGATAGAGAAATTCTCGGGTTAGAATTTTGGTTTGTGGAAGATGCAAATGGAGTCATTGCTGATAAAGCAAGACCTCTCACTCGCACTTGATGGGAAAGTGAAGAAGCCAAGTTCTATGACAGATGAGGAGTGGGAGAAGCTGGACAGGAAGGCAAAGGCTACAATTTTTCTCTCGCTGTCCAGTAATGTATTGTTTAATGTTTCAACAGAAAAAACTTCGAAGAAATTGTGGGATAAACTTTCTTCGATGTACGAGATGGCTTCAGCGTCTAATAAAGTTTTTATTATGAAAAGGTTGTATAACCTAAAAATGAAAGAAGGTGGAATTGTGTCCAACCACCTTAATGATTTTAATACGCTGGTTACTCAATTAGTTTCAGTGGGCATCAGCTTGGATGATGAAATTAAAGCAATTCTATTGCTGTGTTCGCTACCGAACAGCTGGGAGGGAGTTGTTATGGCTGTGAGTACTTCTGTGGCTGCGAAAAATAAATTGAAGTTTGATGATGTTGCTGCTACTCTTCTCAGCGAAGATATGCGAAGGAAGAACCAAGAGAACTCTTCAGGCGAAGCCCTAACTGCTATTAGTAGAGGAAGGCCTCGTCATAGAGGCAAAGACAATAATAGGAGAAGATCTAAATCTACAAAAAGATCAAAATCCAGAGGCAGAATTGGCGACTGTTGGTTTTGTGGTAAGCCTGGTCACACTAAAAAAGATTGTTATTCCTATAAGAAGGCACAAGAGAAGGTTAAAGATAGCGAGGTTAATGCTGTTTATGAACACAATGATAGTGTTTTGGTTTTGTCCGTAAGCGAAGTTACTTCAGACTTGTGGGTTTTAGATTCGGGTGCATCTTTTCATGCTACCTCTTGTACGGAGGCCTTCTCTAATTATCAGGCAGGACAGTTTGGGAATGTTTATTTGGGGGATAACAAATCTTTAGAGATCATTGGTAAAGGGGATGTTCTCTTACAATCCAAGAATGGTACCACATGGCTTTTGCAAGATGTTAGACATATTCCAAAACTCAAGAAGAACTTGATTTCTATCAGCCAACTTTTTTCACAAGACTGCAATATTTTTTTCTTTCCGAATTCGTGGAAAGTCAATAAGGGTGCTCTGCAGATTTCCAAAGGAGATAGAGTGGGCAGCTTATATGTTTTTGAGAATGATTCTCAAGTGGAAGCTTCTATGGCACTGACAAACAATGAGACCGTTCTTTGGCATCATTGTCTTGGCCACATGAGTAAGAAAGGCCTTGAAGTGCTGGTTAAAAGAGATCAATTACCGAGTTTGAAATCAGTGGATTTAGAATTTTGCCAACATTGTCTTTATGGCAAACAGAAAAGGGTCAGCTTTTTGAAGACGGGACGTGAAAAGCGTACTTCACCTTTGGAGCTTGTCTACTCGGATGTCTTTGGACCGACTGAGGTAACTTCTCTTGGTGGGGAAAACTATTTTGTAACTTTCCTTGATGACTGCACTAGGAAAGTTTGAATTTTTATGATTAATAGGAAGTCTAAAGTTTTTAGCAAATTCAAAATTTTTAAAGCTTTGGTTGAAAATCAAAGTGGACATAACATCAAATGTTTGCAAACGGATAACGGTGGTGAATTTTGTTCACTAGAGTTTGATAATTTTTGTGCTAAGAATGGTATTTGGAGGATCAAAATTGTTCCTTTTACACCTCAAGAAAATGGGGCTGCAGAGAGGTTAAATAGAACAATTTTGGAGAAAGCACATTGTATGCTTTCCAATGCAGGATTGGGAAAAGAGTTCTGGGCTGAAGCTTGCAACACAACCATTTATTTAATTAATCAAAGCCCATCATCTCGGTTAGATTTTGGTCTTCTAGAGGAGGAGTGGCTTGGAAAGTGGATCTCCTAGTCACATCTTCGGGTTTTTGGATGTGAAGCATTTGCTCTTGTTCCCAAGGAGAAAAGATGCAAATTGGACCCCAAATCTCAGAAGTGCATCTTTGTTGGGTATGGCGAAGATCAGTATGGATTTCGGCTGTGGGATCCTGTCGCCAATAAGATTATTCGCAGCAGGGATGTGGTTTTAATGAGCATGTTTTTCCAGCTTTGCAGACACAGGCAATAATTACTAAGGAATATGTTCCTTTCTCAGTTCTTGAAAATGATCATTCAAATGGATCACCAAGAGGTAGTTTTCCGTCAGGTAGAATAAGTGGAATGAATTATTCACCCACATCTGTTTTGTCCCCTGCTCCTTCTATCACATCTTCTCTAGTTTCTCTGAATGATGGAGGTAATGATTTGTTTGGGCATCCTTCTGAGAATGGAATTCAGTTTCCTGCGCACTCCTCTTAGACTCCTCTGTTCTCCACACAAGATCCAATTTCTATTTTGCAGCCTTCCACATTGAGTGTGCCGCCTCCAATTCTCTCTACACCGGGTCCTTATCTTGGTGCGTAGCCTTCATCTCATACTACGCAGACTTCACTAGACTCTATACAATCCTCTTTTGGTAATTCGTTTCCTGTTTTGAACACTTCACAGCCTTCAAGAACTCCTACGCATTCTTCATCGCAGCCTTGTTTTCAGCCTACCCTGCTTACCTATGTTGATGTGCAGGCTCCTTTGACTGTCGCACATTCTCCTATGGTCAATGCACATGGGTCTTGTTTCAATTCACAACCTTCTAAAGGAAGCATTAGTGGTCTTCCCTTTCATTCACAGCCTTCAGGAATTGCCCCACCACCACTCTTAAATGCCACGCCATCTCATTCTTCTCTGCCTACGTTGATTAGTTCACCATCCTTCATCTCTTCACTTGGTATGCATAACCATGGCAATGTGTATAGGAAGAACATTGGGGACTTTACCCAAGCAATAGGAAATGTGCAAATGCAGGGGCTTGTTTATCTAGAAGACATACAGAGGCAGAGTCATCAAGAACATGTTCTGACCAGAGGTGATATTCAGAATGAGATATAGACAATGTTCAAAGTCAATTACAGCGAATGAATTTCGAGGATTCAAATTTGCAACAGGCGGAACCTCTATTACGAAGGTCTACTTGAGAGAGGAGATGCCCTTCTAAATTTTTTGATTATGAGGTTTTGTTTTCAGAAGAGGCTGAGCTTGAGCTTTTACTCTCCGATCAACCTGAACTAGCTACTTTCAAAGAAGTGTGTCAGGTAGTTGATTCTGCTAAATGGCATGAAGCAATACAAGATGAAATGAGTTCATTGCAGGCTAATCACACCTGGGATTTAGTGCTACTTCCGCCTAATTGAAGATCTTTGAAAAATCGTTGGGTGTATAAGTTGAAAGAAGAGGATGTAGGCAAGAAACGTTATCATGCTAGGTTGGTTGTCAAAGGGTATGCTCAACAGAAAGGCATTGATTTTAATGATATTTTCTCTCTAGTTGTGAGAATGAACACAATACAGGCAGTTTTGGGTTTGGTTGCAGTTTGGGATCTTGAACTTGACCAGTTGGACGTCAAGACAACTTTTCTACATGGTGATGTTGATGAAGAGTTGTACATGGAGCAGCCGGAAGGTTTTAAACAACAAGGACAGGAACATCTTTATTGCAAGCTGAAGCGGAGCTTGTATGGGCTCAAGCAAGCCCCGCGACAGTGGTATATTAAGTTTGATCGCTTCATGATTGAGCACAAGTTTGTCAGGTGTGAATCGGATCCATGTGTTTATTACAAGCAGATTTCTACAGGTGAATTTGTTATTCTCTTGCTTTATGTAGATGACATGTTAGTAGCCGGTACTAGCAAGAGGATTGTTTCTGAGTTGAAGGCCCAATTAGCTATACGGTTTTCTATGAAGTATTTAGGTGCAGCCAAGAAGATTCTTGGAATGACGATCACACGAGATAGACAGAAGAAAGAACTCAGGTTATCACAACAAGCATACATTGACAAGGTTGTAGATAGATTTGGTATGGCTGATGCCAAAGTAGTTTCTCTTCCACTTGCTGCTCATTTGAGTCCAAAAACCCAAGAGGATAAATATTTTATGGAGAACATTCCTTATAGATCTGCAGTTGGCAGTATTATGTATGCCATGGTTTCCACTCGTCCCGACATTGCTCATGTAGTGGGAGTTGTAAGCAGGTTCATGAGCAATCCCATAAAGTCTCATTGGGAAGCAGTCAAATGGATTTTAAGGTATCTTAAAGGTACTACTGATTATGCTTTGTGTTTTGGTGGAAATAATGTTCAGTTGCAAGGTTTCACTAATTCTGATCTTGGCGGAGATTTGGATAAATGCCGGTCTACCACTGGCTATGTTTTCTTATTTGCTGGTGCAGCCATTAGTTGGGTCTCAAGGTTGCAACATTCTGTTGCTCTTTCTTCTGCTGAAGCTGAGTATTTGGCTCTTTCCGAAGGTGCTAGGGAGATGATTTGGTTACAGCTATTGTTTAGCGATTTGAGGTGTCAACAACGAGAGTATGTTCTATTTTGTGATAGCCGTAGTGCCATTTTTATGGCTCACAATCATTCATCTCAGTAGCGTTCCAAACACATTGACCGTCATGCTCATTACATTCATCATGTGGTTGAAGAGGGAAAGTTAAAGGTTGTAAAAATTGACACAAAGGTCAATCCGGCAGATATTTTTACCAAAGTTGTAGGCAAAGAGAAGTTCGAATGTGCCAGGACTTCTCTTGGTCTGGTTAAGAAGAAGTAACAATAAATTTAGAGCAGGGGAATGGTTGGCAAGTTTCAGCATCTGTTGGACTTCAAGTGGGAGATTTGTTGAGTGCTGAAGCCCAATGGGCATTCTTTTTCCCTCCAATTCGTTGTCTTTTCATATTCCTCTTCTAGGAGTGAATTGTAACTTTATTTATGCTGCACTTCTCATTTGTAATTGCTGTTGTTGAGAATAATAATATTCCTCTGCTCAGTGTGGATGTAGCCATATTTTTGGTGAACCACGATAAAATCTTGATGTCATATTTTGTTTATGTTTTCTCATTTGTAGTTGCTCTATTTTTGCACTTTTGTTTTCGCTTGTCATTCTTTTCAGAAATGATTTGTTTATTCAAAAATTCTTTCGATTAATTTGAATTCCATCATTCATGAATGATGAAATGTATGTTTAAAACATATTTGAATTTGATGTGATATCTTAATTTCCTCATCTTGAATAAGAACATAAAAGGTATTTGTAGATAATAATGTATCGGTTGTAAAATCAGAACCATATAGAAATCTATCCAATTACTCATTCTTTGAAATGAAAAAAATATTATCTAAAATGAACAAAAAAATACAAAAAAAAATATAAATATATATATTTTTTATTTTGTAGATTATTTGAATAATAAGGTTGGTTTAGATTTTAGAGATAAGGAATAATCAATTATCTAAATTATTTATGTAGTAGTTGTTTGCATATATTAAGAATATAACATTAAAAAAGTAAATGAAGATAACACAAGAAAAAATATTACTTGAGAGATACACATTCAAAAATTAATGAAAATAATCTAGCAAATAATCTACCACCAATGTTAGTTATATGAGTTTGTTTCCTTCATAAGAGCTATTAATAATTCTATAAAGTGTCATCTTACACCCAATTTGATCTAAACTCCATTGTGGACACATACAATCAAACAATCCTCAACAAATATAATAACAGACTTCTATCTTTAATTTACAATAGCCCTATGACTAGCACGACCAAAGGAAATCCTTGAAAATAATTCTATCTCTCATATTAGCTCCCAAAATTGTAACTCCACAAATTCTAGAAACTAGACTAAAAACCTTAGCCTCAAAACATACATCAAACTAGATTAGGAGCTATGAATCATGATTAGAGTGGGTAGTAATAGACCAATTGTTAAGAAAGAGTTTCTATTAGATTCACTTTAGACATTACATAATTGGGGAGTGACGAGGAAGCAAACCCAAGACACAGAAAATGATGCAACAGTTAGAGAAATTTATTATTATTTATAATGGAACTTCTTATATGCAGAGGATCACAAATCCTCAAGCTCTGCAATACATGCAAGCTACAAAAAATTACAGAAATTACAATATTTTCCCCTTTCGCAGCATGCAAACTCTTTCCCCCAAAAAACTACCAAAAATCAGAAATCCCACCCATAAATAGAGCTCCTTTCCAATTTGCAGCCAAAACAACATTGAAATTTGAGTTTCGGCAGTTTGACGCCCAAATTACAATTTGAAATTCAAATTTAAATTCACATTCCAAAATTACCACATTTCTAAAAATGCACCAACTTCCGGAAGCCATAAATTTTAATTTGACCGTTGGATTTTCAATGATAATACCTTTTTGAAAAGCTCTCAAAGAGATGATGTTGTGCAAAGTAGGGCCTATAACTTATTACTTTGGGTTTTCACAAAATTTTGGGCCCATCCGAAGCCTCTACGGGACACAAATTTGGCTTTGAATATTTTAATAGCTAAAGGGGGTATCCAGAAATGCAAAAAAATCTAAGAAACAACCAACACGAAATTAAAATCTCCTTTTTTTGGGTGATGCAGGATTGCCCTTACACCACTGGATGCTCCTGCATCAAGGAGAGTATTCCTCAAACTTAATCATCGAAAAATTAAAGAGAACTGAAATAACTCAATAAACCTATGAATAAACTATAACCTATGTATATTAAAGCTCCATGAATTTTTCATTAAGCTCTCAATATGATGGTCCATTAACATGAAGGCCTATAACCTCTATTATGTAGATAAGAGAAAATTGTATATACACCTGTAGTGTAGAAAAACGTATCATTTACATTTTCTCACTTGTTTGGGCCATCCTAATTAAATTGGACTTAATAATGCCTTAATTTAGTGTTGATAAATGTACCCCTTTACATTTTCACACTTATTTAGGCCCTCTTAATTAAATTGAGCTTAATTATGCCTAAATTATCCCTTTTATTCATTTACAAGCCTAACAAATTACATTTTCTAAAGGGGAAACCCAACAATAATTAATGCCAATACATAACACTTTACATTGAGCAATGCATGTTCTAGGAATAGGGACCTGAGACCCATTCACCCATGGGCGAATGGGTCTTCCCTAGACCTTTGGACCTACATTTAAATTATGTTTTTGGTGGTATTTTAAAAATTTCAAATCCATAATTCAATGTTGGCTTGTGATATTTGAATTTTTGGAAATTAAGGATACATACCTATAAATACAAGGTTATTTCACTAAGTTTCACTTATAATTTTTATGCAAGCATTCCTAAAGAAAAGTTGATGATCAAGAGCATTCTAGAGCAGATATATCAGAGATTTATTGTAGCAATCAATATCTATTCATCATGTCAAAGTCTTCTTGCATCATGCATGCTTTTGGAGCTAGCATTGTGATGTAGATTTTGAGATCAAGTTCAAGCATTCAAAGCATTATTCAAGTGTTAAGATCCACTTCCAATTCAAGTATTTCATGCAAGTTGCAGACCTCCTAAGATCTCCATTATCAAGGTTTCATTCAGGGGTTTGTTGAGTGGTAACATAGCTTTGTTCATTCTTCATTCCATCTTTCAAGTTTCATTTCAATTCAAG
Organism: Sequoia sempervirens; assembly: GCA_007258455.2. Classification (NCBI taxonomy): domain Eukaryota; kingdom Viridiplantae; phylum Streptophyta; class Pinopsida; order Cupressales; family Cupressaceae; genus Sequoia; species Sequoia sempervirens. The sequence goes on along the minus strand of VDFB02000363.1, from coordinate 134,513,132 downwards.
ATTTGATTAGGTACCAAAACAGGGTTTGATGAAGGAAAACCACCATTCACCCAAAAACAAACTTTTTTCTCTCTTGTGTGTGTGATTGCAGATCTAGGTTGAAGAAGGATTGAAGACCTTTTGAAGAGAAAGAATTGAAAAGTTGTCAAAGTTGTTAAATCACAAAATCTACCCTATAGATTTAATTTTTGACTTTTCGACATTGAAACCCAGAAAAATCAAAAGCTATAGATCTATGTTAGAGGCTCCCAAAAGTTGTAGAAAAAACCTAAGCAAAGACTCATTTTCCCATGGGTGAATGAGTCCCAGTCAACCTTTAGAAACTCACTTTTGGTGACTGGTAAGCACATCTCTGCCCTTCTCAGATCTGCAATCTATTTCCTAGTTATGCAAATATTGAGTTTAATACTGTTGTTTCAAGTGTTATATTGCATTTTGGAGTTGATTTGCTATTTTTAGTTTTTCTCTCCAAAGTGTTGTTTGACCTTGACCCCCATCCTAAGAGCATAAGAGAATCTGGAGATTCTCAATTTGGGTTGATTCACATGAGGTTTGTTAATCAATTCATTGTAAGGATCTCATTTCCTAATAAAATAAAAGAAAATAGGTCTATCTATTATAATTTTGCTAAACCCTTTTTTTATACATAACCTATTTTCCATTATTTCAACACCAAAAGATGTAAAGTAAAATTAGGTGTCCTAAAATGATTCCCCTACACTTTTAATAATACATGTCCAATCTAAATCCATCATACATAATTCATTAAAACTACAACAATAAAATGTTCTCTTAATATTTAGCACAAGTTTATACTACATGCATATACAAGATGATAGGATTCCAACTCACAATTCTCTAAATATTAATTAGGTATAAGCTCACAAATTTTTTGATGCAAGTTATAAAATTTGACTATACATATTGATAGAGGTTAAATAAAATTCTAAATAGATGTAGAATTAGTATTATATTTGAATAAATTTTAAATACCTTTATCACATAGACAACAAAATCAAACTTCATGTTTTAAATACAAACACATATGGAAGCCTATGTATTTAGAACCAAGGATACACCTAGAATCTCAAAAATACAGTTGTCTAATCATCCAAATACATTCCTTAATATATGAGAAACATTGACAACTAAGATATTCCTTAATAATTGATAACTCAACCAAAACATCCCATATTTTATATTGAAAAGATTTACTCAAGTCCACACTGAAACAATTTTACAAATCTCTACAAGGACTATCTAGTTAATACAAGAAGGCCAGAAAATCTATCCTTAGAGAATTTTCCCATGTCACAATTATTAAAAAGAACAAGAATATATTATTGAGCAAGATCTTCAATTACAGAGAGAAATTAAACCATCGTTCTTTCTTTATGCTACTCAATATTCTTGATAAAGAGAAAAAATATATAAATTCAATATCAAAGGATGATAGAATTAAAATTTGGATAAAACTAATACTGATTCTCTAATTCTCTTAAACAGGAGGTATTCAAGCTTGGGGTGCGCAAACTGGGAATGCCTAGGCTCCTTCCACTGGGATGCGTGTCTCTGGAGAAAACATTATATGGGCAATTAGAACTGAATAGATGTATTGAGGAATTCAACGATATTTCATCTTCTTACAACCAAAAATTTAAGGAAATCCTCCAAGGATTGCAAGCTCATCGTCCAGGCATTAGAATGGAGTACGTAGACATCTGTGACTATCTTCTAAACATGATAAAAAATCCTTTGCTATATGGTAAGATTTGGAAAAGCAAAACATATTTATTTTGCTTTTGAAACAGTTGAAGTCATTTAATTCTAAGCATACTTATGGGCTGTGTGCTGCAAGATTTGAGATATCGAATAGGGGTGGTTGTGGAATAGGATTAATCAAGGATGGGCCCCCTTGCAATGCAAGAACTCCACATATTAGATAATTGCTGATATGGCCCTGCACCAATAAATTCCAAAGCTACTGTAATAAATAGTAGTACAAAAGAATTGATCTGGCTTATCCAAGTATTTATGTAATGATGGTGAAGACTAACAACAGCAACGGAGTATTTATGTAATGATGGTGAAGACTAACAACTGCAACGGAGTATTTGTGTCCTCGTTTGGATGGCTCCTGCAAATTTCAGGTGAACAGCCTCAAATATTTTCGTCCTACATTTTACTTCTTAAAGTAAAGTTGCTCTTTAGAGTTTTTATGGGTCAATTTTGGTCTAATGTGGATATTGGTATTACTATATTAATAGTTGTTGTTATCACATTATATTATAGCCATGGATAACTTCTTTTTTGCTAATCAAAAGTTTATATGATTTATTTATGTTTGAGAGTTTAAACATGTATTTTAATGAGGTAAGTAAAATATTATTTATATTGAATTTTATTAGATAAAATAATTAAATTTTAACTATTAAATTTATTTAATTTGAAGTTATAATGATCAAATACTAAATTAATTTTCAATTAAAAAAAAGTAATTTATTCAAAAAAAGATGGTCTCTCAAGCTTTCACAATTATTTCTTTTCATTGCTAAGTTCTATTGTATTTAGGGAATTGAATGTGTCATGTTGGGTAAGTAAAATTTCTTCAATCTCAACAAATGCTAATTTTAATTTTTTTTCAAAATTTTGATGTAGGATTGGGAAAAATTGTGTCTTTACAAAATTTGTCAAAGGGCGCTTGGTGTAATGGTTTAGTCATGTTGTAAGCACCTATAAGATGTTGAGTTCAAATCCTTCAATACAAAATAAAAAATAAATCAATGAAATGTTGGAAAAAGTTGTGACATTGGATTTGAAATAAAAACATATTGAATTTAATATTTATAAAGTAAAACTATGAGCATGACCAAGATTATTCCACTTTGAGATTTGTGGTTGAGAGATAATATTTTATTATTATTATTTTTAACCTAGAATATTACCTATAATGACATTTATGAAGAAGGTTGAGTTGCTAGTGGTAGTTGTAAATCTAGTAAATTTCTTAGCATGGGCACTAGAATTGAGTAGTGAAGCATCTTGCATATTGTAGGTGGGTCTCATATGATTTGAGTAGTGGATTTGGTTGCTTACCTTTGGTAAAGTCATCATGGAAAATTTATAAGTAAAATATGCTATCTATTTTTTAGTAGAAAGGTTACTTTTACTACTTATGGTTCACTCAGAGTGATTTTTACTATTCTCAAAAGATCCTATTCATTTTGAATGAGGTAATTTTTATGTTTTATATAATTTGCTGGTACATTATTTTGAGAAACCGTTTGTAGTGTTCATCTTCTATTTCTCTAAAAATGGAGACATGAGAGTAGTTTTATGAATTATTTTATAGGCGCATATGATTTTTTAAAATGCTACCAAATTGATGGATTAGAATATTGCAAATAAAATTTATTCTTAAATATTAATACATTCTCGAGGACTCTTTTTGATAGTGGATATTTTTTATTAAAAGGTTTTCTCCACATAAATTAGGTGTTGTTTGTTTCCTTATTATAGTTTTTTTATTTAATATCCCACGTTTAATATTTAATATATAATCCACCATTAAGAGACTAATTTTAGATTTTTATAGTTGAAAAATTTTATTGCAAGCTTTTCTCACTATTTTTAGTATTAACATTTGGTATTAGGGATAAAAAATTTGTATAGAGAGGGATACCTATCTAGAATGTGTTGAAATATTTTTTTGCTACAATAGAAGATTTTGATTTTTATGCTTATATAGATTTATGAAGGATTGAAAACCATGACCTCTCCTTATCATTTGGATATTCACAAATCAATAAATATTGAAAGAAAGAGATCAATAGAGAGCTATCAATAAAGATTAAAAAAATATAGAATGTCTAGTGAATATTCATTAAAGTTGGACAAAATGGGAACCATTCAATTAAGCATTGAAAATTCCATCCTCTTGAATGTCTCCAAAGAGAACATCACATACAAGCTAAGGAAGAGGATAGGTAAAATCTATCAAACTAAATGTCTAACCAATAAGCTATGTATCTCAAAATATGGTTATATTATTTGAAAATAGAATATTTTGATTTGGTTAAAGATTATTTAAATATATTTAATGTGATTTTGTGCTAGCTACTTATATAAATGTTAAGTTGGATGAAGAAGGTAAATATATAATTTATTACTTCATTCATTAGAAAAAAATAATCATTGTAATAGTGGTGGTGATTGAATTGTCAAGATTGATAGTCTCATTGCTAATTTTATTTTAGATAAGATGAGAAAATCCATGAATAATGGTTCAAAGGATTCCCTACTTGAAAAAGGATGGTAACTCTAGAGAAGGGATAAGTTGATTTTTTGAAACTTTGGGAAGAGAGGAAATGTGAAGAAAGAATATAGAAACAAAAATAAATCTTAATATTCCTCTTTAGAGAAATATTATAGTGAGTGTGGTAGTAATAATTTATTTATTTTTTCTATGATGACAAAATCATTGATTGTATCACCTCCAATCATATGTTTTACCATAAGGATTCAATTTTAATTTCTACAACTTATGATGGAGGAGATGTATTGCTTGGTGATAGCAACACTAAGAAAATTTTTGGTTAGAGAAAGGTATAGTTGCTTCTTTGTAATGGAAGGTTTAAAACCCTTAGTAATTTTTTACATATTCTAGGACTTTTGAGAAACTTACTTTGTGTATTCAAGTTTAATGATTCTACTATATGTGGTATTTGACAAGTCTAGTTTTAAATTGGTGATAGGGAACATGGTATCATTTAAATGGTCCTAGTCTGGGACCTTGTTTATGTTGAATGGTTCGACATTTTGTAACTCTAACAAAGCAATTGGAAATATTGAAAATGTGTCTATATTGCGACACTAATGTTTAGATCACATAAGTGAAAGATCTCTTAGGGAAATTATTAATATAAAATTGGTTGATGGTTTTTCTAATTTCTTTATTACTAACAATAGTTTACTTGAAAATTCTATGCTGGTCAAATAAAATATATTTTAATTGTTGTTGGAATTTATAGAGTAAAGATATTATTAGAAATAATTTATTGTAATGTGCTTGATCTAGTGGATGCTAGTTCTATGGGATAATATTGGTATTATGTTTTATTCATTGATAATACCTTTCTTTCACTTAGATCTATTTTATTTGTGTTAAATTTTAAGTTTTCACAAAGTTTAAGGAATTTAAGGCCTTATTTAAAAATAAGATTAAGGTGTTGGTTTTGGCAATGATGGTGAATAGTATTTTTGGAAATTTTATGTGATATGTAAGAAAAAAAATATTATTTCATATAATAACACACCATAAAAACCTCAAAATAATGAGGTTTTAGAGAGGATGAATGAAACTCTAATGGAAAGAGCTAGAAATATGTTGAATGCTACATAGTTGGATCAATGCTCTTAGGTAGAGATTGTAATTACTATTTGTTATTTGATTAATAAATCTCCTAGTCTGAATCTTGTTGAAAAAACATCTTGTGAAGTTTGAAAAGGTAAGAATCTTATATTTCACATTTAAGGGTCTTTGGTTGTGAGGCTTATCTTTATGTGCTTCAGGAAAAGAAATCTAAATTGGATCCAAAAGCTTGGGAATTCATATTTGTTATAAATAATGAGAATGTGAAAGGTTAGAATATTTAGAATCTACTAACCTACAAAATATTTTCCTATAATGCATATTTAATGCTAAGATTGGGTATTGTCTCAAGGATAATAATCCATCTAGAATCTTGGGGAAGCATATGCTATTACAATTAATCTTGAGAGTAACATGAGAGCATCTACAAAATTATATCAAGATGGTAGATTTAAAGATATCACAACTTGACAAAAAGACCCCTAAGTTAGTCACTCACTACTAATTAACATTTAGATAAACTGATGGAGGTAGGAAAGGACCTATCATATAAGATAGTAGGGAATGGAAAAAGGTTTCCACAAAAATAATGTAACTCATTTCAATGACAGTAAGAATTTACATAATAATATTTATAAACATGAATGTTGTAGAAGACCACACCAAAATGATATAAAGAATGCTCTCGATCATATGTATTTCAAATAACAAGGTAAGGTGACTTGAGATCCTCTTTAGAGAGATAATATGGATTTTTATGACACACCTTTTTGGTGTAAAATTCATTACCATCCTCATGATCCAAAAAATTATGTTATAATTTCCCTACTTGTTAAAAATTTAAGGATATTCCTTATGAGGATGTGTATGACATATATTATGTATATTTTTTGAAAGTAGTGTATAAATTGATCTACATGTGATTTGATTTATTTCCATACAACCTCCCCAAAGTATATTTTTCTTAAAGTTTTACATAGTTATCACTTGATCATTAATAATATCAATATAAAGGAATACATATTGGAAAACTAGCTATATCCAAATGGTGTATCATTAATACCTTTCAAAAGATAGATCACTAAATAGACAAATATTTCAATAGGTATAATTCAACAGTGAATATCATAGTTTATAGATAAGATCTCAATTTATCATCTATATAAAGATAGAAAAATATTAATACATAAATTTGAGGCCCAATATTTACTATCTATTAAAAGTCATGATAACAAATTCAAGAGAAAGGAAAATATAGGCGTTAAGCATCACAACATAATACTAAAAATCCATGTTTGATTATCTTATCAATACCATTGCATTGTGAGGTTTATTTATATCTTAGCCTATAATAGGGGGAAGAGAACATGCCATAAAAACCTAATTATATATACTAATAATAATTTTAAGTGGAAAATCCTATATTATTTAAATTTTGAAAGGGATATGGTCCGAAAAGTAAGTGGGAAATTAATAATAATGGTTATATTACCCAAAAAATAAGTAAAAATTTAATATCAAAGGAACTATAGATCAAAAAATAAGAGGAAAGTTAATAATAATGATAATTATGGTTTATACTTATAATACACATTTTAAATTTTATGTGACTAGTCTAAACTTATACATTATTTACCATGAAAAGATATTTAATTTAAATGTTTAAAAATTCATGGTTGGGTGATTTAACTAATACTAGAATAAATTTTTGTATAATATGATTATTTAATATCCATTATATTTTATCATATTCACTAAAAAATTAAGGTCCCAATTTGAAATATTTTCCAATTCATAAATTTTGTTACTAATTTTTTATTAGAGGCAATCAACCTATCCCACTCCCTATTATGAAGTACACTTCCCACTAGATAATATCTAATAATCACATAACCAAAAGCTTCTTAGTTACAAAAATATTTCATAGGTCATAAATAGTATTTAAATTGAAAAAGGTATAGATACAAAATACATGCTAGTTTCCATAGATGATGACTAAGGGCCTAGTAAGGATTTAGATATTTTAGCAAAGCAAGACACCCTAAATACAAGAGTTAAGGTCTATAAATACACATGTGAATAATCAAAGGAATACAATATAGATGAATTATCAAATATTGATAATTTGGCCATAACATCTCAACAAGGCCCATTATAATAATTTTTTTAAACTAGTTATAACCATTAGGTCCTAGGAACTTAGACCTAATTTAAAGCTAACATTTCTAAAATTTAGGGTAAATATCAATGTGTGTGTTAAGGATTTGTTGAACAATTCAATTTTTATTTAGTTAGCCTACATCTTTGGATATTATAAAATATTTAAGACTATTTGGACAAATAAAAATATATATTATGGCTAATACTATAGGAAAATATATCATATAGTATGAAACATAGTGTTTGATAGTATATGCTCAAGATTCGAGTTGAATATGAATATAGATTAAGAAGATAATCTAAAATTTTATGAGTATGCCAAATTGGAAAGAGTCATCCCAATTCATGGAGGAATGTAATGATTTATGATTGGTACAATGATATATATAATTAGACTCTACCTTGCTTTGTAAAATTATGTCTCAATCAATTTTAAAAATTGAATAGACATCTTTATTTTATAATTGATTTATTATTTTTATTTGTACAAATAATTAACTTCATAATTAATATCAAACTTATTTCAAATAAATTATCTTTTTTTCCCTATTATCTTTTGTGGTGTTGTTTTATTATATTTTTAAATCTTGAATTACATAAATAATGATATCATGTGATATCTATCTTAGAGCCTTACAGTCTTAAGAAACATAGATAAAACCTAAAAGGGATCCATTAAAATTGATACCAACCCAAGTTCAATAATAAGTTAAAATTCCCTTATGTAGAATGAAAAAAGAAAAAAACAAGAAATTGGATACAAACAATGTGAGGGAATCATAAAAATTTGATATTTTAACTTCATAGATGTTTTCACATAAGAATTTAAAATAATGAAAAAATACTCTAAGAGTAGTGAAGAAAAAGAAAAAAATCAATCAATGGATTAATAGCCCTACTTGTGAAAATTTGGGATGTAGGGAACAATAAGGTTTTTAATTTGCATTTGATAAATTAGTATTCTAATTCTACTTAGTAAATTTTCAAAATTTATATTAGATGATAGTAGTTCAAATGTTGTGATGGGAACTCAATATTTATGATGATGATTTTGGCTTTTCATTTGCATATTTCTTGCAAGGCTTTATGTTTGATGTATCTATATATAATTTTGGCATGATTATTTCCTTTTGAAAACATCAAACCATCTAAAATAAATTGGTATCCATTTTCACTCAAGGAAACAAGTGTATTTTATATTGGGATTCAACTATATATATTAATGCACGAAGATAAATTATAAAATGTAACATGAGTACTTTTAACTCTTCCTTCAAAATAGAAATACCATTGGTTACAAATTTGGATCTATAAGATCTTGACTTTAGATGTTTCTTTTGTTAAAAATATCATATAATAAGGGCTTCTTGAGAAATATTTTGATGGAAAAAAAGTGGAGCATTAAAATAAGGTCTGAAGATGGGGTTTGATAAGAGTTGAATTCATTCCATATCAAAAAATAAAAAAATGAGGATCTTCATTTAGGGAGTTGAAGATATTCTCCTTTCATCTCTTCATGTGGAATACATTTCATTTCCTCTAATTTGACTTCGAAGATACACCCTTCTATAAAAATGAAAATTAATTATTTATTCATGAAGGGACCATTTATTCCTTCATTAATTGGTAAGGGATGACTAAAAAGATAGAATTAATTTTAGAGGATTACCTTTACTCATGCCAGTCAAATACTATCATAAATTGAAGGTAGAAATTCATCATCACATTTGGTAAGTATTGCATGATTGTGTATCTTCACATTGGAGTTTAATAAATTAAGTATTAGAGGATACTTGTTAGAATTATTAATTGTCATTATGTAAGAAGAGAAAGTACATCTTGGGGGATTCACCTCTAAAGAAATAGCCTATCATGTTCACACATATTGATTTTTTTTTAAATAACTAAAATGTGACTCAATATATCATTTATGTATTAAGTGAATTTAAGGTAATATAAATAATATAATGTGAGTAGGTTTTTGGGATTAGTAAGCATGCATAGAATGCATGGGGTATTTATAAGTTGTATTCTAAATTCTTGATAGACCATTTTGCATAAGGTAATTGTATGAACAATCGATCATTATGTTTGTCTTTCTAGGATTGCAAATCTATTTTTTTACACCACATAATATTGTATTATGTCAAAGCCTCATAATCCTAGGGATTTCAACTTAATCCAAACTTTCATGTAGTTAAAAGATGATACAATAATCACATCAAGGTCAAGAAGGTTTAAAAAAATCATACCCAATTGGTATGCCAAGACCATACCTAGGAACATCATCTGATATCTCTATGAACTTTCTATTGTAATTTAGATTAACATGTTCTATATAGTTAAACTTTATTTTAGTTAGGGGATTCATTATTAGATTTGGTGTGGAAAAGGTTAGAGGTTTGAGATATATAATTTACTTTAACTCAAAGCTTTCTACAAGATGGCATATTTTTCATAGCTCATTTAGGCTTTAATGTATGAGATGACAACAAAATTTAGTTTATAGTTAGATAAACGTGTAAGAAATGACTTTAGTTGATATAGTAGAAATAATAAGGAGATATAAAATGTAAGAAACATAGGTACATAGAATATCTAGTGCAAATAAAGAAGTATTTTAAATATACTAATATGTGTAAAGGAGATATGAAAAACATAAATTTGAGGGATAGAAAAAACAAAATATTTTATTAGATACCCTATAAATACATGTGCTATGCAATGAGTTGGCTAAATATAGATTAGCTAGATTTTTTCACATTAATTTTTTTGAATGTGAGTTTCTCAAGTCATTCTCTTTTATATTGTTATTTTCATTTATTTTTATATGTTATATTCTAACAATTTCATAATTATTACTATATGAATGGTTATCAATAATTTTGAATTGTTATTTTCATTTATTTTTATATGTTATATTCTTAAAATTTCATAATAATAACTATATGAATGGTTATATTTTATATTGTTATTAATAAAATAGTAACATTTTTATGAATAAAACATTTATATTACAAATTTAGCTTTTGGATTCAACTGTGTTTGTTTTTTGTCACATTTGTTTTAGATGACACTTAGTGATCCATCATGAGAAAGAGGAAGAAAATCATTGTATGTTTCAGATAGAATATTCATAAAGTTTACAAAATAAAAATAATAATTCTAAATAATATTTCTTTAGATATGTGACTTAGATAATGATTTTTTTAAAAGAAGAAATAATTCAATAGTTTTACATAAAATTTGTGATAGTTAATATATTATCATCTAGAATGAATAAATTAAAATATTACAAGACTTGCAATAAATAATTTATATTTATATAATTTTAAAGAAAAATATATTTTTTAATTAATAACATATTACCTTGAATAATATTTTATTATAGTTAAAAATATTCAAGATCACTCACAATCTACCACATTTATTATCACACTAAAAAGGAAAACAATAATAATTATATAATAACAAGTGATAAGATAATAAATCCAACCTACTAACAATCCTACCATCTTATTGTCACAATGAAGGGGACTGAATAATGATATGCTTGATCAATGGAGCGAGTGGGAGCGAACATGGGTGGGAGGAGGTGTGGGGGAGGATTTTTGAAATCCTCTAATGATGGCGATGAAGGGGAGGATGATCCAGATGCAAATATTCTTTCCTTTTTGGTTTCCCTGGTTCCTATGGATGTGGTCTTCAAGGATTTGTGGGAACCTTTGCTTGTGGGGTTCCATATTCAATTTTTTTCTACGTCAATGGTTGGGATGCTTGGCTGGCTTGTTGTGTTGGAGCCTTCCTCTCAGAGTTGTCTGTTTGGCGACTATTGTTTGGGAGGTTGCGTGGAGGGGCTTACATCAAGATGCTAGTTCCTACATTATGTTGGCCTTCCTTTTCTTCTTTTGGTGTGCCATTTTGTCTGGCTCGGGTCCTATTTGGGGGCTTTCATTCTGTAGCCTCCGTGCATGGATTTTTTCTATTGGTTGTTGTTGTTGTTGATCTCTTGGTGTTGGAGTTTATTCTTGGCTTTCCTCTGTCTCTTTTGGGGTTGTCACCTCTGGGCTTGGGGCTGCCTGTTGCCTTTGTCTTCTAGTTTTGTCCCATTGCAACTTCCTTGGATGTTTGAGGTGCTTAGGGGTCTTTTTTTAGAGGCTCTTTTGGAGTGGTTTTGTACCCTCGATGTTGCTATGATGGGTGACAAACTAGTTGGAAAGGTGTGTCTCCTATTTAAAGTGGTGTTGTGGTTCCCCTATTGGTTTGTGATGGTCTCTTGTTTGAAGGGGATGTGCCTTTTCTGAAGGTTGTGTGCTTTTAGCCTTGGATTGGGGTGTGCCCAGTGTTGTTTCTTTTGTTGATGACCCTCAGCTTCTAGAAGCTTATTGTGTGCTTCTTTGGGTCCTCTTTTCAGAGTTCTTTGTTTACTAGCTGGGGTCTTTGGTTTCTTGTGGGGTTTCCCCTCTTTGGCTTACCTTTATGTTGCAGTGTTGCGCTATTTCTTGAAGGTGTTCTAGTGGATGGGTGGTTCTCTCATTCCCAATATTTGTTTCCTCTTGGTTCTAGTTTTTGGCTTTTGGATGGGATTGTTTACAAGCTAATCTTGAATCCCCATATGTATTTCAGCCTTAAGAGTTTGTGGCTGGTTTTTAGTTTTAATCTTTTTGTCCATGGCTTGTTCCTAGTACGAGGGTTTTTGAAGGATGCTATGGATGCTTGTCTAGTAGCTATGCTAGCTTTCTCCTTAGATCATATGGAGGTGGGTTCCTTTCCTCTTGAAGTGGTTTTGGAAGGTGAATCTCTTTGGTTCCCTCAGTTCCTGATCTTATTCAGGTGGTTTCTTCTCCTATGGAGGTGGAGGTTGAGGGGGGTGGAGTTTACAGGCTATGGCAGATTAGTTGGCTATGATATCCTCTCTAGTAGTGGGGAACTCTCTCCTTTAGAGGTGGAGGCTGAGTTGGTTTCCTGGTACCAGATGAGCTTGTGTTGTAGGGTTGTTGAGTTCTTGCATTTTTTGTTTCCTTCCCTTTTATGGTGGGTGAATGTTTCAAGATGGTCATTGGGATCCTATGGTTGTTTATGGTGTCTAACTCCCCTACTGATTTGGGTGTGTTGGATTTGTAGGAGATTTTGATTATGGGCCTGATGGTGTTCTACACCATTAAGTTAGTGATCTCTTTTGGCTCTGTGGTGTTTCCCATGAGTAGTTGGTATGTTGATGCTTGGCAGATGCAGGTGGGTTCTTTATGTATCTATGGGTTTCTAGTCCCAGTTAAAACTAGGTTGTAATGGGTTCCTAGACCTGTGTTTGAATGTTGCAGCTGATGTAGTCGTGTTACATCTTTTTTAGCTACTTTTGGGCTGTTGATTGTATGCATTTTATCTTTATTGCAGTTTGCCTTTCTTTAAAAGGGTTGTGGGTTCCTTCAAAACCATTATGTACTAATTTTGAGTCCCATCAAAACCTGTTTTTCCCATAATAAAAAAACAAGTGATAAGATAATAATATCAATATCCATACTAAGATCGAATTCCCTGTAATACAGAAAAAGGATTAACTTTTCTATAAGAAGTCATATGTAGGGCAAAGACATTTGAGGTTGTTTAACTTCAACTAAATTTGTAGGACCCATCCAAACATGGAAACAATAACATATTTAAATTGGATATTATTGTTGTTAATCTTCGCCATCTTTCCATAAATACTTGGATGGATAAGCCAATTTTCTATACTAATCTATATAAATTTATTCCATCTAAACTAAAATATTTGGGTTATTTTTTGGAGAAGCTTTCACATATATTGGCACAAGAAAAAGTCAGCAATTACCTGAGAGGTACCGTGTGTAGGATGAACAACATCCCAAAAAAAATTGGTTGATGTGTTTGAACTTGTAATTGGAGTTTTCTCATTTCGACAACAATCCCTATCTAATGTCTCAAATCCTACAACACGCAACCCATAGTTATAATTAGAATTAGATAACTTCAAATGTTCAAAAAGCCAACTAAAAATGCATTGCTTTTCCAAGTCTTATAACAAGATTTTTCATCAAGTCTATAAGATAGTGATGACTTCATGGACTCTAATACCTGGAATACGAACTTCCATTCCTTGGAGGAATTCCTTAAATTTTTGGCTGTAAGAAGATGAAATGATGTTGAATTCGTCAATACGTCCATTCAGTTCTGATTGCACATATAATTTTTTCTCCATTGACACGCATCTAGTGGAGAGAGCCCAACCATGCCCATCTTGGGCACACTAATCTTGTAGATCTACTGTTTAACAAAATTAGAGGTTTTTAAAACTATAGTATGGGAAAAATTCGGTCATTGACAATATTAATAAGATAAAGTATGGGTATTCTTATTGTTTAGAGAAACTAATTACAATATTCATGCAACTGTTGTTATTCAATTATAATTTATTATTAATTTACATTGAAGACAAGGAAGATTCATGCCAACAATTCACTGTCAAAAAATTCACCTCCAACAATTTATTGCCAACAATTCATCGCCATGAAAAATTCATCTTGTGAAAAATTTACCACCAACAATTCATATCATATTGCTGGGGTGAATATTCCAGGAGATGAATTTGTCATGACGGTGTATTGTAGGTGAATTTTTTGATAATGAATTTACCTGAAACTAGAAAATGTATATAATATGTTCAAATAAAAATTGTTGTCTAATATAATGACAATTCAACTTGTTTCATTAAAGGTATCACACTTTGTAAGGATGACATACATAGTTTAATACTAATATGAATTTGAAAACAAAAACAAAACCAAAAAAAACCCTAATTCTAAGATGAACGAGATCCTCTTACAAGCTGAATCAACGTTAAGAATACAGACTTGACACCATAAAAAAGAAGATCACTCATTCCTTGACATATCAAGAAATATAAACTAAAAGAAGAAAAATCAACGTACATCAAGTGCATCGGTGATGTGGTTGTATCCAGTACCAACAAAAGCAAAACTGATGACTGTAAGAAGCTCTTGAGTGTTGAGATTAAGGTCCAAAAATGGATGAATATTTTCCTTCACCTCAAGTACATGTTTAAATTCTATTGCAATTACTGATTATTAATCTCCTATCTAATATAGATTATTTGACTGTCAAAAATTAATTCACAATAAATATTGAAAAATAACACAACTGCAACTTCACAAATAAAACTACAAGAATAGAGAAGAAAACATGCAAAATAGTGAACACAATATTTTTGGACAAATTGTCCCTAGAAAAACCTCGAAGGGAAAACCAGTACTACAAATGAGGAATTTTATTAAACTTCAACAAATTAAGAGATACATAAACTACTTGTCTCTTACTAGCAGAGCTCTGACAATAATCTTCTCTGAAAATTCTTCCCTCAATTTGTCCTGCTGAAATTCCACTGCTGTCGTCCCCAACGCTATCACTACACCCTTGCTATCACTGGAAAACTATTTGCTCTCACTACAAATTTACTTGCTATCACTGCAAGTATTTCTCAAGTGTGTTCTCCAAATGCCCATTGATCCCCTTTTATACTTTTCTCATTGAAAAGCCAATGGCCATGATTTAATCTCAATCAATGGCTAAGATTAAATAGACTCCAACAACCCTAACTAACTGGATTCTAGAAGTCTCTAGAGGAATCAATTAATTAATTACATAATTATCTGGACAACTAACTCCTTTCTAGAAGTCTCTAGAAAAAAATAAAATTAATTAAATAATCTTGGGAATGGAGATAGCAACTGTCTGAGCTACAAAAATTAATAGTCCCTCTTAGTGAGGAAGGTGTTCTGCATGATGCCCAACTTATCTCTGAAGAAGATGAATTTCACCTTTCCCAATGCCTTAGTCAAAATGTCTGCTACCTGTTGATCTATAGGTATATACTATAGCTGAATAATCCCATGCTATACACAATCTCTGATGAAATGATATATGATGTCTATATGCTTAGACCTATCATGAAACACCAGATTCTCAGACAACTTGATGCAACTCTGATTGTCACAATGTATCATTGTAGTCTCAACTCTCTGACCAAACAAGGCCACCAACAACTTCTGAAGCCATATCACCTCACATGTCGCCATGCTAGTTGCTATGTATTCTGCCTCTGCAGAACTCAAAGCCATAGACTTCTGCTTCCTACTATACCAAGAGACAAATCTTGATCCCAAACTGAAGCAACACCCTGAAGTGATCTTCCTATCCACTATGCTGCCTACCCAATCTGCGTCAGTATAACCTATCAACCTAATACCATCACTTTGAGTATATCTAATCCCATACTTAATTGTACCACACAAATACTGCAACACATGCTTCGCTGCTGTCCCATGCACTCTCTTCGGCTCAACCATGAACTGACTAAGAGAGTTTACTGCAAAGGATATATCTGGTCTGGTGTTGACCAAATACATGAGAGATCCAATCAACTGCCTATATAAGGTGGGGTCTACATCCTTCTCCCTAGATGTTTCTACCTTCTTCCAATTCGTGATCATAGAAGTAGACATGGCTTTTCAATTCTCCATGTCAAACCTCCTCAAGATTTTGATGCAGTATTTCCCTTGTCTAAGGAAAATATCTCCATCTGTTTGTCATACCTCCATGCCTAGAAAGTAGTGCATAAGCCCCAAAAAATTCATCTCGAACTTCGCTGCAAGGTCCCTCTTGCACTCCTCTATGAGCCCCAGTGAACCTATTAAAAACAAGTCATCCACATATAGGACAAGAATGAGAACCTCACCCCCAACCACCAAGTATTAGAGGTTAGAATCCGCTTCACTCTTCATGAAGCCCATTCCCTACAAGTATTTATCAATGTGCTCATACCACACCCTGGGAGCTTGCTTGAGTGTATACAAATCTCTCTTCAATCTACACATGTGGGTTACACTGATGTGTGCTACAAATCCCTTTTGTTGTTCTATGTATACCTCCTCTTTCAACTCACCATTAAGAAATGCCATCTTGACATCCATCTGATGGATCTGCCATCCCATCTGTGCTGCAAGTGAGATCATGGCTAGTATAGAAGTATACCTAGCCACTGGAGCAACTGTCTCCTTATAGTCAACTCCATCCTTCTGAGAGAACCCCTTGGCCATGAACCTTGCCTTGAATTTCTCAATGCTACCATTTTCACCTTGCTTGATCTTATAGATCTAGTATGATCCAACCACTGCCCTATCTGTTGGTCTAGGCACAACCTCCCACACATTGTTTTGCACTATTGAGATATATTCCTCAACCATCACATCTTGCCACACCTACTATTGTGTGGCCTCCTAATAGCTAGAAGGCTCACTATCTACCAACTGACTAATTAATTCCATATAGTCATTATACTTGGCTGGTTGTCTCCGCTGTCTACTACTTGTCCTAGGAGCTCCCACAAACTCCTGAGTATCCGTATGTGTCTGTTGGTTCCCGCTACCAACTGTAGCGGATGAAGTATCAACCTCCATGTCTCCCTGATGCATCTCTTGGATTTTCTACATCCGTTGCTCCATACTCTGCAAACTCTCTACACCTGAGCCTGTGCTTGTACTAGTAACTGTACTCGAGCTTCACTGCCCTTGATCTAGTTGAATGATCCTTGGAGCTTCTATTTGGCTGCACACTTTGATCATCTACTGGAAAATCTCTAGACCTCCTAAATTCCTTGTCCTCCATGAACTTGACATCACGCCTAACTATAATCCTCCTAGTCCCTGGAATGAATATTTGATATGCCTTTGAGGTTTCACTGTACCCAAAAAAGTACCCTCTTTCTATAGTCTGATCTAACTTGTAATGTGTAGGCCCTAGAATGTGACAATACGCCAAACTCCCAAATATCCTAAAGTGGTTGACATCTGGCTTCTTCCTTGAGAATGCCTCCTCTAGTGTCATCTTGCCTAATACCTTATGTGGAACCCTATTCTGTATGTATACTATTGTACTGCATGCCTCTGCCCATAAGTAACGTGGAATATCCTAGTCATACATCATAGCCCTTGCTGCCTCCCATATAGACCAATTCTTCCTCTTAGCAACCCCATTTTGTTGTGGGTTGTAAGGAACAATCCACTCTCTCTTGATTCCTTCCCTAGTACAAAACTCCTGGAACTCTTTCCCTTTGTACTCACCTCCATTTTCTGACCGAAGAACCTTTATCTTCCTACCTATCAAATTCTCCACAAGAGCTTTGAACTCTTGGAAGTGACTAAAAACCTCATCCTTGGTCTTCAAGAAGTATATCCAGGTCTTCTTGGAGAAATCATCAATAAAAGTAACAAAGTACTCATATCCTCTGAGAGACTTCTTCGACATTGGTCCACATATATTTGAATGTACTAGATCAAGAACACCCTTGGATCTAGTGTCACTCAAGCTTGGAAAAGCCGCTTTTGAAAACTTCCCCAACACAAATCCCTTACATACATCATCATGCTTTGTGCTCACCTCTAGAACACCTGTCACTGACTCATGATGAAATTTAAGTGCTCCATGATGTATATGGCCCATCCTCCTATGCAATAGCTCTCCTTGATCTCTAGAATTATTGCTACTCATTAGTGCCTTATGAGTATCAAACTACAACCTATAAATTCAGCCGCTCCTAACTCCAATAGCTATGGGTGATTTCCAATTCTTGTGCTTGATTAACACATTCGCCCCTCTAAAGAGTACATTGTAGCCTTTATCCTAAAGGATGAATACATAAATCAGATTCATACTCAAGCCTGGCACATGCAACACATCATGAATGGGAATCAACTTTTCATTCTCCCTCTGAAATAGAATAGTCGCTTTCCCAACTAGATTGAGCTTGGACATGTTCCCCATAGAAATTTGGATTTTGATGTCCTCCTTATAACTGGAGAAGTACTCTCTAACTCCTATCATATGAAATGATGCCCCACTATCTATATACCAAACACCATGTGAGGTTGAGCTAACCATACAAGCTATGAGTGCAAACTCATTCTCCATTCGGCTAGAGAGCTCATCTGTGCTTATTGAAGCTCCTGTCTGCTTCTTTCCCTTATCATTCTTCTTCCTTTGTGGGAAATCACTGACATAGTGGCCAAACTCGTGACAACCATAGCACTTGACTTTAGACAAGTCCTTCTTCTTCCCACTTTGTGGATTTGATCCTTTGCAAGACCCCTTCTTTGCTTTTGCCTTTCCTGCTAGGGCAACATTTTCTTGTTTTGTCCCACTTTTCTGACTCTTACTGTTGGTTCCACTGACAAGACTAATTCTAAGCTCCTCTTGAGTGAAGTCACTCCATAGTTAATCCCAACTCAGTAAGGTGTCTTGTCCATTAATAACTTGGACAAAGACATCCCACTGCTTAGTAAACCCATTTAGGGCTATCCGCACTAGCTCGTCATCATCTGGTTTATCTCCAACAACTGCCAACTCATCCTTGACAAGTCTGAGTCTTGTGAGGTAACTTGTAATGTATTCTCCCTTGTTCATCTAGGTATTCCTCTGCTTTTCTCTGAGAATTAGCTTTCGGTTAGTGGTAGTATTCTGGTATAGATTTAGAATGGCATCCCACATCTTCTTCACTGTATCTAACTCTACGACATGTGGAACAATATGGTCCTTGACACCATCAAGGATCAACCTCCTCGCCTTGGCATCTTCCTTCTTATATGTTAAGAGTTGTGCTAGATCTATAGGTATAGCTACAACATTGGTCACATATTCCTTGATACCCTTCTCTTCCAACAATAAAGAAATTCTGGCTTCCAGACACCAAAATTTGAGGCTCCATCCAATCTATCTTGATCTCTTAAACTTGCTGAGGGCATCTCAAAAGATAAAATCAATAATAAAAATAATTCTAAAGAGGTAGAACTGGGTTTTATAAACCCTCAATCTTTCCTTCCTATGCTGAGCCTCATCTACCCTCAGATCAGCTCTGATACCATGTGAAAGTTCTATTGCAGTTACTGATTATTAATCTCCTATCTAATATAGATTATTTGAATGCCAAAATTAATTCAAAACAAATATTTAAAAATAACACAACTACAACTTCACAAATAGAACTGCAGAAATAGAGAAGAAAACATGCAAAATAATGAACATAATATTTTTGGACAAATTGTCCCTGGAAAAATCTCAAAGGGAAAACCAGTACTGTAGATGAGGAATTTTATTAAACTTCAACAAATTAAGAGATACATAAAATGCTTGCCTCTTACTAGAAGAGCTCTGGCAATAATATTCTCGACAAATTCTTCCCTCAATTTCTCCTACTAAAATTCCACTATTGTTGTCCCCAACGCTATCACTGCGCCCTTGCTATCACTACAAAACTATTCTCTCATGCAAATCTACTTTCTATCACTGTAAGTCTTTCTCAAGTGTGTTCTCCAAATTTCCATTGATCCCCTTTTATACTTTTCTCATTGAAAAACCAATGGCCATGATTTAATCTCAATCAATGGCTAAGATTAAATAGACTCTAACAACCCTAACTAACTGGATTTTAGAAGTCTGTAGAGGAATCAATTAATTAATTACATAATTATCTGGACAACTAACTCCTTTCTAGAAGTCTCTAGAAAAAAAAATAAAATTAAATAATCTTGGGAATGGAGATAATAGATGTTTGAGCTACAAAAATTAATAGTACAGAAGCTACAATCCCGAATCATATAATCAATCTTACATCTAAACATCTAGATGGTGAACAAGTGTACCGATAAAATTTGTTGCAAGCTTTCCATTATAAAAGTGGCCATTTCCTTTGTGACCCATAAAATATTGGCCACATGAGGCATGGTTGGTCTTATCAAGGGTGGGAATGAAGTTATTGTTGCTAGGGTCCACGATCGAGTCCTCGAAGGCAAAGAAAACTAGGATTTTGGCTTTACCATCATTGGTTTCAATGCCTTCATAGAATGAAACAAAGCAAATACACCCACTATGATTCCTCATGTTTTTTCTATCGTATTGTACTGTCGTGACACTGGCTTTGCATTTAAAGATGGCCCTCTGGTTTGATTTTAATCAATGAAGTAGAGGAGATACTAAATGCACCTCCGTGTCGTGATAAATTCCTGATATACTAATTTAAGAGCACCTTCTATAATTCGGTGTTTTTCTCTATCCAAATTGATTTGGGTGCATCGCTGTCACTTCTTTTATGGATAGGGTTGTGAGAACTAACTTTTTGTGAAATAATCATTGAAATATTGTGGAGTCTTCCTTCTCCATGATTTTTCTTATTCTTTTGCTAATTACATAACACATTTTAAATATATCTTGAAGTTTCATTTCATTTTCCATGCTGATAAATTCACTCAATTCACTTTTATCCAAAGGGAATTTAAATTAAAAAAAAATCATGGAGAAGAAGACTCCACGAAGTTTCAATGATTATTTCCCAAAAAAGTTAGTTCTCACAACCCTGCCCATAAAAGGAGTGACAATGACGCACCCAAATCAATTTGTGTGGAGAAAAACACCAAATTACAAAAGGTGCTCTTAAATTAGTATATTAGACATTTATCATGACACTGAGGTGCATTTAGTATCTCCTTAAATTCTTTGTTGAAATGGGAGTGAATTGAATGGAGAACTAAATGAAATTTCATGATATATTTAAAATGTCCTAAGTAAATAGATAAACTAGTAGGGTATTTTTTTTAAAAAAAAATGTCTAAATATATATTTTATTTATTTAAGAGGTTTTAGTTTTATCTTAAAATTATGATATTTATTATATGGAAATAAAATCTAATTTTTATTTAAAAATAATTTGATTATATTGTATGTTTATTTTATTTTATTTGATGTTATACTATAATTAAGATTTATAAATTATTAATTAAGATTAGAATATAGAGTAGAGTTGAAATGATTGAAAAGTAAGAATTTGAGTGTTTGGGATGCAAACATGACAATGATATATTTAGAGACACTTGAAAAATATTTTTTAAGTAGAATTGAATTGTTTGTATCTAGAACACTTGTTTATCTAATGAAACTCGAGTTAAGAAAAATAATACTAGTATTGAGGAGTACCAATGAGCTTTTTTTGCAAGTATTTAAGTTTACGCCTTTTTGCATATTAGTTAAGCCTCAAGAATAAATAAATAATATAAGTAAAAAAGAGTGTAGATAAATTATAATGTAAATATAAGGGTTGTTGTGTTAATCCTACAAGAGATAGATGGGTGAATGTGTTGTCCTATTATGATCCAAAATGACAGCATGGTGATAAAAGACCAAGGTTGATGTCTTTGAATGCATTCCCTGTTGGTTATAAAATTTTCAATCAACTTGAATCCTAAAGGGGTGCTAGGTCTAATGGCCAGATTCAAGGAGAGATTTGGCCAACGAATGAGAGATTGAATTTAAACCCTTTCTCCCCTGCACTTTGGGCTCTATGAAACCTGGGAGGGTGATCCCGATAGTATGCTTGTAGATACTTGTGTTCCAAAGCATCCAAAACACTGTAAATAAATAATTCTCCTTTAAATGTTTAATGGACATACCACCCTAAAGGTTTGGATGACCTTAATTAAAATTCCTAATTTAAACATGAGAGATGTAATACATTAAATTCCATACACAATTACACCGAGATAGATAAATAAATTTCATTTTAAGTTGTAACTGCCACAAACAAGCTTAGGAGATTGCAACATTTAAAGAACAGTGCCATATCTCAAGGGGGAGTCACCTAAATCAGGTAATTTAAAACTCATCACAACATTCATTTTGTCATAATTGTGCCTATCATGTGATGCTACACCACTAATAGCAAAAACTTAACTAGTCATACTTAATGATCCTAACACACAGTTGCATTAACCTCTGTTTATGTTAATACAATTTAACTCATTCTTTGAATGAGATTAGTAACACTAAACAAACATTCAAGGAAAGATAAGAAGAAAAATACTAGCAACCTTTGATTACTGATATTCAAAATTTATACAATGTGCACTGTGGAGAAAACTAGTCTTGAATATCTCATCATTTACATTCCAAAATATGACAATGTCATGACCAAATTACCAAATTTGGAATGGTTTCTATTCTTGGTTAACTTGATCTTGGCTTCAAAGTTTCTATTTTTGATTGGTCTCTGAAGTATGCACTAAAATGCTTTAGAAGAATGTTGCATTAATTTGGCCTCTTTTATCTTTTCCAAGAATTACACTTGGCAGTATTTCAACTTTCTTGGTACTCAATTCTTTTGGCACATTAATTATCTTGAATTTGAATGAGGCCTTATTTACCAAAGAATTTTTTGGTGGTCACCATGCATTGTTTGGTGATTCTCTATTTTTCTCTTCTCTACCAATTCAATACTTCTAGTTTTTCTGGCTTAAGTCAAACTCCATGGATAATCTCTCTAGAGTTCTTGTCCCACCGTGCACTCACAAGGTTAGAATGGAGATTCCCTACAATGAGGAATGACTACGAAGGGCTTTTGCATTTGGATGAAAGCAGGTATTTATGCTATTCAAATAGTCCTTGGTTATGATTGGTTAGATATGCATTCTCCAGGCCATTACCATATGAGCTAGCTTCTCATTTTTCTTCTAATTTGATGGATATCTTGAGTGATGAGGAGATGGTTAAGTTCATTGCAGGCACTTACCTCTTGCCCCATGTATGCCCAATTTCTTCTCTCCAACCTGCTCTTGAAAGGTACAATATTCTGTAGGTTTCTTGTTTGGTGGGGGGAATTATAAGCATGCAACACCTCCTCACTGATTTTAGAGTCTCTAAACTTCTTTCAGCCATGGCTTATGGTCTTTTAAATGATTGTAACAGTGAATTCAAATTATGTTTGATACTTCTTTCTCAACAGTATGTTAATGCGGTTAGTGATACCATTTACATGTACAAAGTAATCTACTTACTCATCCAACATGCTATTATTTAGCCACATGAGGAACCGTTTTTCCTTCCTCCTACAAATTTAGCTTCATCAGAAGGAAGCACGTCATGAAGTTTTCCCTCCTTATCTTTTCTCTGCAAATTTTGGTTATCTAACTTTGGTGGAAAAACTGACTTTGTAGATTGGAAGAAAAGTTTGTTCTTTTTGGATCTTTGCAGGATTTTTGATGGAAGATATGGACTTTCTAGCATTTTTCTTAGGCTTTGATGGATGCATTTTTGTTTCTTCTCAGAATTTCCCTCTAATCATATATGGCTTCATCATTGATTTTGGTGCTTCTTCGGTCATTCCATGGTCTAAATGGATGTTTTCTTCATATTGTTAGCATTTTTTATGATTTTGGTGTTTCTCCCCTATCTTTAGGGTTGAGTTCTTTAGATTGATGGTAGTTGCTCCAATAAATGGTTTTTATTGTAATTACCCTTGTTGGAAAAACTCCAAGCTTACTTTTAAAACTTCTTTTAGTATTTGGGGATAGTTAAAAATTTTCTCTCTTCTTTGCTTCCCCTCAAACTATTTGTAATTCTCTCTAAATCTAATATAATTTTGTGGCAAAATCCACCTTTATTTAAAAAAAATAAAAATTCTCAATTACAAGATACAAAAAACTCCAGAACCTAAAATAAAACGCTATGCATTTTAGACTTGTTACAAAGTTTGTCTCCATGAAAACCAAACTGTAAGCCACACTTGTGAATGAAGTAGAAAAATACATTTAAAGTAAAACCAAAAATCCCCAAATGCACTTCCTTATTGACAACTAACATCATTCGGGTACTTTGATCAATAACCACTTCAACTTGAAGAAAAGCCCCTTCTGCACTCAAATTTCCACCTCTCTTTATTTTTACTTGCCCTGCAACATAAAATTCCTTTGTTACCATAAAGGATTTCATTCTTTATCTACTCTTCCCTATAGCTAAAAATATTTTGTTAAGTTCATAGTTGAAAGTTTGCTTCATCATGAAAATACTCACTCTTCTTCATCGACTGTGTAAACCCTTTTACATATGCATCTTTTACTGTTTTATTTACCAGCAATACAAAACCTCTATTTTTACTGTATCTAAAAAATATTTATTTAGGGAGGCTTTATTTCTTTTTCCATCTACTATAGAAGAATTCTTACCCATGGACATCATATTTTAATTATCTCCACCATCAAACATTACATCAAATAATAATGTAAGACATTAGCCACGGGCCCACCTTTGCTTTGCATTTACACATATCACAAATCACAAAAATAAAAGAAAATGGAAATAATTTATTGTGATGAGTGATAAAAGTATGCTTAGGAGTTACCATTATATATCATCGAAGCCATGGGAAGAGGAGAATAGATTACCATGATGGGAGAAATGAGAGGAAAATATTGTGCCATCATGTATCACCGAAGACAAATGGGGAAAGCAAAACCTTTCCACAACGAGCGATGAGAAGATCCATCACTATAATTGTTTCACTTCTCCATTCAATATTGCGATGAGCATTGGAGTTTCCATGAGGAAAATTTGAGGCATCCAGAAGCTTGCAAAATGAATACCAATCGCTACTAATTGATGCATCATTGAAAATCTCTTCCATTTTCAATCAATAAAGTGATAAGCAATGTGCAACCATGAAGAAAGATTTTTTGTGCTGCTGTGACTTTGACCAATTCAAATCAAGAATTAAACTTGCATAATGTTTCAAATATTCAAAAATATTTTAAACATAAGCATTTGAAACATTAGAAAAAATGCAAATTTTAATTATGCCTATAGGCCAAACGGAGAAATTTCATTGCGCACAAACGATGACCCCTAGAGCCAAGATGTTTTGCATGTGGTCACGATCAATTATTTAAAACATGTGTTTTAAATCAAACTTTTCCCAACCATAAAAAATCAGGTACCTCCTTTTTAAACTAGCCCTCAAGACGTGTTCACTGCACCCAAAATATATTAAAATAATGTATCAAGTGGCCTCCATTTTTTATGAAAATGGAGTTGGAGACGTTTTAAACCAAAAAAAGAAATGGGTTTCCTTTAGAATTTTGAAATTTGAAAATTTTCAAAACACCAATTTTGGCATTGTCATAGTCATAAAAGGATTAATTAACCAATCAAAACTCACCCAGGATGCATGAAATTGAATAGGCACACTACCATATGTATCAAAAAACACTCCACCAAAGAAATTCTTAAGATGACCTCTGAGTTGCAAAATTTTAATCAGCAAAGAGGGCCTCCAAGGCATATTTAGTAGGATGTAATCCTAGGCTCTGACGACACATTGAAAACATATAGGGGTATGTGTAGGACCATGATGGGCCAAAAAGTGGTGATATGATGGGTATGTGTAGGGTATGTGGCTGATGACTTTTTTTTACCCAAAATTGATGAAACGAAAAGGGTTTTTAAAGGAGATTCTTAGCTTTCCACCAATATAAATTATGCTTTACTTTGAATTTAATAAATAAGTATTATTCATTTTCTATTTGAATAATGACTAAAGTCCTGATTGATATGGTGATTGAAAAATATCTATAACTTTCAAACGGTATCACATTTTTTGAATCTGAAACATGCGTCACATTCTATGCTTCGCATACTATAGGATTAAAAAAAAATGAATTTCATGAAGTTTTGACCAAGTTAAGGTGGTCAAACATACAAGTTTTTATATTTTTTAAAAGTTGTAATAAAAAATCATAATTAATTATTTGCTTGGAAAAAATTACAAAAAAATATGCATCACATCGGGACATGAATCCTCTACTTATACCTAAAAAATATAAAAAATATTATCATTTTATTGTAGTTAGTGTGTTAGCAGACACCTACTTCTTATTTTTCCTTGAAATTTAAGTACTACTGCATTGAAATTTCAAATTTTCAAAATAGATTTAAAAAAAAAACCTAGTAGTTTAGAAACTACATTCAATTTGCTACAGATTCTATTCTTACATATTTTTGAAATAATATAGATAACTTATTCAATTTTTTACGTCAAGTTTCCTAACTCTATTTTTTTTAATTTTTTCACCACTTAAGGGCTTTCTTTTTCCATGATGATCCTACACATACCTATAGGAACTTAAAATTTGCAAAATTTGAAGGTTCCATCAGTGGCTCCGACTAGGGATGCATGCCCCTTGCGGGCATGGCAAGATTTTATAATCTTTTGGAAGAGCAGATCGAGTTCCAAAACCATTGGGTGACCCACATTTTCTTCAATTTCAATTTTTCAAACCTCATTCGGTGGCCCCAGGCCACCAAATGGAAAAGGGAAGTCAATATTTACCCCTATCAAACATCGACCTATTAAAGGAGTTGATCTTCCTCAATCCATACTTATCTTTGTCACACCACAACAACATGAGTAATTTCATTTTTGCAAAGACAAGTGTTAGGATACCTTTGAACAAGTGAGAAATTGATCCATGTTTAGTTTTAGTGTCACATGGCAACCAAATTACATAGGCCACATCAATGCCACTCATTTCACTTTCTAATTTTGATGCAAGTGACACAATATGAGGATAATGATCAAGACTATATGAAGACACAATCTTATCACATGTATTAACCCCCTCATAATGATTAAGGTTAGAAAATATATCATGCCTCAGAAATAGTGTGCAATCATCTCGTGTATTAAGCGAAGGATGCTCACACATTTGTAATTCCTTCAATTGAATTGCATCACAAGAAAAGTTTATCATCATCCCAAAAAAACAACCCAATCACATCATTACATGTCTCAAGGTTTTGAAAATAAGACATATCAACATCCACAAGTCTATTGTCCACATTCAAATCATAGCATTTATAAAAAGCATCAGTATCCCAAACAATGTTTTCCATTTTAGGTTCATAAACAAGATTGTTAGCACTCATTGTGTTATCACACAAAAAGGCTTCAAGTGCAGGTTCATATGACTCAAAACCTTTGTTTGCAATGAGTCTCTCATAGTGAATGTTCAAAACACATTCACTATTGCAAGGAGTATCACACTCAACATTACCTCCTGTTGCATCAACTTGAATATCTGAAGCATACTGCTCATTAAGAAAACTATGAGTTGTAGATTCAGAAAAAAGGTCCTCATATGCATCCATGTGATTGACACAATCACATTCTTCAAGTGAAAACTCATCACAAAAATAATCATTAGTTGTATTAGCATTTTTCTTCTCATTTTCAATTTCATGTACAACTACATTTGTACTATCCTCATACAAACATTTAGTGATAACTTCAAAGTTAGAAAGAGGAATGGAAGAAGGTGAAGTGTCAAACAAGAAAGGATTTCCATGTTTACCACTTAAATTACCAACATACATGCTCTACACAATTAGCTACTTGAATTGATGCATTAAGTAAATCTCTTGCATTCATATCTTCTTCTTTTTCCACACTGCTACGATAATTAGAAAGGTCATATTCTTCACTGTCAAACTGAGAATCATCATTTTCTTCTTCATTGTAGCTTCTCATGAATGAATGCTCTGGTTGAGACTTATTCCATACCCTGTCACTTTCATTTGATACACTGACATTCTCATAAGCATTCCTCAAATCAGCAAGCTCCTTTGTCTCGTCACCATGAAAATTTTCATCCATGCTACACTCAACACTTGTATAAGAGGCAGGACCAAGTGTATGATAAAACTACTGGTCACACATTTATTCTTCAAATAAGATATTCAATTCATATCCACTATCTTGTTCTTGTAAGGTTTCAAAAAATTTATCATCATTTTCTTTGTTGAAACACTTTCCACTCAAAGAGATTAATTCTACTTCCTTCTCTTGAAAAGATTCATAGTTACTAAGGCTACAAGCAGAATTGCAATAATCACGATGACCAGGATAAGTAGGCTTCTCATCTGGTTGTATATTAACATCCATAACACTACAACTATCACTATGAAGACATGAAACTTCAAAATTAGCATAATCATGAATTTTATATTCAAATTCCATAGAGGAGAAAATACTTTCAATGTCATCCACATCATTGCAACCTTCTTTTGATACATAAAATTGACTCACCATTTCAATATTTATCTTATCATGTCTTACATCATTATTATGGTTACAACCTTCTTCTGCATACATTTTCTGCATGGGCTATTCAAAAATAAAATATTCATCACTAAATGATGCATTATTATTGTCTACTACTATACCATCCATATCTATTTGATTAAGTCTAGAAAAGGTACCATCACATAGTCTAGTCCAGAGATTACTTCCATATTTCTCTATCATTTCTTCAATCATTGAAAGCCATTGATATAAAACTCAAGGTTATGGGGCTTCCAATCATTTGGCATGGTACTTAGACTTGGCTCACAGTTCTCATAGAACAAATCAATGCAAAATTATTCATCAGGTCTTTCTGATTTTGGTATAACAAACAAAAATTACATGAATCTATCATGAAATTAATAGGGGGATTCATCCTCAAATCTCTCTATATCACACAATGCATCAATATATGATATGGATTCAACTTTATTCTCATATTTTTCCTCAAATTCCTCTTGGATATGTAGATTTCTACTTTCAGACAAGCACATATTATCATTTGGTATTCCATCAAATTGATCAATGAAAAGTGTTTCAATATCTTGCCATAAATATATGGAATGCATTGAAAAACTATAAAACCAATATTCAGAAGTACCTTATAAAGTTATTACAAAAAGCTTCATTATTGCATCCTCTTCTACAATTTGACAATCTTCCATCAAATCAATGAAACCATGTACATGTCTTGATGTTGACTCCTCAAAACCTCCGCTAAAATTACGAAAATATTCATTAATTCTTCTTGGGATAGAATGTGGATAACCTTGGATTTTACTAAAATCTAGAGGGTTGTATCTTTCACTAGTGAACACCTTTCTTTGAGGACATGACTGTGTTTTAGGCATGACATTACAACTTTTAGAGGGAGAACTAGAATAACCAAACATATTTGTAAATAAGAATTTATTCTCTCTACAACTATTTTTTTCTCAATATCCCTTTTAGAATATCCTACTTTCTCATTTTCATTTTTACTAGTATCTCAGAATACTAGATAAGGGACAGTATTAACTAAAACCTTTGTTGAAAACTCACACATAAATATTGCAATAGAAAAATACTTGAGAAATGTTGCAACCAACTCTTTTGATGATGTAGAAAATTATGTAGAGTCACCACCTCTTTGAAAGAGGAAAAGATATTTAAGCAGCAGAAAGCTTCTTCCAAGATCTAAGCATTTTTGAGATCTCTCCAGCAAAAAAGGACTAGACTTCAAGAATACATCAGAAATTTTATAGCAATCTCCTCCATGTATGCAAGTCCTTTGATCATTTGATCCAAAACTACAGATCAACAAACTGATTGAATCTTTTCAAATGAATAATATAAGAGCTTTTCCCTAGTGGAGTCATCAACTTGTTGGTTATCAAATCTGCAATCAACTTGAATCCTAAAGGGGTGCCAGGCCTAATGGTCTTATTCAAGGAGAGATTTCACCAATGAACAAGAAATTGAATTTAAACCTTTCTCCCTTGCACTTCAGGCTCTGTGAAAATTGGGAGGGTGATCCTGATAGTATGCTTGCAGATACTTGTGTACCAAAGCATCCAGAACACTGTAAAAAAATAATTCTGCTTTAAATGTTTAATGGAATACCACCCTAAAGGTTTGGCTGACCTTCATGGCAATGCCTAATTTAAACATGAGAGATGTAATACATTAAATTCCACACACAATTACACTGAGATAGATAAGTAAATTTGATTTTAAGTTGTAGCTACCACAAACAAGCCCCCAGGATCAAGATCTCATGGAAAACCAACATAGGCACAATAGAACACACATCAGAATGATATAAAAAGCAACAACAAGGCTCAAGCATGCATTGTCAAAGGCGAAAGAGATAAAAGGTAAAAATAAAAGAGTTAAATCAAGTTTTGACCATTTTTGCATCGTGATGTGGATCCGATCTAGGCTATTTGTTTGAAAAATGCATACTCACTCTGTGGCAATAGAACTCCTAGTTGTCCATTGGGTGAGAATTCCAAGAAGGTGAGAACCATACACTCATGGCTAGTATGCACTCACACACACATGTGAGTGGCTATGGGAAAAGTCATGCCTTGGTCGGGCTTCCCACTCAAACATACCAAAGTTATACCTCCTGATAAATTTAATAAGGTGCCACACAAAAATGGTTTTTGAGCTTCATGAGGCAAGAAAAATTTTGTATGCTTGGAGCTTATGAACAAATAGGATGGATCTACAGGCATGCAAGTTGTGTTATGCAAGGTGGCCATATAAATACAACAATAAGAAACATTCAAAGGAGTCTTTCTTAGTTCATGAAAGGTCTTAACTTAGGGAACATTGTGCCTAATGTCTCCAAGAGAGGACCAATCAACGAATAAAAGATTCACAACTTAGGGGATGCAGTGTGTCGCATCAAGCCACTAAGAGGAATGCAATATGCTAAGAGAGATCATGTTGTTGAAGGATATCACACCCAATGTCATCCACAAAGCAAAAAAACACATCGTATAAAGAAAAAAGTCTACACCATGAACCATGAGAAAGAAAAATGCAAGAGAATAATGCCAATGTATTCCCCCACTTTAAAGAAATTGCTAAACACCATACTATGAGAAATTACTTTAAAGTAGAAAATGATAAATGTTGACCAAAGAAAGGACATGAGAGCTAACTTGGAAAGCCTTATGCCAAGTCATATGTTTTCAAGTAAAGCTATGCCATGTAAAAGAAAAGGAAAAGAGAGGGGTTAACCCCAAAATGAAAACACAAAACACATAAGGGATATATGGATTTGGGGTTAGTATGTTCCTACTGCAATTTTTTTAAGAGAGATCTCAGAAGTGTCATCATTCCCCAAATACACAGAATTGGAAGAATGACACAAAGATAGTGAAAACAAAGGAATTTTTTTTAGGTCAACATGGAAGAGACATGAATGTCTCGATTCCTTGCATCATCCCCAAAAGGAAAACACAAGACAAATGAAAAAAAAAGAAAAGGAAAAGATTTTGGGTCAACATGGAAGAGACATGAATGTCTTGACGCCTTGCATCATCCCCAAAAGGAAAACATAAGATAAATGACAAGAAATAAAGAAAAGAAAAGGAATTTTTTTTGGGTCAACATGGAAGAGACATGAATGTCTCAATGCCTTGTGTCATCCCCAAAAGGAAAACACAAGACAAATGAAAAAGATACAAAGCACAAAGTAAAAGATTTATGACATAGAGAAGAATGAAGGTAAAAATAGAGGAATGCCACAAAGAGAAAGAGCATCAAATAGAATGTCATGGGGGATCACATCACACACATGCAATCACACAAAAGAAAGAAAAAATGCAAAAAACTAGTAAGACATGTAGGTGAGTCAACCTAAAGTAGGGGTATGTGCAGGATCATGATGGGCCAAAAAGTGGCAAAATGATGGGTATGTGGCTGATGACTATTTTTTTACCCAAAATTGATGAAACGAAAAAGGTTTTTAAAGAAAACTCTCAGCTTTCCACTGATATAAATTATGCTTTAATTTGAATTTAATAAGTAATTATTATTCATTTTCTATTCAAATTACGATTAAAGTCTTGATTGATAGGCTGATTGAAAAACATCTATAGCTTTCAAATGGTATCACATTTCTTGAATCTAAAATATGTGTCACATTCTATGCTTCACATACTATAGGATTAAAAAATGAAAGAAAGAATTTCATGAAGTTTTGACCAAGTTAAGGTGGTCAAACATACGATTTTTTATATTTATTAAAAAGTTGTAATAAAAAAATCATAATTAATTATTTACTTGGAAAAAAATTACAAAAAATATGCATCACATCGGGACATGAGTCCTATACTTATATCTAAAATATTATAAAAAAATATTATCATTTTATTGTGGTTAGGGTGGTTAGACACACCCACTTCTTATTTTTTCCTAAAATTTAAGTACCATTGCATTGAAATTTCAAATTTTCACCAAATAGTTTTTTTTTTTAAACAAACCTAGTAGTTTAGAAACTACATTCAATTTTCTATAGATTCTATTCTTAGATATTTTTGAAATAATATAGATAACTTATTCAAATTTTACGTCAAGTTGCCTAACTCTGATTTTTTTGAATTTTTTGCCACTTAAGGGCTTGTTTTTTCCATGATGATCCTGCACATACCCGTAGGTCGTCCGCCTCCCAATCTCAGTTTGTATAAGTGGAAGGAAGAAAATGAAACCAAGGGACAACGACAAATGCATTACTAGGACAAGGCTATCTACTTCTTGCCCCCACTGATTGCAAGACTAGAATGAGACAAGATGGGTGATGGGAAAGGTCATGTAATAGTGAGAATAGAATTTTCTACAACTATTACATGAGAAGGGGTAAGAAAGGATATGTTATGCAATCACTCGATGGCACTCATTGCCATCGAAGTGAAAGTTGTTTAATACTAATTTGAATGCATTAAAATCATCAACACTATGCCCAAGAGTTCTGTGGTATCAACAATGTGGAACATTTACATCTTTAGGATATGATATGAGCCTATCTTTCATTGGTGGTAATGTTATAAGTTCTTTTTTTAGTGTTGGAAAAACAAAGATAGACAACTGAGAGGGGGGGTGAATCAGTTGTCAAAAAATATTTAGAACTTTTCAATCTTTACTTAACTTAATCTCAGATCTGATGAATGAATAATCAACACATCAAAAACACAGAGAACACCAAGATTTTTATGTGGAAACCCTGTTAGGGGGAAAAACATGGTGGAGGTTAGTCCACAATATTATACCATGTTAAAATTATATGAATTATGGGAATGCACATGCATTTAGGCACATTGCATAGAGCTCACTACACAATTACAAGAGAGGACTCACTATCCAAAGATTTGGATTAAAACCATCCAAATTGTGAACTAAGAAAATAACTTCTACAAAACCTTGATTACAGTTCTAGTTAAGCACATAAAAACCTTCTTCGCTCTTCACTCAAACTTCTTCACACTTCACTCAATCTTCTTCACACTCTGCCGTACAAATGATATTCGCACATATACACACTAGATCACATCGAGCTCTTTGAGCATACTCTACATCGATGAAACAATTGCTCTTATATATCCACAACATGAGATTTCATCAACAACTTAATTGACCACAAAATATAAAATATATTTTGAATGTCAGCCCAAATTTATAAATAAATTTGCAATGTGAATCCACCAAGGTTGTCCACAACATAGTGGAGAACCAAATTAACAACTCCAACACAAAAATAATCCAATTAATTTCACCTCTAAGATCCACAACATGCTTCCATCATCATGTCAGCAAGGAACATGAAAAATCAAACATACAAAGAAAAAATCTTCAACCACGAGCACACCAATCAATGTGGATGTATCACAAAGATAGAGAACAATCTAGAAGCATCCAAAATCAACAAGAACTAATAGAGAAACATCTACAACAACAAAAACATATATACTTCAATTAGGAATACTAATAGAACCCACATAAATACTGCCAGAACACAATTATTCACAACACAATCAAATCTTCACACAGACCTCTGAAACTTTTGGTGGATGAACTAGATACACTCAACAGAAAACCCTTTAATCCATAAGAACTGATCTTTAATGTATAGAACAAGACACCTTCATGACTCACACAGTTCCACTGGGAACCTAGAACACTTCTTTTAACAATTTTCTCAATATCCTCAACATATACAACCTTCAATACACCAAATGCTAATAATGTTGACATCAATAACAACCACATATCAGAAACACATCCATAGCATCCAACAATCTCCCCCTTTGGAATTGATGGCAACACATGATGTGAAAAACACCATCAACCCAACTCTTAATCAACATTTACTCCTTAGATTCTGACTATTTCTTTTTATAGCTCTTCTCAAGATCTTCCCACAGGGCTCTTCTCCCCAGATAATTAGTAGTTTTTCACATTGCACTTCTCCCCCTTTGACATCAATGGCAAATATAAGCATTATCTTTCCACATACAAGCTCTGAACCACATATCTACACATTTGAGTACTCCCCCTGAGTAGCAGCCACACAAAACATCAATCTGGATTAGAATATGATCATGAAGCACAAAGATTGATGCAAATCAATGCATCTCTAGTTCATATTAGGAGGGGTAACCACCCCTAGCATCCTTCTGAGATACTCAAAAGTATCCTTCAGCAATGGCTTGGTAAAAATATCTACAATCTTCTCTTTGGTAGGCACATACTCCAGTCTGACTTCTTTCTCACTCACTTTCTCCCTCAAGAAATGGAGCTTGATTGATATATGCTTGGTCTTAGAGTGTAGTACCAAATTCTTAGAAATGTTAATAGCACTTGAGTTATCACAGTATATGGCAATAGGTTCATCATATTCTACTCTAATATCTTTTAGCATCTATTTCATCCACATCACCTGAGTACAGTTGTTTGTAGCAGCAATATACTCTGCCTCAACAATAGATAGAGAAATGGAATTATGATTTTTGCTCAACCAACACACCAACTTCTTCCCTAGGAAGAAGGAACCACCACTAGTACTCTTCCTATAATCTACATCTCCTACCCAATCCACATCAGTATAAGCATTCAAAGTAAGATCATCATCCTTAGGATACCAAAACCCAAAATTAATTGTTCCTTTCAAATATCTAAAGATTCTCTTTACATCAGTCACATGAGACTCTTTTGGATAAGCCTAAAATATAGCAACCATACATATAGCATTCATAATGTCTGGTCTAGTCTAAGTTAAGTAGAGCAATCCTCCAACCATTGATTTGTACCTTGTTTGATTTTCTTTGGGAGAATCACCATTCTGTGTTAACTTACATCCGGTTACCATGGGAGTACCAACAAGTTTTGAGTCATCCATACCAAACTTCTTAAGTAGCTATCTCACATATTTGGATTGAGATATGAATATCCCCTTGTCTAACTAAGTAACTTGCAATCCCAAAAAGAACTTCATCTATCCAATCATACTCATCTCAAATTCATTCTTCATTTCATTAGAAAACTTCATGCATAGATTATCATCTCCTCTAAAAGTGATGTCATCAACAAAGACCTCAATAATCAACTCTTTATCATAATCCAATTTGAAATACAAGTTGCTATCAACAGTACCTTTATTGAATCCAAGGTTTAGTAAGTACTTATCCAGTCTAGCATACCAGGCTTTGGGGGCTTGCTTGAGTCCATATAGAGATTTCTTCAATTGGAAGACCATGTTTTCCTTATTAGTTAGTTCAAATCCATCTGATTGTTCAATGTATACTTCTTCTTCTAGCTCACCATTCAGAAAAGAAAACTTCACATCCATTTGATAGACTTTATAGTTCTTATATGCATCAGAAGCAATAAATAACCTTACAATTTCAATTCTGGAAACAGGGGCAAAGGTTTCTTCAAAGTCAATACCTTCCATTTGTGAATACCCTTTGCATACTAGAGTCTTGTTTTGTTCCAGACCACTTCACTTTGTTCATTCAACTTAATCTGAAATACCCATTTAGTACCAATCACATTTTTATCTTTAGGTCTAGGAACAAGAATCCATGTATTATTCTTTCCAATTTGCATTAATTCTTCCTTCATAGCTTCCATCCAGTGTTCATCATTGCAAGCTTCTTTGACATCTTTAGGTTCAATCTTGGAAATTAGGCAATACTCTTCTGCAATCTTTCTTCTAGTTTGCACACCTTTGTTATTATCTCCTATAATTTGATTTTCAGAATGATTTAGCTTTACATACCTCAGAGTTTTAGGATTTTCTTGAACTTCTGATTCTTCTATACTTTCTTCTGCACTTGCACTTCTCTCTGCTTCTTGACTACCTTGATTCACTAGAACACATGGGACATATGGCACAATTTGAAGTTGATTCTGTGTCTGAATATTATTTTCTTTGTTTGTACTATCTTCATCTGAATCATATCCACAATATCTAGATGATTTAGTAGAGTCCTCATCAACTCTGACATTTGAACTCTCAACCATTTTTCTTAGTCTTCTGTTACAACACCGGTAGGCCTTGCTTCTAGTAGAGTAACCTAGAAAGATCCCTTCATCACTTCTTGCATCAAAATTTCCTATATCATCATCTCTATTGATGTAGCATTTGCTTCCAAAGACCTTGAAGTATTTAATAGTAGGGTTATAACCAAACCATGGTTCAAAAGGAGTCTTACGAGAATTTCCATTTACATTTACCCAATTCAAAGTGTACATAGCAGTGCTTACAACTTCACTCCAATAAATGTGAGGCACATTTCCTTCAATCATCATTGTTCTAGCAATATCCAAAATTGTTCTGTTCTTCCTCTTTGCAACTCCATTCTGTTGTGGGGTTTGGGGAACATATAACTGTCTTCTAATTCCATGCTCTTCACAAAAATAATTAAACTCCCTGGAGGTGAACTCACCACCTCTGCCTGACCTTAAGAATTTAATTTTCATACCTTTCTCATTCTCTTCCATAGCTTTGAAACTTTTGTGAACTTTTCTAATGCTTCACATTTTTCTCTTAAGAAAGCAACCCATATCATTCTAGAGTAATCATCAATAATCAACATAAATTACCTTTCACCATGGATACTTCTAACTCTAGAGGGACCACATAGATTAATATGTATCAATTCCAGTAATCCATTTGAATTATGTTTTTTTCTCCGAAAGGAAACTCTAGTTTGTTTTCCCATTTGACATTCCTTGCAGATTGTGCTAGAAGGCTTCACTAGCTTAGGTAGATCTCTTATTGCTTGAGTGGAACTTATTTTGATAGTGTTATCAAAATTCACATGACACAACCTTCTATGCCATAACCATCTTTCATATACATGAGCAATTAAATAACTTTCACTAGTAGCATTCAGGTGAAAAATGCTACCTTTTGTCTATTTACCTAAAGCAATTACATTTCCAGAACTTCCAAATATCCTGCATCTTCCATCTTTGAACTGAAGATCATAACCCTTATCCACCATCTATCCAACACTCAACAAGTTGTGCTTCAAGCCTTCAACATAAAGAACATCATCAGTGTTATGCTTACCACCAAGACAAATAGATCCTCTACCACAAATCACACAAGCATTGTTATCTCCCAATATCACAACTCCATCGTCATACTTCTCTAGACTAACAAATCTACTTTTTTCACTAGTCATATGATGTGAGCATCCACTGTCAATGACCCACTCATCCTTTTCTTTAATTTGGGCTGCAAGAGCTTTCTCAACTATAGCAGATTCAATAGCCATAGGACTATTTTACTTGATAGAAATGAAGACCCAACCATCTTCATTTCCATTATCTTTATTAGACTCATCATTAGTCACTCCTTCTTCAACAAAGTAACATTTCTTTTGGAATCTAGACTTTTAAGGCTTAGATATAGGGACTCTTTCAGGACATCTTGATGCAAAATGACCTATTTTACTACAAGAAAAATATTTGATAGGAAACTTTCCTTTATACTTACCTTGTCCTCTACCTTCTTTCTTCACAATTAGTACTTCCAGCTCTTCTGCTTCTCTTTCTTCATCATCAAGCTGTTTCATTTCTTCCTCATACTTGAATACCTTTATAGAACTCTCTCCCAAATCATATCTTTTCTTATTTCTTCTGGACACAATAGCCTTAAATGTAATTTTAGTCTTAGGAAAAAAATCACCAAATTCGCTCAACTCAAAGGGAACAAGTTTTCCAATCAATGTGTCCCTTGTCACATTCGTCAATGATTTGATTTCTTCAATAGCATGAGCCTTTGCTTTGTAGGAGGGAGGAAATGATCTAAGCACCTTAGCCACAATTTCTTCCTCTTCCAAGATACCATCATCACATCTGATGCCCATCACTAGTTCATTCACTCTCTGCAGGAAAGAAGAAATATTTTCATCTTCACCCATCTTCATATTTTCATACTTCTCTTTCAAACTCTGTAGCTTAGCCATATTCACATGTGCAAATCCTGCATACAAAGTTTCCAGCTTCCTCCACATCTCATGAGTTGTCTTTAGACCTAGCACATTTGTCATCTCAGAATCTGCTAGAGCACTCAACAAAGCTTCCATAGCCCTGACATTATTCTCAACCTCTTTAACCTCATCAGCAGTGGTAGGATCATTCTGAGGATTAACATATCGATTCTTTGTAATTTTCTAGAAATGGTCACCAATATACTTCAAATGACATTCCATCCTAGCTTTCCACAATGGTTAGTTCATTCCATCAAATCTAGGACTTT
Source organism: Sequoia sempervirens (assembly GCA_007258455.2). Lineage (NCBI taxonomy): Eukaryota > Viridiplantae > Streptophyta > Pinopsida > Cupressales > Cupressaceae > Sequoia > Sequoia sempervirens. Next base: position 134,474,315 of record VDFB02000363.1, on the reverse strand, counting down.
CCTTCTTGTATGATACCATCTCGGATCACCTCAAGATTTTAAAATTCTTTAGAGGAACCTACTTTGATACCAATTGTTGGAAAAACAAGGAAAGACAACTGAGAGGGGGGGGTGAGTCAGTTGTCATAGAATATTTTGAACTTTTTAATCTTTACTTAACTTAATCTCAGATTTGATGAATGAATAATAAACCATGAATAATAAACACATTAGAAACACAGAGAACACCAATATTTTTACATGGAAACCCTATTAGGTGAAAAACCACGATGGAGGTTAGTCCACAATATTATACCCTGTTAAAAGTATATGAATAATGGGAATTCACATGCATTTAGGCACACTGCCTAGAGCTCACTGCTCAATTACAAGAGAGGACTCACTGTCCAATGATTTGGACTAAAACCATCCAAATTGTGAACTGAGAAAATAGCTTCTACACAAGCTTGATTATAGTTCCAGTTAAGCACAAAAAAACCTTCTTCACTCTTCGTTGAAAATTTACTCAATCTTCTTCACACTCTACTCTACAAATGATATTCACACATACACACATAGGAGAACACTGAGCACTTTGAGCATACTCTACACTGATGAAACAATCACTATTATATATCCACAACATGAGATTTCATCAACAACATAGTCGGCCACAAAATATAAAACATATTTTTAATGTCGGCCCAAATTTAGAAATAAATTTGCAATGCAAATCCACCAAGGTTGGCCAAAACATAGTGGATAACCAAATTAACAACTCCAACACAAAAAGACTTCAATTAATTTCACCTCGAAGATCCACAACACGCTACCATCATCGTGTTGGCTAGGAACGTGAAAAACATAATAGAGAAAAAATATTTGACCACGAGCACACCAATCAATGTGTACATACCACAAAGATAGAGCATGATCTAGAAACATCCAAAATCAACAAGAACTAACAAAGAAACATCCGCAGTAACAAAAACATATATACTTCAATGAGGAATACTGACAGAACCCATAGAAATACTGTCAGAACACAATTATTCAGAACACGATCAAATCTTCACGTGGACCTTTGAAACTTCTGGTGGATGAACTAGATACACTTAGTAAAAAACCATTTAATCCACAAGAACTGATCTTCAATGTACATAACAAGACACCTTCATGACTCACAGTTCCACTGGCAACCTAGAACACTTCTTTTAACAATTTTCTCAATATCCTCTACATATACAACCTTCAATACACCAAATGCTAATAGTGTTGACATCAATGACAACCACATATCAGCAACACATCCATAGCATCCAACATTTATAATTATTTGTAATTTCCTTTCACTTTCAGGTGGTGGAAAAGGAACTTGAGTTTTTGTAGCTTGTATGGCCTCTTGCGCTTGCTAGATTCATCAACTTCTCTAGATGGGATTAGGGCAGAAGGTCTTGCGATGATCTTGTCTTTATTATCCTTATCCCTAGGAGATACATGTTGCTCTTTAGGAAGGAGAACATTTATATCGGGAGGAGAATCTAAGATCACCATACCATCACTACGAAACCTTAAGTATTCTTTAGGAGCACTTATGTTGTGACAGGGATCTTGATATCCTAACCCCTTTGTGTTTTCATTGGTTGGTATTTTCTCTAAGAGTTTATGAATTTCATGTTCACTAGTCATATCACATCCTTGTTTACTCAATATTGTGAATCCTTTTCCATATGTTTCTTCTAGATTGATGTGAGTTTTTGTTACTTTGTTGTCATAAAATGGTTGAGTATTTTCTTGTTTAGAGGAACTAGGTTCATCTATTGTAGGGAACCTAGGTTCAAATCTTGTCTTAGTTTGAGGATGTAAGTACCCAAACATCTCAAGAGTTGGTATTGTAGATGGTGTCGGTTACTTCATTGAAGGATAAAAAGATGCATTAGATTCAAGGTTGTTAAGGAAATCATTGAGGAACATATTCATGTTGTTATCATCTTCTCCAATGATGTCAACATCACGAGGAGGACATTGATTAGGAGTTGAAGGAGAATGAGTAGGGTCATTTCCATTAGGATCATGTCCAAAAGCACAACTTGACACATCTACTAAGGAATTTAAGGTAATCCAAAGCTTTCTAAAGCACATATCCATGATGCAAATTTCAAATTCTAAACTATGCAACAATGTGAAATAAAATGCTCTAGATGCAATTTTGAATTTAAGCAATGCACAAGATGAATGAATTTAAACAAGATGCAATGAATTAAGTGAAACAAAAGATCTATAAACTAAAACAAAAAGGAAATAACAAAAAATAGAAACTTAGAAACTGAACTTTGAATGCCATAAAATGCAGTGCATAATATGCATAGGGACTGATTTGCCCAAGGTGGCGAATGAGTCCTAGTAGGGATTTTTTTTTGAAAAATTTCAGAATTTTTTGATTGAATTTTATGCTTTTTATGCTATATGATGTAGATGCTAGGTGAAAATGCATATTTTAGATGAATTTCAGTGAAATTATCTATACAAAAATGCAAGCTATATGATCCTTCACTAATGCAAAGTTTGAAACCCTAGAATGCAAATTAACTAATGCAAGCAAGATCTAGGATGATAATGTACCCTAAATTAGAATTTTAATGTTCTAAAGGTAGGTTCACCAAAATGGAACCTCTAAAAATGAGGGTGAAAAATAATTATTATTAAGTGGTATCACACCCACTTTCAAGCTATTCCATTCAAGGATAACCATAGAGATCTCAATAGAAAAGAGAAAGAGATCTTGAAATAGGGTTGTCCTATGGGCTTAAAGTAGACTAATAAACCTAGGCTCACCACCAAGTTTAGACTTGGAAAAGATAATGAAATGCAAGATGCAACTCTAAACCCTAATTGAATGCAAAGTAACACAAAATGACCTAGAAAAGTGAATGAAATGAAACAAAAAATTGTAGAAAGGAAGGTGTGCACCTAGAAATCTGGAAATGGCTGAATGGAGGTATGGAACACTGGAAAATTTGACTTTAATGATAACTAGGACTCATTCTCAAAGTTGGGAGAATCAGTTTAGAAATTGGAAAACTATGCAGGAATAAGAAAAAATGACTGGAACTGCCAGGACTCATTCGCAAAAAGTGGTGAGTCAATCCAGTTGGGATTTTCTGAAACTTCAAAGGTTGATCTTGTTTTTCTTAGTCTACTTTGTCCTTCTTGATTGATTTCTGGATCAGAATCTCTAATTTGCAACCTGTAGGTCCTCTCCAAGGTTCTCCAAGGCTTGATGATAACTTTGACAACTTTGAGCACTTGACAAAAAAAATTCAATCTTGCTCCTTAGGAAATATGTAACCTAGACCTGCAAAATCACACACAAAGGAGAGGGGAAAATGTTGTTGGGTTAGTGAATAGGGGTTTTCCTTGTTCAAACCCCTTGTTGGTAATCAAACCTTGAAATGAAATCAAATAAAAATGGAGAATAATGAATGAACAAGATATGATGTTACAACTCACCAAACCCTTACAATAAAGTGTTGCAAATATTCTTGACATGGTTGCAATGGGTGTAGCTCTTGATTTTTTCTTGAATGATGTTGATCTTGAATGAAATTCTTTCTTGAATCATAAACCATACATCACAATTGTTAGCACAATAACAAACATGATGCATGAAGTCCTTGACATGATGATTGATGCTTGAAGAATGCTCTGAAATGCTTGGTAATCTACCTTACAATGCTCTTGAATTCTCTTGTGAATGCTTGTGAACACTTGATTGCTTGTTAGATTGCTAGGTGAAAATATGACTGAAAGAACCTTGTATTTACACTCAATTATGCAAGAATTCCCAAAATTATGTAACACTACAAGCTGACATTAGATGTAAGAGAATAAAATATCACTAGAAATTTGAATTAATTTTTATTTTGGGCCACATGGGACTCATTCACCCAAGGTGGTGAATGAGTCCCACTAGGCTTAATTTTTGGGACCATTTTTAAAAATGCTTAGAAATGTGTGTGAATAATGGGGAAATGGATGCTTTATAAACTAGGTTATAGAACACCACTTTTCTCTAATTATCATTCAAGTATGTCCTAGGAATCCAAATTGGATTGACTATCAAACTCAAAGGTGAGTCAATTCTCAATAAGGAAGACCTAGGAAGGGGTTCTTTAAGCTTTGAGGGGTTCACCACCAAGCAAATGCTTGGAAAAGACAACAAAACATTCAACTCATAAAACCTAATAATGTAAGCTAAATGATGAGTGCAAATGATGAAATAATGCCACAAGTTAGGATATGTGTACCCAGGAAGTCTGGAAATGCAAAGAAGCTGTGAAAATATACTATGGAGTACTAAGAAACCCTTACTGTCTTATTAGTCCCGTTGCTATTTTTTGGGAAAAATGTGGAATCTTCGGATGCCAGAACAGGATCCAAAAGAATCTTTGCAAAATTCCACTTGGAGGGCTAGGACACCCTTACTATCATCTTAGTCCCGATCTGAATTTTTAGAATCTATAAATATGGTCCTAAGGCTTGATGTCTACACTTCCTTCTTCTCTGATCTCAGGTCCTAAAATTTCCAAATTTGTCTTGTAGGTGAGTTTCCGTGAAGATGACAATATTGGAATGCAACTTTGCAACTTTTCACTTCAAATGATCTTCAAGTCTTCAACCTAAATTTACAATCACAAACACACAAGAGGGGAAAAACTTGTTGATTGTTAGTAAAGGGTGGTTTGACTTGGTCAAACCCCTTGTTGGTAATTAAATCTTGAAATGAAATAGAATATTGAAGGGAAATGATGAATGAACAAAGTGCTATGTTGTAACTCACCAAACCCTTGTTATGAATTCTGCAAGCTTATGTGAGATGGCTACCTTGGATAAAGACTTTGAATTAAAGGAATGATTGATAGATATGGACTTGAATTGCTTGCTCGAATCAAAACCCTATGAACATTAGTTCTCAAAAATGCTGGTTGATAAACCACAAGAAGTTACCAAGCTCTTGGTACGTTTTAGGCTAATGTACAAGGTCCAATGGTGTATTTGAACCTTCTTCTCTTCAGGATCTACCAGACCTATGTGGGTATACCTATGAAAATGGAGCTGACTTAAATTGTGTGTTTCCTACTTGAGCAATATATCCACAATGGAAATTGGAAGTGGAGAGATGTAGACTTATTTGGTATAAATTGTATAAGCAATATCAAGGTGGAGTTTATGAATATGTTCAGTTAATAGATGTAAGGTTTTTAAAATAAATTGTTTAAAACTAAATGATGAAATGGATAAGACCAGTGCCTTGATGGGTAGATGGAGTCAAATGAAGATCTTGAATATGTGACTTGTATTGGCAATAACTCAAAATGTTTGGAACACTAATATTGGCTTACAACTTATATAGACATGCAAGCAAATGATTGAAAAACTATATTTACAAATCCAACTGACACAACCAGGTACTTATAATTTATCAAAAGGATTTAATATTTACTTGAAAGAACCATTCAAATAAATTATGCAAGAACACAAATAAAACTAGATTGGAGACAAATTGACAACCCTAACTATATGGTTATTCTTATTGATCCAATTAAATCTTACAGATTATTGTGACTGACTAGAAGGATGTTTAATTCCTTTGGGGAAACTGATTAATCATATCACACAAATACAACAAATATGCATTGATAAATTGAATATATACTTGATATACCAATTTAAATAATAAAGAAGCATTAAAATGGAGACAACGATATAATTGAATAACTCCAACAAATAGTTGATACCAAGATTAGGCCACAAAATCAGATATATTTCATTGAATTCTTCAAAATTTATACATTCATCATGGTCTTTTGAAATGTAATCATTATATCTATCCCTATTCACCTGTTACTTTCTTCGAGCTATCTAATCTAAATCTCTTTTGGTCTTGGTATCTCTTATTTATATGAGGGGTAACAAGATTCAAACCAAAGGACATGTCTTTTGATAACAAAGCATAATTTTGAAATTAAACATAACTAAAGGAACTTAACAATAAACATGTGTATTAATCCATTAATCTCCAAGTAAAAGCCCATGGTCACCTAAGACCTATTCAAAGCCTTTACTGTATGATATTTTCCCCCTGTGATGCTCATAATCAATCTTCATCAGAGCCCAAATATTTCTCCTACCACTTATTAATTGTTAGTTCACTCAGACATTTAAATTCTTATGCAGCTGTGAAATTTGTAAGGTGGATTTTCCATCTATTATCTAGGAGGTTTCTGACATCCACCATGAACTTTTTGTATCCACTGTCCAGTATGACAATCCCATCAAGTAAAGTATGAAATTTGTCAAAATTGATCTCCCCATCATCCTGTACATGCGTTAAGCATTTAGGAATCATTTGATCAAATTCTTCTCTCCATTCATCTATTCCTTTTAACTAATTATCATCTTTGAAGATTGATGGGCTGGAGATGTATTTAATAGAGTCAAATGAAATCCTCCTACTCTCCACTTTCTTCCTCATATCCACCAAATACTTATACTCTTCAATTACACCTTTTACCATTTCTTGTGTAGGATTGAGTCTTGGTGGGGCATTTGGATCCCTTTGTGTGGATTTGCACAAAGTAGTCAATATGTGATAGGTAGGTTTCCATCTCTTTTGGATCTCTTTAAGGATAGGGGAGTTAGCATCTATCTACTCCAAAGCTTCAATCATATTGTTGAAGCTTTCATGTTATACATTTATCTTCTCCTTCACTATCCCGACTCTATGCTCTAATATCTTTCTTAGAGTCTCCATGATATGATGCTTGAAATCCTCCATACTATGTTTCTTTAATTTATCAATTTCATCTTTCATTTGTTGTATTTGTGGATCCTCTTCCTAGACAGGTGGGTGATAAACAATTAATTCACCCCCTCTTACTATGGTAGCCTATTGCAACTATTGTTTTAGCTTCACATTATCAATAAAAAATTTGTTTACCTCATCATTTGATAATTTTAATCTCTTCTCATATTCATTAATCTTCTTTTCCATATTCTCTACCACATCCTTAGTGAACATTGAAAATGGATAGTCATAGTTGCAGCTTCTATGGGGTTTGTGTCTTTCATTGTTCTCACCATAGCTAACCCCCCAATTTACTACACTACATCCAAGAGTTGAGGCTTCCTTGTGTTTTTTTGTTTTGTCCATAGAGAAAGTATTTGGGTAGTAGGATTATACCATATTCCTAAGACACCTTCCTCCAAATCAAATTATGTTACTAACATAGGATCATCCTATGCTCTGATATGATCTAGAAGAAACACTTTTGATAGCTCCATCCCCGGTATAATGAGCATATCACTTTTCAATACTAGTTCTCTTTCCTCATGGGGGTGACATTAATGCTATCAACATTTAACTATGCAAATGTCCAATCCTAGATCTCAGCCTGCTTTGATTCATCAGCTCCTATAAGATTTATTTTCAATCTTTTATCAAATTGTTTCATCTTCATCTTAATCTAGAAGTCCTTAAATTCATTGGTATGGATAAAGTTATCATCTTCCATAAACCTTAGAGAGGCCACTACCCTCTCATCCTCTTGAATTTCATCAACTCCCTCCTTTGATAGCCTGGCCTTAGGATCATGGGGCATTTGGCTTCTCTTTTTTTCAACTGCCTCCTTTATCTCAATCAAAGCTAAGACTGCTTCTTGTTCTTCATCATCACTTGAGCCATAATCAACCAATGACTTGGTCTTCTGTCTCTTGGCCTGTGGTTCATGAGTAGGAGATGGAGGGGATGGATGTACAGGCGATGGAGGTTTTGTTTGCGATGTGGAAGCTTCATGTGGTGGTTGGTGAGGTGTGGGAAGTGGAATCAACCCCTGATCTTGGCCCATTTTGTATAATTCATCAAATTTATCAAGGATCATTTGCATCCTCTTCAGAAGGTTGGGTTCATTTGCAAAAAACCCTTAAATTTTTTATCCTTCTCCTTCTTCTAATTCTCCCATTGCATCATTGTTATCCATCTATTCCTAGTTTGTATTACATTAGCAAGGTATACTTGATTTCTAATAACATCCTCATTAGGGTCAAATTCATGTGAAATATCCCTCTTTGTTAGCAAGGTTCTTCTAATCATGTTGATATGACCCTCTGGGTCACACACTCTCTCCTTTATAGACTTGAGGGGATAATTAACCCTCATGAACCTCTACAATTCTTCCAGCATATCAGATCTAATAGCCAATTCTTCAAATACTGTCAAATTAGGAAAAAATGTTCCTTTCCTCTGATTCCTCATCAAATAATGTTCCATCCAAAGCATCTGCCACATGAATTCTATAAAATATACCCTTGCAGGTACAAACTTGGGCAAGATATGTGGTGCCTGGTTGCATTCATATACTCTAATAATGGTGTATTGTGGCATAAAGAACCAATTAACATAATTATGGGCACAACCCTAGTTTGGCTTATATTGTATAGGCCTCATTACTCTCATCAATTATTTATGTAACCTTGGTGATGGGTAACCAAGGGTAGCTATCAGTCTAACAACAAAGTCATCTCAAAACACAACAAAATCACATTTTTTACATTTGCTATCCCAGATGCAACACCAATTGCACAGGGAGTCTTACTCCATTCTCTTGTGTACACAACTTCATTCTTTTAGTCCATTTCATTTCATTCTAGTACAAAATTAAATGACACAACAAAGAATATTTCCTAAAGGCAATGGGAGCCTTAGCCTCCTTAACTTGCAACAAACCCTCATATATTTTCTCCTCAATTATAGATGCAAAATTCAATTCTAAATTTGACTTAGGGTGTTGAATTATCATGGCCATTCTCATCAACCCCACTGACATATTTTCCTCTACATCTACCCCCAATACTTGACATAATGCATTATAAGTGTTTTTGAAATAAACCTAAAAATCTGAAACTAGGAAAGGCTCCATTTTAGAGGAAGGGATGGGGAGTATTCTATTATTATCACCCCTTTTCATATGTAGGGGGATATCATCACTTCTATATGTCCTTCTCAATCTTTTATACTCTTGCTCTAGTTTCACTAGATTTACCTCTGTTACAACTTGTTTATTCAAGTTAAAACACTTGATAATAGCATCCTTTGAGACATCAACTAAACACCCACCATTTGGAAGCCTGAAAATTTTGGTTGGGGCATGGTAGCTAAGGGCAAGGGATTTAATTAGCTCAATATCAATGAAAATATTGGGAACAATCAGTTTAGCTAAATCAAGGGTCCACAGGTTTGATGCCAGAACCTTATCATTCCTATTTCGATAGAAGTACCAATAGAGGTTCCAACCCGGCTAGGGAACAATGGGGTCTCTACATCCTTGAGCTAAATATCTAAAAACCTTTTTGGGTCCTTTTTCTACTGAACCAAGTAATAAAGAGAGAAATGGGGACTACAAGGAGGGTTTACTAGTTCTGGCTTCATCCCTTTTAATTTCCGCTTCAACCTTCTTTGGTGCTATTTTATAAAATTCACATAGAGTGATGAGCAAACCTTACCTGGTGATATAATTCGCATTGAAGAATTCCCTTTACTTCTACACTTTGAGCTTTCCTGCAACTCAATTTTAGCTATTCTGAATGGAAAATCTCAACTTATTTCATGTATTTTAACACCAAGATGCATTTACTCCTGACTCATAAATTCACACAATTCAAATCTTTGTATCGAGCTCAATTTTATATTTCGATGTTGCTTGATGTGATTGGTGTGCTTTAAATGACCCAACGACTGATTTATCGTGTTACCTCATGTCACTTTTCACTCCCCTGTAGTACCATGGTGTCTCCTTGGTACATATATTCAACATACCACCCTACCATGGGTCACCTTTTTCTCTTTTGTAGTATTGCGGTGTCCTTTTAATACTCCTCTTTAGTGTACTGATCTACTATGGGCTATGTCTTGACCCCCTGAGGTATAGCAGTAAAGGGTGAAGGTGACAGTGTATATTAGTGGCTCCTTTTACCATCATACCATGAGCTACTTTGTAATAAGCTACAGTAGAGAGGTATGATGTGAGGGCTATGTGGGTTGGCCAATGCAGCAGTGGTATAGTAGTAAAGGGAAAATTTGATCTTATGGATGGTGATAATGTGACTTTCTATGAAAATGATATCGGGAATTTTGGATTTTAATTGATAAATCCCTTAGAATTTTTATGAAAATTCTGGTTCCAACACCCTACATCACAAACATTAGCTCAAAATCACACATGATGCAAGAATATATTTGAATTGATGCTTGAATATTGATGATGGCTCCAAATGCTTGATGAATTTCTCTTGAATACTTGAATACTTGAATGCTTGGATGCTTAGAGTGCTTGGATTGCTTAGATTTATTAGATATATGGAAATGAGAGAAAGGAACATTGTATTTATACTTATCCATGCTTAATATCTTGAAATTACACTAGAACAAGAAAGACATATGAATTCATTAATTAAAGGAGGATTAATCCTGCCAAGATTTGAAATTAAATCCTAAAAATACCTTAAGGGGGACTAAGACACCCTAGGTGGCATCTTAGTTCTGAAGCATGAAGCTTGGGGCCTAGACTCCAAAAAGGGGCCCATTTAGAGTGCACTTGAAATCAAGGTCCCAAGACCTTTAGAGGACAAAGATTCCCTAGGTGGCATCTTAGTCTCGACCTAAAAATAAGGGACACACAACTAGAATCATTAAATTATCATTTCCCCTTTGATGTTTGTCGGGATTAGCCAGAAAAAGATATAGTTTATTAGGCTTGTGGATGCAATATAGGACCAATTAAGACATAAATAAGGATAAACAGAGCAAGGCGGGCCCAAACAACTATGAAAATGCCAGGGTATGCATTTTCGTACACTATAGTGTGAAACTAGGTTTGGGACCAAAAGATCTAGGTGGGACCCATTCACCCAAGGTGACGAATGAGTCCCAGATCACTAAATCTAGGCCACTCAAACCTGAAACATCTAAATTATGATTGGCTAATGATTGGTGTCAGGATTATCCTTGAAAAGATGCCATAAATGAGGCTTGTGGATGCAAAATAGGGCCAATTAAAGCATAAGAAAGCCCAATTATTAATGACAAGCCTAGAAAAGTGTGAAAGTGTGTTACAACACTCTACAACACTTAAAAATAAGGAAAAATTAAGGTTTATTTAGATTAAAAAGATGTTCATTAGGTTCAGGTAATTAATAAAACTTTAGAAAAGTGTGATAGTGTGTTACAACACTTCACAACACTTTAGCAAGGTACCATTTAAATTAATTAGTTCACAAGGTCCCAAGACCTAATGTGAATGTGTCAACCACATTACAACACTAAATCAAGGCAACATTTAACCTAATTCACAAGGAGGGCCCAAACAAGCCAAGAAAAGTAGAAGGGATACTTTTTCTATGACTATAGTATGCTTCTCACCTTCTTGGACTTCTCACCCAATGGTCAACTTGAAGTTCCATAGCCTCAAAGTGAGTATGCATTTTTCACACAAACAATCTAGATTTGATGACATAAGGCATTGAGACATTCATGTCTCCTTCATGTTGACCCAAAATCTTTTCCTTTTCTTTCGCCTTTTCTTTTTCATTTTTCTCGTGTTTTCCTTTTGAGGATGATGCAAAGCATCGAGGCACCCTATGTATCTTCCATGTTGACCCAAAATATTTTTCTTTATTTTCACTTTGTGTTATTCTTCCAGTTCTATGTATTTGGGGGATGATGACAGTTCTGAGATCCTTACAAAACATTGCAGCAAAGAACATACTGACCCGAAATCCATATATTCCTTATGTGTTTGGTGTTTTCATTATGGGGGAAACCCCTTCCTTTTCTCTTTTCCTTTCCTTCACATGATGCAACCTTACTCGGAAACTTATGACTTGGCATAGGGCTTTCTAGATTAGCTCTCATGTATTTCTTCTTGTTTGCATTTTTCATTTTTCTACTTTAAAGTAATTTCTCATAGTACGGTGTGTAGAAATTCCTTTAAAGTGGGGGAATACATTGGCATTATTCTTTAGCATTTTTCCTTTTCTTGGTTCTTAGTACAACCTTCCTACTTCATACGATGTGTTTTGTCACTTTCTGCATGACATCGGGTGTGATGTCCTTAATGAGCGCGATCTATCTTAGCATATTACATTATTCTTGGAGGCTTTATGTGACACACTACATCCCCTAAGTTTCAAATTTTCTATTCTTTGATTGGTCCTCTCTTGGAGACATTAGGCACAATGTCCCCTAAGGGTGATCCCACAAAGTTGGTTTACAATTTTTGGGAGGATCTGATTTTTGCTGAAATCACATATTTTTAGAAAATATAATGATTTAAGCCTTTAAAAGTTCCATTTAAAGCATTCAAATTGAAGAGGGTTTGATCAAAATACCTTAAATCAAACCCCCTTGGATAGAACCTTGCTAGTTTTAAACCATACCTATAACAGAGTCTCCTTTACACCTATCAAAATGCTGATAAAAAACCACTTTTGATTTACCTTTTGGGGGGTCAAATGAATTCATTTAAAATTTAATTTTTGTAAGTACGTATTCCTTATTATAAGCTTCCCAAAAAGTATAATTTTAAATAAATTTAATTTAATTATTATATTTATTTTTTATTTCTAGTGAATGTAGGTTTTTCACCGAAAACCAAGCTCTTTGTTCTACACGTGGAAAAATAGTAGATTATGAAAAAAAAAATATATAAAAAATATGAGTGTACCAGATATTGAAGTCCTTGATCCAACAAAAAAAATAAAATAAAATTTTGATACATACAAAAAAAATTATGCGTTATACGATCACGCTGTCTGAATTATAATTGGTTTGACTTGGAAACTTGATTAAAGAAAAACTATTTAATAAAAAGATATCTAACCAAGTGGAAGCACTAGATATCAGAGTTAGGAATCTAAATTTGAAAGAATTGTAATTTTATCCTTCGTGGAAAAAAAGTTATATGTTATACGGTGAGTGTCACTTTTTGAAAATATTATTTTCTGAAAAAAAATAGTTTTCGAGGGAGATGGAAAAAGAAGTTCAATCTGATTCCAAAAATTTTGAAAAAATATATTTAGAATCTATAGACAAAATTTCACGAAACTCTAGTTTGCATCATCTTTAAATTCGTCACGGTTTAGCTACTATAGGTTCCCGAAAGTGAAGATTTAGTTAAAAAAAATTATTTCAGTGTCCAGTTTGGCAAAAAATTATAAACCACTATTTTGGGATCACCCCTAAGTTAAAGACCTCGCATGAATTAAGAAAGATTCCTTTGAAAATTCTTTTCATATTGCATTTTGGATTTTTAAAATGGCTACCTTGTATAACAAAACTTTCATGCCTATGAAGCCATTGCATTTGTTCATGAGCTCCAAGCATACAAAGTTTTTCTTGTCTCATGAAGCTCAAAAAGTCATTTTTCTTTTGTGGTGCCTTATTAAAGTTATCAGGAGGTATAACTTTGGTATGGTTGAGAAGGAATCCCATTCTGATACATGGCTTTCCCCATAGCCACCTACGTGTGTGGGATTGCATACCAACCATGATTTTATGTTTCTCACCTTTTAGACCTTCTCATCTAGTGGATAACCATGAGTTCCATCACCTTAGAGTGAGTATGTGTTTTCCAAAAAAAACAACCTAGCTCTGATCCACAACATTTTGGACAAATAGTTGAAATTTGATCCAATTCATTCTTTCTTCTTTCTATTTCCTTCTCCTCTCTTTCATCTTTGGCATTGTGTGATTGTGCCTTGTCATTGTTCTTGATATCATGTGTGCTCCCTTTGCGCTTATGTTGGTTTGTCATGAGATCTTGATCCTTGGGGCTTGGTCATCCCTCTTGATCATTGTTGTCCCATATTGGTAGCATTGGTTCATGGGAACCCCTCTTGATGTGCATTGGTCTACTTTAGTGTGAGTTTGAAGCAGGTTCATCCTCTCACTAAAGTGGGGCCTAAATGTGGACACCGAAAAAGTAACCCTTCTAATTTTTTTGTCTCGTTTCGGTCCTCCTTGTGACTTTGGCTTGATTGTGCCTTGATTTAATGTTGTAATGTGGATAACAAATTCACATTAGGTATTGGGCCCTTGTAAACTAAAATAATTCAAGTGGTACCTTATTTAATTGTGTATAAATATAAGGTTTTTCCACTCATTTCACCCCTGTGATTTAGCATTCAAGCATTTTGTATACAAGAGAATTCAATCAATTTGGAGCCATTATTTGCATTTCTTCTGATTTCTACTTCAAGGGTTTGGTAAGTTGTAGCATTGTCTTTGTTCATTCATCATTCTCTTTTCTTATTTCATTTCATTTCACTTTCAAGGGTTTAAATACCAAACTGGGGTTCGACCAAGGAAAACCCCTATTCACTAACCCTCAAAATTTTTTCCCTCTCTTTGAATTTGTTTTACAAGTCTTGTTTACAGATTTGTCAAAGAGAAAGGTTTGAAAACTTGTCAACAAATTGACAAATTCATTCAAAGTAGTGAAAACCCTAAAAGAAGCTTGGAGGACAGCTACAGGTCAAATTCTATAGTTTTGGATCCACAAACCTTTTAGAAGAAAAAGTACAGACTGAGAGCTATAGGTTACACTTTTTATTTTCCCATAATATGGAAGTGGATTGATACACCATCAGTGGCGTATGAGTCGCACTGCCAGGCCCAAATAGAGGTTTTTGCAGTTTTGAGTACCTAGTTGTCTAAAACCTGTTGGCTTATGAGTCCCAGTTGGCTTTAACAATGACTTATATAGGATTCTAGAGCTCCTCTCCATCACTTTCCATTTTCTAAGTGCACATCTTTAATTTCATAAGTTTATGTTATAGTTTGTTTGCATTTCTAGGCCATTTTGCATATCACAGCGTGTTTTTAAACACTTTGCATTTTCTCAGTTTTGCATTAGTGGTCAATCTTCTTTATCAAATTCCAGCCTTAAGGACATTCCCCTTTGACAGATTTCAATCTTCTTTGTATTGGAATCTCAAGGGTTTGTTCTTGAGTGTGAACATAGTGAAATTGGATTTCTCTTCCTTTATTCCCCTCTTTAGTCTGGATAAAGGAATTTGTGCATTCCATTTCCATAGTCCACATTTTGGTTCAAACTTGATTTTTGAACATCATATTTATGATTTAGAGTGCATTTACATCCTAGGAATAGCTTACATTAACATTGTATTGCATTTTGCATTGTTTAATTTGCATTAGTGAAAAGCTCATATAGCTTGTATTTTTGCATTCATTCCATTTAAAAATAGTAAAAATATGCATTTTCATATCATATCTACATCAAAAAACATCAAAGCATAAAAACCAATTCAAAAATTCTAATTTTTTTCAAAAATATCACTACTTGGACTCATTCGCCATCCTGGGTGACATAGTCCAGTTGCATATTTTCACTGCATTTTCTGTTATTTCCATTTCATTCTCTGAATTTCTATTTTCTATTGTTACCTTTCTGAACTTCTATTTCTAGATTTGTTGTCTTATTCAGTTTTTTTGCATTTAGTTTGCTTTCATTCATTTGCATTATGGATATGTGTTTTAATAAGCTTTGGATTTCATTAAAATACTTAGTTGATATATGTCAAGTTGGGCCTTTGGAATTGATCCTAATGACATTGAAATTCCTTGTGCTCCTTCAACTCCTTATGAATTTCCTCCTCCTGATGTTGAAATTAGTGGAGAAGATGATGATAGCATGAAAAAGTTCCTAAATGATTTCATTGTCAACCTTGAAGCTAATGCATCCTTTTATCCATCCATGAAACAATAAGACCTTCCTATAGTACCACCTCCTGAGATGTTAAGTTACTTACATCTTAAAACAAAAGTTGAACCTTAGTTCCCTACAGAAGGTGAACCTAGCTCTTCTAAACAAGTACACACTCAATCATTTTATGATAATAAAGTAACAAACACTCCCATCAACCTTCAAGACACATATGGAAAAGGTTTCACTATCTTGAGAAAACAAGGATCAAACACAACAAGTGAACATGAAATACATCAAATCTTAGAGCAATTACCAACCGATGAAAATACCAATGGGATATGTTATCAAGATCCCCCTCATATCAACAAGCCTACTAGAGAATATCTGAGGCTTCGTGATGATGGTACAATGATCTTTGATTCCCCTCTCGATTTGAATGTCCTCCTCCCTAGAGAGCAACCCTTGCTCAATAAAAATGATAAGGATGAGAAGATCCTAGTGGGTCCTCCTTCCATTCAAGAGAAGGGTGAATCTAGAAAATGCAAGAGGCCTTACAAGTTACAAAAACTAAAGTTTCCTCTCTGTTCACCGCTTGAAAGTGAAAGGAAATTACAAATAATTTTAAACAAAGGACCCATACTATTACCACCTATGAATAGGTTGGTGATATATCCTAAATATGCCAAAGTTCCAAATTGTGCATATCATCGTGTTCTTGGACATAGTAGTGATGAGTGTCATTCATTGAAAGAAATACTGAGCAATTATCATTTTGATGGCGATAATTGCTATCTAGTGATCTTGTAAAATACTATCCTACTCCTTGTCATGTAATTGTTGTAGAACATTCCCTTGTCACTATTACATGACCTTTCCCATCACCTACCTCAGCTCATTCTTGCCTTGCACCCAGTGGGGGAAAGAAAGTGATAACCTTGTCCTACTAATGCATTTGCCATTTTCCCTTAGCTATGTTATTCACCTTCCACTTATACAGATGGAGATTGGGAGGCGAATGACTTGCTTGAAAATTAACTCGCATTTTCCTTACAAGTATTTTTCATTTTATTTTTGTGCTTGTATGTGCGTAATGTGATCCCCGATGATGTTCTTTTTGATGTTCTCTCTCTTTGTGATATTCCTCTATTTGTACCTTCATTCTTCTCTATGTCGTACATCGCTTTCACATTTTTTTCTTTTGTGTTTTTCTTTTGGGGATGACACAAGGCATTGAGACATTCATGTCTCTTTCATGTTGACCCAAAAGGATTTTCTTTTGTATTTTCTTGTGTTTTCCTTTTGGGGATGATGCAAGGCATTGAGACATTCATGTCTCCTTCATGTTGACCTAAAATGCTTTTCTTTTTCCTTTTTCTTGTGTTTTCCTTTTGGTGATGATGCAAGGCATTGAGACATTCATGTCTCTTTCATGTTGGTCCCCAAAAGGATTTTCTTTTTCTTTTCCTTTTCTTTTTCCTTTTTCTTGCTTTTTCCTTTTGGGGATGACACAAGGCATTGAGAAATTCATGTCTCCTTCATGTTGATCCAAAATTCTATTCTTTTTCTTTTCCTTTTCTTTTGTATTTTCCTATGTTTTCCTTTTGGGGATTACGTAAGGCATTGAGACATTCATGTCTCATTCATATTGACCCAAAAGGCTTTTCTTTTTTCTTTGCCTTTTCTTTTTCCTTTTTCTTGTGTTTTCTTTTTGGGGATGATGCAAGGCATTGAGACATTTATGTCTCTTTCTTGTTGACCCAAAAATATTTCCATTTTCTTTTCCTTTTCCTTTTCCTTTTCCTTTTCCTTTTCCTTTTCCTTTTCTTGTGTTTTCCTTTTGGGGATGACGCAAGGCATTGAGACATTCATGTCTCCTTCTTGTTGACCCAAAATATTTTCCTTTTCTTTTCCATTTGGATTGTGTTTTCCTTTTAGGGATGATGCAAAGTGTCGAGGAACCCTATGTCTCTTCCATGTTGACCCAAAATATTTTTTTTGTTTTCACTCTCTTTGTGTCATTCTTCTAGTTCTATGTATTTGGGGGATGATGACAGTTACGAGCTCCTTACAAAATATTGTAGAAAGGAAAAAAATGAGCCCAAATCCATAGATCCCTTATGTGTTTGGTCTTTTCATTTTGTGGGAAACTGCTTCCTTTTCTCTTTTCCTTTCCTTCACATGACGTATCCTTACTCAGAAACATGACTTGGAATAGGGCTTTCCAGATTGGCTCTCATGTCTTTCTGCTTGTTTGCATTTTTCATTTTGATAATTTAAAGTAATAGCTCACAATACGTTGTGTAGCAATTCCTTTAAAGTGGGGGCATACATTGGCATTATTCTTTTGAATTTTTCCTTTTCCTGGTTCTTAGTGCAACCTTCCTACTTTATACGATGTTTTTTTCGCTTTGTGGATGACAATGGGTGTGATTTCCTTCATGAGTGTGATCTATCTTAGCATATTACATTCTAGTTGGTCACTTGATGTGATGCACTGCATCCCCTAAGTTACAAATTTTCTATTCATTCATTGGTCCTCTCTTGGAGACATTAGGCACAATGTTCCCTAAGTTAAAGACCTCACATGTATTAATCATGACAACTTTGAACATTCTTTGCATGTAGCATTTTTCATTTTTTATAAGGCCACCTTGCATAACGTAGCTTGCATGACTATGGATCCATCGCGTTTGTTCATGAGCTCCAAGCATACAAAGTTTTGCTTGTCTCATGAAGCTTGAAAAGTCATTTTTCTTTTGTGGCACCTTATTAAAGTTATCAGGGGGTATAACTTTTGTATGGTTGAGTGGGAAGCCCATTATGTGGCATAAATTTCCCCATAGCCACCTGTGTGTGTGTGAGTGCATAGCAACCATGAGTGTATGTTTCTCAGCTTTTAGGCCTTGTCACCCATCAGATAGTAATGAGTTTTGTCGCCTCAAAGTGAGTATGCATTTTCTAGACAAACAACCTGGATCTAATCCACATCGTGTTGGAAAAATGATTAAAGCTTGATCATATTCATTCTTTTTTCTTTATTTTTCCTTCTTCTCTCTTTCATCTTTGGAATTGTGTGCTTATTCCTTGTCATTTTTCTTGATGTCATGTGTGTTCCCTTTGTGCTTATGTTGGTTTTTCATGAGATCTTGATCCCGGGGGCTTGATCATCCCTCTTGATCATTCTTGTCCCATCTTGCTAGAATTGGTTCATGGGAATCCCTGTTGATGCATGTTGGTCCACTTTAGTGTGAGTTTGAAGCAACTTCATCCTCTCACTAAAGTGGGGGCTAAATGTGGACACCAAAAAAGTAACCCTTCTACTTTTTTTGTCTCATTTGGGTCCTCCTTGTCACTTTGTCTTAATTGTGCCTTGATTTAATGTTATAATGTGGATAACACATTCACATTACATCTTGGGCCCTTGTGAACTAAAATAATTCAACCAGTAACTTACTTAAGTGTTGTGGGTATGTGCAGGATCATCATGGAAAAAATAAGCCCTTAAGTGGCAAAAAAATCAAAAAAATCAGAGTTAGGAAACTTGACATAAAAATTTGAATAAGTTATCTATATTATTTAAAAAATATATAAGAATAGAATCTATAGCAAATTAAATGTAGTTTCTAAACTACTAGGTTTTAAAAAAACAAAATCTATTTGGTGAAAATTTGAAATTTCAATCTAGTACTTAAATTTCAAGGAAAAATAAAGAAGTAGGTGTCTATCTGACCACCTAACCACAATAAAATGATAATATTTTTTTATAAGATTTTAGATATAAGTAAATGACTCATGTCTCGATGTGATGCATATTTTTTTGTAATTTTTTTCCAAGTAAATAATTAATTATGATTTTTTTATTACAACTTTTAAAAAATATAAAAAACTCGTATGTCTGACCACCTTAACTTGGTCAAAACTTCATGAAATTCAATTTTTCATTTTTTAATCTTATATTATGTGAAACATAGAATGTGACATATGTTTTGGATTCATAGATGTTTTTCAATCAGTCTATCAATGAGGACTTTAGTCGTAATTGGAATAGAAAATGAATAATAATTACTTATTAAACTCAATGTAAAGCATAATTTATATTGGTGGAAAGTTGAGAACCTCCTTTAAAAACCCTTTTTGTTTCATCAATTTTGGGTAACAAAAAATTCGTCAGCCACATACCCATCATATTGCCACTTTTTGGCCCATCATGATCCTGCACATACCCTTGTGAAGTGTTGTAACAAACTTTTACACTTTTCTAGGGTCTTATTAATATATTTCACTTAAATAAACTCTTTTTATCACTTACCAAGCCTTATTTCAAAGTGTTGTAAAGTGTTGTAATAAAATTTCATGCTTTTCTAGGCTTGTCATCAATAATTGGACCTCTCTTATGTTTTAATTGTCCCCATTTTACACTTATAGGCCTTACTTAAGTGTATTTTTTAAAATAATCTAGATAAACATCATTTAAAATACTTAATTTCTGACACCCACTTAAAATTCCTAAGTGGAACCCATTCACCACTAGGAGTGAATGAGTCCCCTTTGTCTCAAAAATAAAAATAATTTCAAAATTCTAGCGGGTTATTATTTTCTAAGATCTATGGTCTGCTTGTGATGTGGTATTTTTTGGAATTAGGGCATAATTTTGTATAAATATAAGGTTTTTCCACTCATTTCACCCCTCCTAATTTTCTAATCAAGTAATCAAGTGATTTAGTATTCAATCATTTTGTCTACAAGAGCATTCAAGCACTTTGAAGCCATTACTTGCATGTCTTCATATTTCTACTTCAAGGGTTTGGTGAGTTGTACCATTGTCTTTGTTCATCCATCATTCTCTTTCCTTATTTCATTTCATTTCACTTTCAAGGGTTTAATTACCAAACCGGGGTTTGACCAAGGAAAACCCCTATTCACTAACCCTCAACAATTTTTCTCTCTTTGCATGTGTTTTGCAAGTCTTTTTTGTAGATTTATCAATGAGAAGGGTTAGAAAAATTGTCAAATAATTGTAAAATTCATTCAAAGTTTTCAAAACCCTAAAAGAAGCTTAAAGGCCTATAGGTCAAATTCTATAGTTTGGGATCCGTAAACCTGTCAGAAGCAGAAGTGTAGATCGGGAGCTATAGGTTACACTTTTTATTTTCCTAAAATATGGAAGTATATTGATACGTCATCAGAGGCATATGAGTCACATTGCTAGGCCCAAATAGAGGTTTTTGCAATTTTGAGTACCTTGTTGTCTGAAACTTGTTCTGACAAAATCTTTCGAAACTAGACTATTGGAATATGAGTCCCAGTTGGACTCAACTATGAATTCTATAGGATTCCAAAGCTCCTCTCCATCACTTTCTAGTTTCTAGGTGCACAACTTTAATTTCATAAGTTTTTGTTATAGTTTGTTTGCATTTCTAGGTCATTTTGCACATATCACAACATGTTTTCAAACACATTTCATTTTCTTAGTTTTGCATTAGTAATCAGTCTTCTTTATCAACTTCCAACCTTAATGACATTACCCTTTGATAGATTTCAATCTCCTTTGTATTTGAATCTCGATGGTTTGTTCTTGAGTGTGAACATTGTGAAATCAGATTCCTCTTCTTTCATTTCCCTCTTTAGTGTGGATAAAGCAAGTTGTGCATTCCATTTCCATAGTCCACATTCTGGTGAACCTAACTTTTGAACATCATATTTATGATTTAGAGTGCATTTCATCCTATGAATAGCTTACATTTACATTGCATTGCATTTTTCATTGTTTAATTTGCATTAGTGAAAATATCATATAGCTTGCATTTTTGCATTTGATTTCATTAAAAATTAGTAAAAATCTGCATTTTCATATCCTATCTGCATCCGAAATCATCAAAAGCATAAAAACCAATTAAAAACTTCTTAAGATTTTCGAAAAAATCACTTCTTGGACTCATTCGCCACCCTAGGTGACTTAGTCCAGTTGCATATTTTTCATTGAATTTTCTATCATTTCCAGTTCATTGTCTGAATTTTTGTTTTATGTTGTTACCTTTCTAAACTTCTATTTCCAATTTTTTTGTCTTATTCAATTTTTTTGCATTTAGTTTTCTTTCATTCATCTGCATCATGGATATGTGTTTTAATAAGCTTTGGATGTCATTAAAATCCTTAGTTGATATGTCAAGTTGTGCCTTTGGAACTGATCCTAATGACATTGAACTTCCTCATGCTCCTTCAACTCCTCATGAATGTCCTCCTCGTGATGTTGAAATAATTGGAGAAGATGATGATATCATGAATAAGTTCCTAAATGATTGCCTTGACAACCTTGAAGCTAATGCATCCTTTTATCCATCCATGAAAAAACAAGACCTATGTACAGTACCACCTCTCGAGGTGTTTGGTTACTTACACCCTAAAACAAAAGTTGAGCCTCAGTTCCCTACACAAGGTGAACCTAGCTCTTCTAAACAAGTACATACTCAACCATTTTATGATAATAAAATAAGAAACACTCCCATCAACCTTCAAGACACATATGGAAAAGGTTTCACTATCTTGAACAAACAAGGATGAAACACAACAAGTGAACATGAAATATATCAACTCTTAGAGAAATTACCAACTGATGAAAATACCAAGGGGATAGGTTATCAAGATCCCCCTCATAACAACAAGCCTACTAGAGAATATTTGAGGCTTCATGATGATGGAACAATGATCTTTGATTCCCCTCCTAATCTGAATGTCTTCCTCTCTAGAGAGCAACCCTTACTTAATAACAATGACAAGGATTAGAAGATCCCAGGGGGTCCTCCTCCTTCCATTCAAGAGAAGGGTGAATCTAGCAAACACAAGAGGCCTTACAAGTTACAAAAACTAAATTTTCCTCTCCGTCCACCATCTGAAAGTGAAATGAAATTAAAAATAATTTTAAACAAAGGACTCATATTATTACCACCTATGAATAGGTTGGTGATATACCCTAAAGATGCCAAAGTTCCACATTGTGCATATCATTGTGTTCTTGTACATAGTAATGATGATTGTCGTACATTGAAAGAAATACTGAGCAAGTATTATTTTGATTGCAATAATTGCTATCCAGTGATCCCATAAAATACTATCCTACTCCTTGTCATGTAATAGTTGTAGAACATTCCCTTCTCACTATTACATGACCTTTCCCATCACCTACCTTAGCTCATTCTTGCCTTGCACCTAGTGGGGGTAAGAAATTGATAGCCTTGTCCTAGTAATACATTTTTTGTTGTCCCTTAGTTGTGTTATTCACCTTCTGCTTATATAGATTGAGATTGGGAGGTAGATGACTTGCTCAACGATTGAATTTCATTTCCCTTACTAGTCTTTTGCATTTTCTTTTGTGTGCTTGCATGTGTGCAATGTGATCCCCCATGATGTTCTTTTTGATGTTCTCTCTCTTTCTGACATTCCTCTATTTGTACCTTCATTCTTCTCTATGTTGTGCATCACTTTCACCTTTTTTTCTTTTGTGTTTTACTTTTGGGGATGACGCAAGGCATTGAGACATTCATGTCTCTTTCATGTTGAACCAAAAGGATTTTCTTTTTCTTTTCCTTTTCTTTTGTCTTTTCTTGTGTTTTTCTTTTGGGAATGATGTAAGGCATTGAGACATTCATGTCTCCTTCATGTTGAACCAAAAGGCTTTTCTTCTTCATTTGAACCTTTTATTTTTCCTTTTTCTTGTGTTTTCCTTTTGGGGATGACACAAGGTATTGAGACATTCATGTCTCTTTCATGTTGACCCAAAAGGCTTTTCTTTTTCTTTTCCTTTTCTTTTTCCTTTTTCTTGTGTTTTCCTTTTGGGGATGACGTGAGGCATTGAGACATTCATATCTCCTTCATGTTGACCCAAAAGGATTTTCTTTTTATTTTCCTTTTCTTTTTTCTTTTCCTGTGTTTTTCTTTTGGGGATGATGCAAGGCATTGGGACATTCATGTCTCTTTCATATTGATCCAAAAGGCTTTTCTTTTTCTTTGCCTTTTTTTCCCTTTTTCTTGTGTTTTCCTTTTGGGGATGATGCAAGGCATTGAGACATTCATGTCTCTTTCATGTTGACCCAAAAAGCTTTCCATTTTCTTTGCCTTTTATTTTTCCTTTTTCTTGTGTTTTCCTTTTGGGGATGACGCAAAGCATTGAGATATTCATGTCTCCTTCATGTTGACCCAAAACATTTTCCTTTTCTTTTTCCTTTTCTTTTTCATTTTGCTTGTGTTTTCCTTTTGGAGATGATGCAAAGCATCAAGGCACCCTATGTCTCTTCCATGTTGACCCAAAATATTTTTCTTTGTTTTCTCTCTCTTTGTGTCATTCTTTGAGTTCTATGTATTTGTGGGATGATGACAATTCTGAGCTCCTTACAAAACATTGCAGCGAAGAACATACTGACCCCAATTCCATAGATCCCTTATGTGTTTGGTGTTTTCATTATGAGGGAAACCCCTTCCTTTTCTCTTTTCCTTTCCTTCACATGACACAAATTTACTCGAAAACATATGACTTGGCATATATAGGGCTTTCCAGATTGGTTCTCATGTCTTTCTTCTTGTTTGCATTTTTAATTTTTCTACTTTAAAGTAATTGCTCACAGTACGGTGTGCAGTAATTCCTTTAAAGTGGGAGCATACATTGGAATTATCCTTTTTCATTTTTCCTTTTCTTGGTTCTTAGTGCAACCTTCCTACTTCATACAATGTGTTTTGTCGCTTTGTGGGTAACATTGGGTGTGATGTCCTTAATGAGCATGATCTATCTTAGCATATTACATTCCTCTTGCTGGCTTAATGTGATGCACTACATCCCCTAAGTTGTAAATTTTCTATTCTTTTATTGGTCCTCTCTTGGATACATTAGGCACTGTTTTGTTGATTTTTGGTTCTTATGGACTTCTCTAGCTCTTCTAGGGTTTTTCACCTAAAAGGAGAGAGATAGGGCCAATAATTCTAAGGGTTCATTCAAATTATGTTATGTATGATGTTGTGTAAGCTAAATTAAGTAAAATAAATGCAATTGAATGATCCAAATGAATGAATATGAACACAAAACTAAGATTTAAACTATGTTTGAAAACACGTTGTGATATGCAAACAATGAACTAAATGAAGAAATAATGCAGAACAAAAAGAAATGAGATAAAATAGAGTGCACTTGGGAAATGTTTGATGATTCTGGAATGTTGTGGATGCTGATTAAAATCACTAAAATTTCACAGTGGGACTCATTCGCCCAAGGTGGCGAATTAGTCCTATTGGTGAAAAAGTGTCGGGAACTAGTTTCAAACTGTCAGGATCCAAAATATAACAAAATTCAGATTCTCAGTCCTAAGGTGGACTCATTTTCCATTGGTGGTGAATCACTCCTCTCCCAAAATTCTAAGAAAATAGGAGACAACTCTACAACACCAGATTTGGAAATCTCTGATTGTCGGGTTGTCGAAGTGAACTCTACAAGAAATAGACAAAAAACCTTCTCCAAGCTTGAAATATGAATCAGTTGACTTGAAGCACCTAGTTGACTTGTTTACCAATCTTCAACACCAAAAAGCTTATTAAATCTGCATACCTAGGTTCGCAAACACACATGCAATAGGGGAAAAATATTTGAGGGTTAGAAAATAGGGGTTTTCCTTGGTCAAACCCCACTTTTGGCAATCAAACCCTTAATGAAACAATGAAATGAAAGAGAATGATAAACTAATAACATGCAATAGCTATCAAATTACCAAACCCTTGATGATGCAAATTTGAAGTAATGTTAATGGATGCTTCAAAGTGCTTCTATATTTCTTGATAAGATATTGTAAGATGCTTGAATGCTTGAGATATGAGATAGAATGCTTTAATGAATGAGGAGATTGTAGGAGATGTAAAATGAGGTGAAAATCATTTATTTATACAATCTTCTACCTTAGTTAACTATTCATACCTCATCATAGGCAAACATCAAGTGTTTTTGAATTAAAACCTGAAAGGAAATTTTAAAAATTTTGAATTTGGATCCTAGGGGGACTCATTCGCCACCCATGGTGAATGGGTTCCACCTAGGACCTAAAAATGGGTGTCAGGAATTAGGTTGTATTTAATGTTATTTGTCAGGCTTACATTCAAAAATACACTTAATTAAAGCATATGAGGGCATAAAGGGACCAAATAGAGCATGAGAAAGGGATAAATAGTGAAGTTATACCTAGAAAAGCATGAAATCTTGTTACAAGACTTTAGAAAACTTCAAAATAGGACTCGTTTAGTGATGAAAAGGTGATTTTTAGGTGAATTGTAATAAATAAAGTCTAGAAGAGTGTAGAAATGTCTTACAACACTTCACAAAACCTTCACAAGATGTCATTATTTGATTTTTAATACCTAAATATGCATGTTCAAGCCATGTTGCAACATAAAATCAAAGAAAAATAGATCAAACACCATGAAACAAGACCTAAAAGGCCATGAAAATGGTAAGGGGCCATTCTTATATGGCACATTTAGCCCCCACTTTAGTGAGAGGATGAACCTGCTTCAAACTCACACTAGAGTAGCCATGAACATTGAGAGGAGGGTTCAAATGTACTTACGTTAGCAAGTGGAATGACAATGATCAAGAGGTATGATCAAGCCCCTAAGATGAAGATCCCATGGAAAACTAAACATAAGAACAAAGGAACACACAAGTGTTGAGATGAATCATATGAAGCTTCAATCGTCAGTCCAACTAGTTGTGGATTAGATCTAGGCTGATTGTTTGAAAAAGAGAATGTGTACTCACTCTGGGGTGACAAAACACATAACAGTCCACTGGGTGAGAAGGCCCAAATGTACTCACTCTTGGGCCACAAAATTTTTGACTGTCCATGGGGTGAGAAATCCCAAAAGGTAAGATACATACACTAGTTGGTATGCATTCACAAAGGTGGCTATGGGGAAAAGTCATGCTGCTAGGTGGGCTTCTCGCTCAACCATATCAAAGTTATATCTCCTAATAACTTTAACAAGGTGCCACAAGGAAAATGCCATGAAAAAAAAGAAAGGTACAAGAGTCATGCAAGTTTCATTATGCAAGGTGGCAAAAGATGCAAAATGGAAAATGTAAAGTTTAAAAATGTAAAGTGTTAAGTGTAAAATGTTCAAAGGAGTCTTGTTTAGTTCATGCAAGGTTAGTCACTTAGGGAACACTCTGTCTAATGTCTCCAAAAGAGGACCGCTCAAAGTATAGTATATTCACAACTTAGGGGATGCAGTGCATCGCATCAGGCCACCAAGAGGAATGTAATATGCTAAGATAGATCACACTTATGAAGGAAATCACACCCAATGTCATCCACAAAGTGAAAAACTCATAATATAAACGAAAAGGCTACACTAGGAACCAAGAATGCAACTGAATTAAGGTAATGTATGCCCCCTACTTTAAAGGAATTGCTACACATCGTTCTATGAGAAATTACTTTAAAGTAGCAAAGGGAAAAAAATGAAAAAGGAAAACAAGACATGAGAGCCAACTTGGAAAGCCCTATGCCAAGTCATATGTTTCAAAGTTAGGCTGCGTCATGTCAAGGAAAATGAAAAATAAAGAAAGGGAGTTTCCCCCCAGAAAAGAGCACACCAAACACATAAGGGATCTATGGATTTGGGGTCAGTATGTTCATTGCTACAATGATTTTATGAAAGAGCATGTAACTATCAGCATTCCCCAAAGCACATAGAAATGGAAGAATGACACAAAGAGAGCAAAAAAAAAGGAGAAAGAAAATTCATTTTGGTTCAACATGGAAGAGAAATTACAGTCTTGACGCCTTGCATCATCCCCAAAATAAAAACACAAGAAAAATATAACAAGAAAAAGGGACCATTTGGGTCAACATGGAAGAGACATTGGGCGTCTCTATGCTTTGTGTCATCCCCAAAAGGAGAACACAAAACAAAAGTGAAAATAACAAGGAAATGTTGGGTTAACATGGAAGAGACATAGGGCGTCTCTACGCTTTGCATCATATCCAAAAGGAAAACACAAAACAAAAGTGAAAAAGACAATGAATGATGAATATAAGAATAGAGATACGAATAGAAGAAGTGTACAAAGAGAGGGAACTTTAAACACACGATACAGGGGAACATGATACACACATGAAATGAAAAGGAAAAATAAAAAGAGAAAAGCAAAAAGGCTAGTTAGGTGAATGCAAGTCAACCATCTAACAAGTCATCCACCTCCCAGTCATGTTTAGTATAATGTGAGGGCGGTTGACTGTCTAAAGGAATAATTGCAAGCGCCAAACTAGGAGTCGTACCAGGTTCTTCACTTGATGGAGAGGTTTTATCTTTTAAGCTCATTGTAGATGAAAATAAAGAGTTTACATTGTTATGCACTTCTTCATCTATTTTTTGTATCATCGCATCATCATCATCATCATCATCATCATCATCGTCGTCGTCATCATCAAGATTAATGACAATGGGAGGACGAAGGGGGATTTCTAAGGATGGATGTATCAAAAGTTGTGGTTGTTGGAGGGGTTCAATTTGTTGTGATTGTTACATTGGACTGTCTTGTAGTAAGTCGGGAGAAGGAGGGTGGTCATCTATTACTTTTGTCAAAGGTGGAGTTTAATTTTTTGTATTGTCTTCCATGTGAGATTGACGAGCAAGGAGACCATGACAACATCTTCATTCCCTAGCACCATGGTTTCATTTAAATCTATTTTGGAGATGTTGAGGTGTAAGAGTGGATTGAGTCATGATAGGTTCTTCTACTTCTGAAGAGGGAAGACTAGAAGAAATTGAAGAGGATGGGTCAACCACTTTCTCTTTTTCTTTATACACTTGTTTAATG
Source organism: Sequoia sempervirens (assembly GCA_007258455.2). NCBI lineage: Eukaryota > Viridiplantae > Streptophyta > Pinopsida > Cupressales > Cupressaceae > Sequoia > Sequoia sempervirens. The sequence continues at coordinate 134,445,701 of VDFB02000363.1, read as the reverse complement.
TGAAGAGGCACAACAAGAGTTATTTCATTTTCCCTTGGTCATTTAAACAATGGATGGGAATTATCTAGGGGTGGTAGCTTAGGAGGTTGTATGGTTTTCTCAATGTCAGACTCAGGTTGAAGCATGGTTTCATCTATGATAGGAGGTGTGGAAGTGGATGGGGACATGTTACGAAGAGACAATTCGTCTATCTTTTTGGCTTTGAACTTTTGATAAGCTATGAAAAAGAAGTCCTTTCAAGGGGTGATGGGTTCCATGGGCTTAGGCCAAAAGGCATCTAAGGAAAATTTACCTTTAGACAATAAGGGATTAAAGCCACTATGGTGTATGGTAAATATCTCATTTCCATGTGGAAACTTCAAACACTTGTGAATAACTGATGGGATTGCTTTCATTGAGAGAAGCCAAGGGTGGCCTAGTTGTAAATGAAATTGGTCGGATTGTGGAATAATTGAAAATGTTACATCCAAATTTTTACGTCCTATTTGTAAGGGGAGTACAATCGATCCAATTGTAGGGCATGCAAAACCAATATGTGTTTTAATCCATGCATTTAGTTTATTATAAGCATCTTGATATAACTCATGTAATACTAGAAACTCCTTTGTGATCACATTCTCACCACAAGCAGGATCTTATCATAGATTCTTCTAGCTATGTAGAGAGGACCATCAGGAAGTTATTGTAGTATGTCTTTATCAAACAAAGTGATATCAAGAGATTTAGTGGTTTGGCCCTTACGAGGGATAACATCTATCGTAGCAACAACTTGATCCATAAGACTATCTTTAGTAACAAGTGGAGATATATCATGTTGTTCATTATTTTTATCAACAGTCATTACATCAATGTTTGAAGGTTTATTAGCCTTGAAAAATGAAGTAGTGTGTTTAGGCATAGGATTGGTGAAAATTTGTAAGTTCTAGTTAGGGGGTGCAACAGACTTATTGCCTTGATCATTAACACCTATAATGGACAAATGGTCTGAATCAATGGGGTCTTGAACTAAATGTTTTAGACGCTTGCAGTGTTCAATGTCATGCCCATTTTGGCAATGAAAATGACAATAAGCATGAGGTTTGAAGGTGGGTGGTATGGGATTATTTGGATCAAGTGGTCGGATTGGTGGCAAAGTGAGCATGCATTGTTGAATTAATCGGTTCATTGTGTTATGGAGGGTATCGGGTAAGGGACTAAATTGTCTCTTCGAGTCCCCATAGGTATAAGGCACCACTGCTTTAATAGCTACCACTTGAGTTTGAACTAGTTGGGTTGGTTGCAGTTGTGAAGGAGGCAGATTGAATTGTAAAAAGCCTCTATGTGGTTTGCAAAAGTTTTGTGTGTTATTTTGAATTTGATTGTTGTGTTTAGGTTTTTTAGCTTGGTTAGAAGTGGATTTTGAATCACGACTTGAAACTGAGTTGTGGTATTCACACAAGGTTGTGCATAAATGCATAAATGAAGGGAATTTCATCATAGTTAGCTTACCCTGAAGGTTTATGTACAAATTTTTGATAAACATCTTTTGCAAATGTGCATAAGGATTCTTGACATCAATTTGAGCATACAAGGATTGGTATTGTGAGATAAAATCTGTTACTTTTTCATCTGTGTTTTGTCTACATGAGGTCAGCCATTATCTTTTTAGGTGTCATGTGTAGTTGAAAGTGACTTATGAAATCATCCAACAATTCATTGAAAGAATAGATGGAATGATTAGGCAAGTTGGAAAACCACTCTAAGGCAGTATCTTTCAAGGTCCTTAGAAATAGTTTGGCTAACAGTTTATCATCAAGGACAAAATCACTACACAAAGCTATATAAGCATTAACATGGTTGATAGGGTCTCCTTTACCTCCGTATTTCTAAAATCGAGGAATTTCTATCCCTTGTGGCATCGGGGTATGTATGATTTCTAAGGATAAGGGGATGCTATGGAAATTATATGTGGGTGGAGCAGTTTGACCTTGGATAATGGTGGAAAGTTGGTGTTGCATGGAAGAAACAGTGTTAAGGAGTTATGTAAGAACAAGGTCGGGGTAAGTGGGTTGATGTGGAAGGAAAAATGGTGATGGAGTGTAGGTGATGTTAGGGGAAGTGAAAGGAATACTAAGGGGGGTCAAGGTGGTGGAGGGGACTTGCGATACCACAAGAGAAGTAGGTATGCTAGGTGGAATCAAGAAAAAAGTAGCCGCATAATTAACCTAATGCATAGTTGTGTGGACTTGTGGATTGGTATAATTTGGGATGGATTCTATGGTTGAAGGGGGAGGAACATGAGGTCCTCCTTGGCTTACAGGAATGGTTGCAGATTGGGTATTAGAAGAGGCGTGTTTATTATAAATCTCAGAAATTCTCTTCATCACTTGCAAGCCATCATCACTTTCAATCAAACGATAAAGATTGTTAATGGTAGGTATGGAAGTGGTGGAAATTTTTTCAAGTGACAAGTATTGTTGTAAATGTGACAAATCCTCATGAATATTAATGACCTTTTCTTGTGGGAGGGAATTATTTTGGGTGTCAACATTCATTGGATGGAAAGATGAAGGAATAGAAGTGGTATTGGCAGTGCCTAATGCACCATTGTCCATACTAGGAGTAGGAGCTCATGAGATCCCAAGGTCCACAACAAAATTGCTATTGTGGGAGGCCATGAGTCTAGAACTTCTTCTCACTAAAGTATTATCAACGGGGCACCAAACACTCATACAAGTACCACAAAGGAGGGGGTGAAATCAAATGCAATGCAAGGTAATCTAAGATGTCTAAATGGAAATAATAGAAATGTTGGTAACTGTAACAAAGAACTAACTACAGAAAATTGTAATGCAGGAAAATGCTAGGAAAATGCCAAAAATGTTGTTTAAAAAGTGCAGAGGGAATGATTCACCTAGGGTGACGAATGAGTTCCAGTATGATGTTTTTTTTGTGTTTTTCAAAAAATTTAAGATGATTTTAATGCTCTACAGAATGCAATCAAGGATGCAAAATGAATATTTTCAATTTTTTCAATGAGATGCAATGCAACAATGAAATCTAAATGAAGTTTTCACTAATGCAATATGAAGAGTCCTAAAATGCAAAAACAAAAAAATGTCCTAATTGAATGTTAATGCAAATGTAATCAAGATGAAAGATGAAAATGAAATCAGAAATGAAAAGTGTTTAAAATGCGGGTTCACCAAAATGAACCGTTTATTTTTGGTTCCTATGGACTTCTCTAGCTCTTCTAGGGTTTTTCACCTAAAAGGAGAGAGATAGGGCCAAAAATGCTAAGGGTTCATTCAAATTATGTTATGTATGATGTTGTCTAAGATAAATTAAGTAAATTAAATAAATTAAATGTAATTGAGTGATCTAAATGAATGAATATGAATGCAAAACTAAGATTTAAACCATGTTTGAAAACATGTTGTGATATGCAAACAATGAACTAAATGAAGAAATAATGTAGAACATAAAGAAATGAGATAAAATAGAGTGCACCTGGGCAATGTTTGATGATTCTGGAATGTTGTGGATACTGACTGAAATCACTGAAATTTTATAGTGGGACTCATTCGCCTAGGGTGGGAAATTAGTCCTCCTACTGGTGAAAAAGTGTTGGGAACTGGTTTCTGACTGTCGAGATCCAAAATCTAACAAAATTTAGATTTTCAGTCCTAAGGTGGGACTCATTTTCCACTGGTGGCAAATCAATCCTCTCCCAAAATTCTAAAAAATTAGGAGACAACTCTGCAACACCAAATCTAGAAATCTCTAATTGTCGGGTTGTCGAAGTCAATTTTGCAGGAAAGGGACAAAAAACCTTCTCCAAGCTTGAAATATGAATGAGTTGAATTGAAGCACCTAGTTGACTTGTTTACCAATCTTCAACACCAAAAAGCTTGTTAAATTTGCATACCTAGGTCTACAAACAGACATCCAATATGGTAAAAATGGTTGAGGGTTAGCAAATAGGGGTTTGCCTTGGTCAAACCCCACTTTTGGTAATGACACCCTTAATGAAACAATGGAATGAAATAAAATGACAAACTAATAACATGCAATAGCTATCAACTTACCAAACCCTTGATGATGCAAATCTGAAGTAATGTCAATGGATGCTTCAAAGAGCTTGTATATTGCTTGATAAGATGTTGTAAGATGCTTGAATGCTTGAGATATGAGATAGAATGCTTGAATGAATGAGGGGATTGTAGGAGATTTAAAATGAGGTGAAAATTAATTATTTATACAATCTTGTGCCTTAGTTAACCATTCATACCTCATCATAGGCTAACATCAAGTATTTTTGAATAAAAACCCAAAAGGAAATTTTAAATATTTTGAATTTAGAGCCAAGGGGGACTCATTCACCACCCATGGCAAATGGGTCCCACCTAGGACCTAAAAATGGGTGTCGGGAATTAAGTAGTATTTAATGTTATTTGTCGGGTTTACATTAAAAAATACACTTAATTAAAGCATATGCGGGCATAAAGGGACCAAATAGAGCATGAGAAGGGGATAAATAGTGAAGTTATGCCTAGAAAGCATCAAATCTTGTTACAAGACTTTACAACACTTCAAAATAGGACTTGTTTAGTGATGAAAAGGTGATTTTTAGGTGAATTATAATAAATAGAGTCTAGAAGAGAGTATAAATGTCTTACAAAACTTCACAACACCTTCACAAGACATCATTATTTTATTTTTAATACCTAAATATGCATGTTCAAGCTATGTTGCAACATAAAATCAAAGCAAAATAGATCAAACAGGTGCCATGAAAATGACAAGGGGCCAGTTTTCTACAACACAGACACAATGTTCCCTAAGTTAAAGACCTCACATGAATTAATCAAGACTCCTTTGAACATTCTTTGCATGTTGCATTTTGTATTTGTTATATGGCCACCTTTCATAACAAAGCTTGCATTCCAGTGGAGCAATCGCATTTGCTCATGAGCTCCAAGCATACAAAGTTTTTCTTGTTGAGCATGAATCTTGAAAAGTCATTTTCCTTTTGTGGCGCCTTATTAAAGTTATCAAGAGGTATAACTTTGGTATGGTTGAGCAGGAAGCCCATTCCAAGGCACGACTTTCCCCATAGCCACCAGCATGTCTATGAGTGCATACCAACCATGAGTGTATGTTTCTCACCTTTTATGCATTCTCACCCAATGGACAACCATGAGTTCCATCACCTCAGAGTGAGTATGCATTTTCTAGACAAACATCCTAGATCTAATCTACATCGTGTTGGACAAACAGTCGAAGCTTGATCTGATTCATTCATTCTTCTTTCTTTTTCCTTCTTCTCTCTTTCATCTTCAGCATTGTGTGCTTGTGCCTTGTCATTTTTCTTGATATCAGGTGTGTTCCCTTTGCGCTTATGTTGGTTTTTCATGAGATCTTGTTCTTGGGGTCTTGATCATCCCTCTTGATAATTTTTGTCCTATATTGCTAGCATTGGTTCATGGGAACCCCTCTTGATGCATGTTGGCCTACTTTAGTGTAAGTTTCAAGCAACTTCATCCTCTCACTAAAGTGGGGGCTAAATGTGGACACCAAAAAAGTAACCCTTCTAATTTTTCTCTCGTTTGGGTCTTCCTTATGACTTTGGCTTAATTGTGCCTTGATTTAATGTTGTAATGTGGATAACACATTCACATTAGATCTTGGGCCCTTATAAACTAAAAGAATTCAAGTGTTACCTTACTTAAGTGTTGCAAAGTGTTGTAACACACTTTGAAACTTTTTTCGGGTCTTATTAATATATTTCACTTAAATTTAACCTCTTTTTATCACTTACCAAACCTTATTTCAAAGTGTTGTAAAATTTTGTAATAAACTTTCACACTTTTCTAGGCTTGTCATCAATAATAGGACCTCTCTTATGCTTTAATTGGCCCCATTTTACACTTACAGGCCTTAAGTGTATTATTCAAAATAATCCCAATAAACCTCATTTAAAATACTTAATTTTTGAAACCCAGTTGAAATTCCTAAGTGGGAAGCATTCACCACTAGGGGCGAATGAGCCCCCTTTGGCACAAAAATCAAAATAATTTCAAAATTCTGGTGGGTTATTATTTTCTAAGATCTAAGGTCGGCCTGTGATGTGGTATTTTTGGGAATTAGGGCATAATTGTGTATAAATATAAGGTTTTTCCACTCATTTCACCCCTCCTAATTTTCTAATCAAGCAATAAAGTGATTTAGCATTTAAGCACTTTGGAGCCATTACTTACATGTCTTCAAATTTCTACTTCAAGGGTTTGGTGAGTTGTAACATTGTCTTTGTTCATTCATCATTATCTTTCCTTATTTCATTTCATTTGATTTTTAAGGGTTTAATTACCAAACAGGGGTTTGACCAAGGAAAACGCCTATTCACTAACCCTCAACAAATTTTCCCTCTCTTTGCATGTGTTTTGTAGGTCTTGTTTGCATATTTATGAAAGAGAAAGGTTAGAAAAGTTGTCAAAAATTTGAAAAATTCATTCAAAGTTGTCAAAACCCTAAAAGAATCTTGGAGGACACCTACAGGTCAAATTTTGCAGTTTCAGATCAAGAAACCTGTTAGAAGCAGAAGTGCAGACCAGGAGCTACAGGTTACACTTTTGATTTTCCCAAAATATGGAAGTGGAATGATATGCCATCCATGGAATATGAGTCCCACTACTAGGACCAAACAGAGGTTTTTACAGTTTTGAGTACCTAGTTGTCTAAAACATGTTCCAACAAAATCTTCCCAAAACTAGACTAAGTCGCCCAGCTTGGTGAATGAATCCCAATTGGCTTCAATAGTGACTTCTATAGGATTCTAGAGCTCCTCTCCATTACTTTCCATTTTCCAGGTGCACACCTTTAATTTCATAAGTTTCTATTACAATTTTTTTGCATTTCTAGGTCATTTTGCATATGACATCGGGTTTTCAAACACTTTGCATTTTCTTAGTTTTGCTTTAGTAGTCAATTGTCTTTATCAACTTCCAGCCTTAAGGACATTACCCTTTAACAAATTTCAATCTCCTTTGTATTGGAATCTCAAGGGTTTGTTCTTGAGTGTGAACATTGTGAAATCAGATTCCTCTTCCTTCATTCCCCTATTTAGTGTGGATAAAGGAAGTTGTGCATTCCATTTCCATTGTCCACAATCATGAAGAATAAACGGTCAAAGCTTGAGCTACCCCTTTTATTTTTCATGTTGTTTCATTTTCTTTATGTCTTTGACAGTGCATGCTTGTGCTTTGTTGTTGCTCTTTATATCATTATCATGTGTGTTCATTTATGCCTATGTTGGTTTGCCATGGGACCTTGATCACCCCTCTTGTTCATTTTCATCCCCTCTTATCAGCATTGGTGCATCTAGACCCCTCTTGGTGTGTGTTTATCTACTTTAGTGTGAGTTTGAAGCAAGTTCATCCTCTCACTAAAGTGGGGGCTAAATGTGGTTACAAAAAAATTATCCTTTTTTCTTTTCCCTTGTTTGTTTGGGCCCTCCTTGTGAACTATGCTTAATTGTGCCTACAATTAGTATTGTAATGTGTTTGACACATTCACATTAGGTCTTGGGCCCTTGTGAACTGATGAACATGAATGTTACCTTGCTTAAGTGTTGTGAAGTGTTTTAACACACCTTCACACTTTTCTAAGGTTTAATTAATTAGCTAATTACACCTAATAAACCTCATTTTTTACTTTAATCTTGCCTTATTTTAAAGTGTTGTGAAGTGTTGCAACATGCTTTCACACTTTTCTAGGCTTGTCATTAATAATTGGGCTTTCTTATGATTTAATTGGCCTTATTTTGCATCCACAAGCCTCATTTATTGCATCTTTTCAAGGATAATCTCGAAACCAATCATTACCCAATCATACTTCAGGTGTTCCACTCTTGAATGGCTTAGATTTAGTGATCTGGGACTCATTTTCTACCCTGGGTGAATGAGTCCCACCTAGATTGATGGGTCTCGAGCCTGGTTTCACACCATTCTAATCATTTTTTAAAATGGTCCCAAAATTTAGGCCTGGTGGGACTCATTTATCTACTTTGTTGAATGAGTCTCGTGTGGCCTAAAATCAAGATTAATTCAAATTTTTGGCAGAATTTTATCCTCCTAGATTTGATGTCAGCTTGTAGTGTTGAATTTCAGGAATTAATCCATAATTGAGTATAAATACAAGGTTCTTTCTCTCATTTCCACCGCAAGCATTCAAGTATTCATCCTTATAGAAATTTGAGTTCACAATAGCATTCAAAAGAGCATTCAAGTGCATTCAAGAGCATATTATCAATCATTTTAGAGCAACATTCAAGCATCAATCATCATGTCAAGGATTTCATACATCATGTTTGTTTTTGAGCTAATAATTATGATGTAGGGTTTTATGATTCAAGCAAGCATTTCATTCAAGATCTATCCAAGTCAAGCAAGAGTCAAGATCTACATCCATTGGAGCCATTTCATGTATGTTAGTAGTACTTCATTGCTAGGGTTTGGTGAGTTGCAACATCATATTTTTTTCATTCATCATTCTCCATTACTATTTCATTTCATTTCAAGGATTGATTTCCAAAACGGGGTTTGACCAAGGCAAACCCCTATCCACTAACCCAACAACATTTTTTCCTCTCCTTTGAGTGTGATATGCAGGCCTAGGTTGCAGATTTCCTAAGGAGAAAGATTGGAGAAAAGTTGTCAAATTATTCAAAGTTGTCAAAGTTGTCATCAAGCATTGAAGAACATTGGAGAACACCTACAAGTTGCAAATCAGGGTTTCAGATGCAGAAACCAATCAGGAAGGGTATAGTAGATAAAGAAGAGCAGGATCAGACTTTGAAGCTTTAGAAGACCCTAATTGGACTAATTTTCCACTTCTGGAGAATGTCTCCCATTTCTAGTCAAAATTCATATTTTTACAGATTCAGATACCCTTTTGGTGGATTCCCATTCCTGCATAGTTTTCCAGAATCTGGATTGATTCACCCAGCTTGGCAAATGAGTCCCACTCAGCATTAAAGATAGCTTTTTCAGTGTTTCAGACCTCCATCAAGCCATTTCCAGATTTCCAGGTGCACACATTCCTTTCTATAGTTTTCTGTGTTGTTTCATTTTCATTTCTAGGTCATTTTGTAGGTCATTGCATTGAATTAGGGTTTAGTGTTGCATCTTGCATTTTATTTATCTTTCCAAGTTCTTACTTGGTGGTGAACCCCTCATTAGTTAACATTCAACCATTAGGATGGCCCTCTTGCAAGATCCCTTTCTCCTTTGGATTGAGATCTCTAGGGTTACCCTTGAATGTAGTAGGTGGAAAGTGGGTATGCTCTATGTCCTAAGTCATATGATAGCATTCAAACTACCCATTTTTCAATCACCATAGAATTAATATCAATAAACAACAATAACTGTGTTAGAACTTTCCACCCACTCTTAGCACGATGACTTAATATCAATAAAGAGCGTTAATTGTATTAGACCTTTCCACCCACACATAGTAAGATGACTTAATATCAATAAAGAGCCCTTAATTGCATTAGAATTTTCCACCCACTCTTAGTTGATGACTTAATATCAATATTAAACATTGTTAACTGCATTAGAGCTTTCGACCCACTCTTAGTAAGATGACTTATTATCAATAAAGAGTGTTAATTGCATTAGACCTTTCCACCCACTCTTAGTACGATGACTTAATATCAATAAAGAACCCTCAATTGTGTTAGACCTTTCCATCCACTTTTTTTTTTTTTAAATATATATTAAGAAAATCCAGGTTACAAAGTATAATATGTAGTAAAAAACTGCAAAAATAAACTGTACACAAGACATTAAAATTCAAACAACAGAGACACCCCTGATAAGTCATAAATACACCAATTTCCTCCAACAAATCAAACTGATTACAACTAATTAATCAAGCAGAAACAGTATAATATTGTGGATTAGTTATGCAAACCTTTACGCTTAATGAAGATTGATACTGAATTCACTGATTCCTGATATTATATAAACAAGTTTTGCATAACTAATCCACTCTTATTACAATGACTTACCTCATTAGTATAATATCAAACCTTTACACTTAATAATGATTGATACTTAAATTATTTGTAAATGTGCTATTCTCTTCAGTAGTTCATTAGACCATGTGGCCCCATTTTTTCTTAAATATATCAAACAACCTTTTCTGGGATACTGTTCATCCTATGCAAGAGGCATATCAGATAATTGATGGTGCACGCGATCTTCCAGCGTGATCTTCTAGAGAAGTTCTTTTTGCTTTAAAGTATCTTTTTTAGATTTAAATCTCCCTTCTATGAATAAAGCATGCAATGCATGCTATGTAGCTTTTTTGTTTTTAAATCTTCCTTTTGCATATTAAGTTGGGTCTTGTTTTTCCTTTGTGTTGCGAACTCTATCTATTACCCTATTTTTTTGTATTCTTTCAAAACAGGCTGCATCTTTAAAACTCTATTGATATTATTATCCTTTCTGGATTTTTCTTGTAGATGTTGCAATAAAGAAGAAAGCTTTGATTTGAAACAGAGCAGAATTAGTTTTATTTATGTTGAAAACTGTTTAATGTTAGGAAATTGGCTGGGAACAATTCATCTATCTTCTCTTTGTTATCTCTTTTTTCTATCATGATTATTTTTATTAGCTGGCTGTAAGAAATAGAGGATTCAATTTTGAATCTACAATTGGTATCAGAGCAGGTTTTTTTTTTTTGGGTTTAAGATCTAGTTGTTCGAATTTCGCCAAAGATTATCATGTCGAATTCTAACAGCTTGCCCATTCCAAAATTTGATGGAAATGAGTATGATTATTGGTGTATAAAAATTATGACTTTTTTAATAGGAGAAGACTTGTGGGAGATTGTTGAATCAGGTTACCAGGAGCCAGCTAATTGGAATGCCCTCCTAGTCAATGAAAGAACAACCAGGAAGGAAGCTAGGAAGAAGAAATTTCAAGCATTGTTTCATATTCAAATAGCTCTAGACAAGAGTCCATTTCCAAGAATTGCAGGTGCAAAGACAGCTAAGGATGCCTAGAAGACTCTAAAAGAAGCTTACCAAGGCAGTGATCAAGTCCAAGTTGTTAAGTTACAGACATTGAAGAGAGAATTTGAGAATTTAAAGATGCAAGAAGCAGAAAGTGTGAGTATTGTGTCAGAGTAAAATATGTGGTCAATAAGATGGCTACACTTGGAGAAACTATGAACATAGAGGTTCTGATAAAAAAGGTGTTGAGATCTCTCACACCAAGATGGAATCACGTCGCCATAATAATGGAAGAAAGCAAGGATTTGACAACCCTTCAATTCAATCACCTTGTTGGATCTTTGATCTCACATGAAGAAAGATTAAAAGATTATTTTGGAGAAAGTGTTGAGAAAGCCTTTTCCTCCAAAGTACAAATCACAATGAATGAAGATGGCAGTAGTAGTAGCAAAAGCAATCAAAGCCAAAGTAAAGGTACAAATCAGTATAATTCAAGAGGTAGAGGCAGAGGTGGTTCAAGAGGAAGAGGTGGTTCAAGAGGCAAAGGTAGAGGAAGATTTGATAAAAGGAATGTTCAATGTTACCATTGTAATAGGTATGGACATTTTGAAAGAGAATGTAGATTAAAAGAAAGTAAAAATGTTAATTATGCTCAAGAAAGTTATAAAAATCCTCCAGATAATTTATTCTTATCTTATTCTAAAAGTGAAAATACTAGTAAAGATGTTTGGTACCTAGATTATGGATGCTCTAACCATATGTTAGGAAATGGGAAGTTGTTTTCAACAAAGGATGAAAGTTTCAAGTCAAAGATTCAGCTTGGTGATGATAAATCATTGCTAGTTGCTGCAAAAGGTGCTATGGAGGTCCACACAAAAGAAGGTATGAAGAGTGTTAAAGATATTTATTACACTCCTGAGTTAAAACATAATTTGTTAAGTGTTGGACAATTGTGTGAAAAGAACTATAGAGTTGTCTTTGAAAATAAGAAATGTACAATTTTTGATAAGAGTCAGGGCAACAGAGTAGTCATAGTTGTTCCTATGACAAAAAATAGGATGTTCCCATTGAGATTTGGTGAACATAACAGTAGCCTTGCCAATATGGAATTTGAGGATACAAGTTGGCTGTGGCATCTAAGGTATGGCCATTTAAACTTTCATAGTTTGAAGATTTTGACCTCACAAGCGTTAGTTTTTGGTTTGCCAAAGGTTGAAGAGCACAAGGAGGTTTGTGAAGGATGTGCTAAAGGAAAGCATGCAAGAGAAAAGTTTCCAAAAGGCACTGCATGGAGGTCCCATCACCCCCTTCAACTTGTTCATTTAGATATCTGTGGTCCTATGCAAACAAAAAGTTTGGGTAAGTCATCATATTTTATCACTTTTATTGATGATTACTCACGAAAATGTTGGGTGTATTTTTTGAAGGCTAATGATGAAGCCTTTGATACATTCAAGAGGTTTAAAGCACTTGTGGAAAATGCGAAAGGGTGCAAAATCAAATGTTTAAGGATTGATTGTGGTGGAGAATTTTGTTCAAGAGCCTTTCAAGATTATTGTGATATGATTGGCATCAGGAGGCAACTCACCACTCCATACACACCTCAACAAAATGGGGTAGTTGAAAGGAAAAACCGCACTGTGGTAGAAATGACAAGGAGCATGTTACAAACCAAGGGATTGAGTAACTCTTATTAGGGAGATGCAGTTGCTACAACATTATACATTCTCAATCAAAGTCCCACCAGTGCACTTGAGAAGATGACTCCTTATGAAGCATGGTATGAGAAAAGACCTAATGTTAATCATTTCAGAGTTTTTGGTTGTTTAGCTTATGTTCATGTACCTGATCAGAATAGACAAAAGTTAGATGCAAAAAGTGAGTCATGTATTTTTGTTGGGTATAGTGAGGAAAGCAAAGCTTATAGGTTATATAATCCTCTCACTAATAATCTTATTGTTTCAAGAGATGTGATTTTTGATGAAGGGGGAGTTTATGGTCATCAAAAAGGCCATATGGAGAAGTCAAAATCTGTTTTGAATGATGATATTGATCATGAGTAGCCCACTAATGTTGCTATTCCAAGTGCTATAAATCCACCAAGCAGCCCCTCATCTGATTCTTCAAGTCCATCTTCAACTCCAAGTTCTAGAAGGAAGGTAAAAAGTTTGAGTGATATTTATCAAAGGAGTGCCAATCAAGCACATGAAGAAAATCCAATAGGTGAGACAGTTAATTTTGCTTTATTTACCAAGGCTGATTTTGAACCATCATGTTTTGAAGAAGCATGTACTAATGAGGTTTGGATGCAAGCAATGTAAGAAGAGATGGATTCCATTCATAGGAATGATACTTGGGAGCTTATAGAGCTTCCACATGACAAGAAGAAGATTGGCACCAAATGGATCTACAAGACTAAGCATAACAGTGATGGAAGTGTTGAAAGACATAAGGCAAGATTAGTTGCTAAGGGCTTCACACAAAAGTATGGGATTGATTATGAAGAGATGTTTGCACCAGTTGCAAGACAAGAGAGCATTAGAATGTTGATTTCATTAGAAGCTCAAAAGAATTGGAGCATACATCATATGGATGTGAAAAGTGCCTTCTTGAATGGGTACTTAGAAGAGGAAGTATACGTGGAACAACCACAAGGTTTTCAAGTGGAAGGAAAAGAGAAACATGTCTACACATTGAAGAAGGCTTTGTATGGCCTCAAGCAAGCACCAAGAGCATGGTATGCAAGAATTGATGGATACTTTCAGGAGAATGGCTTCAAGAGAAGTAAGAGTGAACCTACCCTTTACTACAAACAAGAAGGTAATGATATTCTTATTATAAGTTTGTATGTTGATGATTTGTTGTATATGGGTAGCAGTTCTAAGATGAAAGATGAGTTCAAAATTGCTATGATGAAAGAATTTGAGATGAAAGATCTTGGTCTCATGAAATATTTTTTAGGAATGGAGGTTTATCAATGCAAAATTGAAATTTTCATTTCCCAAACCAAATATGCAAAAGATATGTTGAAGAAGTTTGACATGGTTGATTGTAAACCATACTCCACTCCCAGTGCTCATGAAGTTGTGTTGTCCAGAGAAGATGGTGTTGAATTAGTTGATGAGAAAGTTTACAGAAGTATTATTGGGAGTTTGATGTTTTTAACCCACACAAGGCCTGATATTGCATATTTAGTTTCACTTGTTTCAAGGTATATGATAAATCCGTCAAAAATACATATGAAGGCAGCTAAAAGAATTTTGAGGTATGTGAAAGGCACTCTAGATTTTGGTATTCATTACTACTCTTCTAAAAGGTTCAATCTTGTTGGCTTCAGTGATTCAGATTGGGGAGGTAGTATGGATGATCATAAGTCTACATCTAGAAATTGTTTCTCTTTTGGTTCTGGTTTGATTACTTGGAGTTCCAAAAAGCAAAGCATGGTTGCTCTCTCATCCACATTAGCAGAGTATGTTGCAGTTACCTCAGTAGGTACACAAGCTCTTTGGCTTCGAAAAGTTTTAGAAGAAATTGGAGAGAAGCAGATTCAACCTACAGTGGTTTATTGTGACAATGTAAGTGCCATCAAGTTAGCAAAGAATCCGGTTCATCACAATAGAACAAAGCATTTTGATTTGAAATATCACTTCATCCGTGATTTAGTACAGAAGAAGGAAGTTGAATTGAAACACATCAGCACTCATGATCAGTTAGCAGACATCTTCACTAAAGCAGTTGCAAGAGATCAGTTTATGTTACTTCGTGATCAGATCGTGAGCCCTCTTAGCATCAAGGGGGAGTATGAAAATAATTGATGCTACACGCGATCTTCCAGCATGATCTTCCAGCGGATTTATTTTTGCTTTAAAGTAGCTTTTTTAGATTTAAATCTCCCTTCTATGAATAAAGCATGCAATGCATGCTATGTAGCTTTTTTGTTTTTAAATCTTCCTTTTGCATATTAAGTTGGGTCTTGTTTTTCCTTTGTGCTACAAACTCTATCTATTACCCTATTTTTTTGTATTCTTTCCGAACATGCTGCATCTTTAAAACTCTATTGATATTATTATCCTTTCTGGATTTTTCTTGTAGATACTGCAATAAAGAAAAAGCTCTGTTTTGAAACATAGCATAATTAGTTTTATTTATGTTGAAAATTGTTTAATGTTAGGAAATTGGCTGGGAACATTTCATCTATCTTCTCTTTGTTATCTCTTTTTTCTGTCATGATTATTTTTATCAGCTGGATGTAAGAAATAGAGGATTCAATTTTGAATCTACAGTCCTGCACAAATGCATACCGAAGCTACTCTAAGAAACAACCTAGAATGTTTCATCTTAAATGAAATACAATCGTATAGAAAATTGGCTCCCTAGCTCAGGCGTGGCTTATCCAAGTATTCATGTAATGGCGGTGAAGACTAAGAACAACAACAGCCAATTTAAACACACATATTGTGTCCATGTTTGAATGGGCACTGCAAATTTGGCTAAAACGAAAGAGCCTTAGATGTCTTCGTCCTACAAGTGACTTCTTAAAGTAAAGTTATACTTTTACAGTATCAGGGGGATCTTGATATTATTATCTTCTTTTAATATAAAAATTGCGAGTGAATTTTGATATTTATGATAAGTATAGGTTTTTTAATTTGTTGGACTTTCATTGTCATTTTTACACATTATTAATTTTTCAAATGAGTAGTTTATAGTAAAATATGAATGGTACAAGATTAAGTATGAAGAATCTAAAATTTCTTTGGAATTCATATGTCCAAATGATTTGCTTATTGAAAATTTCTTTCGGCATGTTTGAATTCCATCATTTATGAATGACATGAAATGCATGCTTAAAACATATTTGAATTTGATGTGATATCTTAATTTTCTCATGATGAATAAGAACATAAAAAGTATTTGTAGATAATATATATTAGTTGTAAAATCAGAACTTTATAGAAATATATCTTAAAACATATTTGAATTTGATGTGCTATCTTAATTTTCTCATTATGAATAAGAACATAAAAAGTATTTGTAGATAATATATATTAGTTGTAAAATCAGAACTTTATATAAATATATCCAATTACTCATTCATTGGAAAGAAAAATCCTTATCTAAGCCACACGAACAAAGAAATACAAATAAATTTTCAATTTTATTATATAAGTTTTATGAATAGTCTATCATATATATATATATATATATATATATAGACTATTATTATTTGAATAATTTTATAGATTATTTGAATAATAAGTAAGATTTACATTCTAGAGATGAGGAATAATCAATTATCTATAATTATTTATGTAGTAGTTATTTGCATATATTAAGAATATAACATTAAAAAAGTAAATAAAAACAACACAAGAAAAATATTACTTGAGAGATACACATTTCAAAAATTGATAAAAATAATCTAGCAAATAATCCACCACCCACATTAGTTATACAAGTTTGTTTTCTTCATAAGAACTATTAATAATTCTATCAAGTATCATCTTACACCCAATTTGGTGAACTCCAATGTGGACACATACAATCAAACAATCCTCAACAAATATAATAATGGACTTCTATCTTTAATTTACAATAGCCTTATGACTAGCATGACCAAAGGAAATCTTTGAAAATGATTCTATCTTTCATGTTAGCTTCAAAAGTGTAGCCACACAAATTCAAGAAACTAGACTAAAAACCTTGGCCTCAAAACATACATCAAACTAGATTAGGAGCTATGAATTGTGATTAAAGTGGGTAGTAATAGATCAATTGTTAAGAAAGAGTTTCTCTTCTTCACTTTAGACATTACATAATTGGAGAGAGAATTCCTCAAGCTTAATCATCAAAAAATAAAAGAGAAATGAAATAATTCAATAAGCCTATGAATAAATTATAACCTATATATATTAAAGCCCCATGAATTTTTATGGTCTAGAATTGACATTAAGACCTATAACCTCTATTACATAAATAAGAGAAAATTGTATATACACTAAAAGATTAGGTACCCTAAAATGATTCCCCTAGACTTTTAATAAACATGTCCGATTGATGCAGGAGCATCCAGTGGTGTAAGGGCAATCTTGCAACACTCAAAAATAGTTAAATTTCAAGTTTCGCAGTTTTTAGATGTTTTTACATTTTTGGATACCCTTTTCATCATAATGAAATTCTCAATTTACGGTTTTTATTTTCTATTCCTGGGTGGAAAGATATTGTAGTTTTAGTTTCCTAGATTTGCACTTGAAACTCTTCCGAGTTAGATTTGAGGCACTTAGAGTTCCCGGATCGGCCCCGAAACTTGCTAAAATTAGCATAGCCAATTTTGAACGCGTTATTGACTTCGAGACCTGTCTAACAGTTCAAACGGTTCGTGAATCAGAGTCTTGGATCAAAAGTTATGGCCCTGGGAAGTTGGCGCACTTTCTAGAAGATACAATTGCAAATGTTCTTTTGAAATTTGAACTCCAAGTTGTAATTTTTCAGCGCCAAACTGCCTAAACTCAAATTTGAATATTTTTTTGGCTCCAAACTAAGGAGGAGCTCTATTTATGGGTAGGTTTCTAATTTTTGGGTAACTTTTTGGGGGACAAGCTCGCATATTGCGAAAGGGTGATTCTGTAGCTTTCTGTAACTTGCATGTGTTGTGGAACTTGGGGATTTGAGATCTTTTGCATTTAAGAAGCTCCATTTTTTGAATAATAATAAATTATTCTCTTTGTTTGTGGGTTATTTTCTAAGTCTTGGGCTGTGC